>CM060947.1:168486856-168866856 GCA_030765055.1 Mantis religiosa | reverse complement strand
AGGGAAAACGTAGTCATATCGGACGGTGAAGGGAATTATGTATAAATGAGTCCCTATTACATAGAGCTTAGAGTTATCAGACATTCGTCTTTCAGGATAAGGGAAAACCACCAAAGTTAAGTCATATCGGACGACAATTTAAAAGAGTACAAGGTACATAGAGGTTAAAGTTACCTGATATTCATCTTTCAGTGTAAGGGAAAACCTCCAACGTTAAGTCAAACTGGACAGTGAATGAAATGATACTCAAATGAGCCCAGGGTCCATATAGCTTAGAGCTATGCGACATTCGACTTTCAGGATAAAGGGAAACCTCCAAGTTGTCATACAGGACGATGAAGGAAACGAGTTCAAATAAGCCCAGTGTCCATAGAGCTTAGAGCTACCTGACACTCGTCTTTCAGGATAAGGAAAAACCTCCAACGTTAAGTCATACCGGACGATGAATGAAATGATGTTCAAATGAGCCCAGGGTCCGTAGAGCTTAGAGCTACCTATCTTTCAGTATACGGGAAAATCTCCAACGTTAAGTCATACCGGATGATGAATGAAATGATGTTCAAATGAGCTCAGGATCCATACAGCTTAGAGTTGCCTAACATTCGTCAGATAAGGGAAAACCTCCAACGTTAAGTCAAATCGGACACATGAGTGAAATGATGTTCAAATGAGCTCATAGTCCATAGAGCTTAAAGTTACTTGACATTCATTCTTAAAGATATGGGAAAATCTCTGCCTTATCCGTATAACTCAACCTGACCGAGATTCGAACTCGTGATCTCTCGAACTTGGCAGAGTGGGCTGGAGCATGCAGCACTGTTTTTCGACCACGCGATGCATCGGGATTGATCGCACGGATTTTAAGTGTCGAGTAAGGAATGAATGCCATAATGAAGAAAATGAGGTGCTGCAACAGTCAGCGAGTAATCGCGGCCAATGAAGTCTTATACTACGTCTCGATGATGTGTGATGCTGGGCTCATCTTCCAGTATCGATTGGATGATTGCCCACCTCTGCGATATGTACATAGGCCTGATGCCAGCAGCCGGTTTGGCAATTCTAGGCCGGTCAATGCAGACGGGCAACATAGCGTTTAATCTAAAGTACAAAAGTGAAGCTTTGAAAGCTCAAATTCATACCTGGCCATGCGGATCGGTGATACCATCACTGTCGAAGTCCGGTCCCAGTGTTGCTATGGTCAGCTCCTGGAACTCGTTCTGGAAGTCTTTAAATTCCATCCAAAACTCTCCATCATCCTTAGCTTTCACTCCCAGATTGGCTTTATTCTCTTCGGAAATCTCATCCCATCTTGGGTCTCTGGAAAAGAACAGTACATGTACAAACTAAATAACAATGTAAGACACACCTGTTAGTACTTTATTTACCGTATTACCTCTTTTCATTATCTGATCTGGCAGAGAGTGCTACCGCATCTATTTATCTCTAAAACCCCTCTCTAAATGCCCCGACCAACTTGGACCATAATTGCTGCCTCAGTAACAACACTGTTTCTTTTAAGTCCTCAGGATGAAAATGTGTAGTGTTTAACGCCCGCTTTTACTACATACGGCACCGCAGGCGGTGACACTGATGATACATGAGATGAAGATGGAGCACCGGTGGAATGAAATGGCGGGGAAAACCGGAGGTCCCTGAGAAAACCCGCCCCAGCGCCGTGTTGTCCACCACAAATCTCACTTTGCGGTCGCCTGTGATCGAACCCGGGCCGCCTAGGTGAGAGGCAAGCGGTCTAACCACTGAGTCACGGCACGGCCGTGTCCTCAGGATGTAAAACATTTTGTAGTTGTCACTGCATAAAGAAACGTAAACCGTATAGACAGCTTTTTCCTCTTTTTCCTCAAAACTATCTTGTAGGTCTACTGAGAAAGATGGCTCAGGGGTGTTTGTCTGTGGCCTGCATTCGGAAGGTCCTGGTTCGCTTCCTGTGGCCGTCCTACCTGACCCATGGGTATTTTTCGGAGGTTTTCCTGGATCGGCAGGCGAATGCTACTAGGTTAATTATGTCCTCCGAATTTGCTGTCCCTCAATTTCATCACCATTATGATTTCATGTAATCTCTAATCTGGTGGTCTCTTTCAGGGTAGAAGTGTCGGCGTTGCATGGCAGGATGATATGCTCCTGGTAAACACTTCTTCCTCCGCTAAGACGGTATCCGGTCTGTGGGCCGGGCTAGTAGGCTATATGAGGACCAGGGTGGGTGGAGTGCCCCTTGTGCTGGCCTGACGGGGAGTTTCTATCTTATCAGAAGATTGTATCCTATCTATCCCATTCTAACTTGCAGGTCTAGGTAGGTACTGCAACAAAATGAATACTAGCCATGTTCTACTGTGGAATAGCTCAGGCTCGGGAGGCCCGGGTTCGATACCCGTGGCAACCTACCTGACCCACGGGTTTTTCGGGGGGTTTCTTGGGTCGCTAAGCGAATACTAGGTATAATAATTACATTCCCCGAACTTCCTGTCCCTCCATTTCACCTTCACCTCCATTATCATTTCACATCATCTTTCATCTGGTGGTCTCTTTCAGGGTAGAAGTGTCTGCAGGAGTCTCGGCGGTACATGGCGGGATGATAGTTCTGAGGACAAGCTTTCCTCTCCGGCGGGACGCACTTCGGCCTGCGAACCGGCCTAGTGGGCCGATTCAGAAACACGGCAGGCGGGATGGCGGTTGTGCATCCTAGTGTATCCTGCCCTGAGGAAGCGACCTCTGGTCTCCGAACCGGCCTCGTGACTGTCTCGGGACCACGGCAGGTGGGGTGACGATTGTCCTAAAAAAAACACCACCCGGGAGTTTCTATATGGGTAAAGTGTAGGGACCTCATCCTCTGTATTATGGTGATTCCTTGGGGTTGGCCACCCTCTGTCTCCTCTCGCCTCATCCTCCCTCCCGCGGGTGCCTCACTTAGAGCATAGGTACAAATGACCAGTCTGGTTGAGGTGCTGAATCCCTTCCGAATAATTCAATCCAATCCAATCTAAGTATTAACTAGCTGAAGGCATTTTTATGTAATGTTTGGATTATAAAAGGGAAATTTGAGTTTTAAATACAAGATTAAGTTTTTGTTTGTATAATTAAACAGAATAGCTATATAAACAATCAAAGTGAATGGAGAAAATTGCGTGTTCTAAGAACCTGACGTTTTAAAAGATTTACTCCTTATCGAGAGAGGTGGCGTAGACGGTAACGCACGTGACTCATTACAGAAAGTCGTGACTTCCATTCCGCGGTCGTCCTTCTTGATCTATGGGTTTTTCTGCGGTTTACCCGTTTCGCTATACGAACGATGGGAAGGAGAATTACACCCCTCTACCTCCATTTCACGTTGGGTACATTTCATCTTTCATCTGCTTCTTTACCTTTCTTTCAAGTCTAAAAGTGTCAGCGGGAGTTCAGGCGGGGAGAAAGGATGTTCTCTGTAAAGCTATGTCTCCCAGTGGGATGTCCAAGCTGAATGGGGGAGGGTGGGTGCTGGCTCCACTAGATGTCGCCGGGGAGCTTCAAATGGATATGATAGTGGCCGTTCTTCTGCTCTGTCGTGGCTTCACTCTGTTTAGAAAATATTGCATTCCACCCCAAAATATCGACAGAAATAAATGTTTTGGAAGTCCCTAAAAACAAAGACCCTGCTTTAAATGAGACTATTGCTGAATTAAGTGATGGTCGGAGTTCAAAGCTATTTGAAAATTATCATTTTTGTGAGCTAATTCTGCAAAAAGGTGTTATTATTGATGTTCAAAAACTTTGCAGTTATTGTGCAGTGTAAAGTGCTGTTTTGGAGATGCAACATTTTCATATATGCCTAAGAACTGTACACCATTTTTTGCGTACATCGACTTATTATCATACGTACTGTCGTATTAATTTTCCCTTATCCTGAAAGATGAATCTCTGGTAACTCTAAGTTCTGTAGATCCTGGACTCATTTGAGCATAATTTCGTTCACGTCCAATAAGGCTTAACGTTGGAGGACTTGAATTAAAAAGGAGCATGTTAAAAATGTGATTTTAACTGTTATCCTGCTATCTTATATCTGCTATACGGTATTTTCTCACTCTGACATTTAATATTTACTGAAAGAAAGTCTTAGATATTGCTTTTTAACAAGAAAACTTAACATTTGAGAAATATATTGAAAGCTGAATTGTAGCATTTCCGGAAGGACATGATGAGTTTATTGCAGGTAGTTGTCCACTAAATAAAAATATCACGAAATATTGACCCTGGAGAAAACGTAAAGATCATAAGCAATCGTTCTCTAAAATGAAATTTTTGATGCTATTTGTTTAAATATAGGTCAGTGTTTCTCTGAAAATTCCAAAGTAAAATTCATAGGCTTGCCTGAAAATTTAAGTTTTGCACTTTTTTCAAATTAATTCCTGGAAGAAATTTTTAAATAAGTACAACAAAATTATGGAGAATACTTTGGCATCTTGCGTTTGAAAAGTAAGGTTTCTGTTGTATACAAACAGAAACATACGAGAAAAAAAGTATTATGGATCAATACTAAGTGTGATGGAACTGTTGTATCACTGAAGTTGTGTTCAGCTTCCCCAGAGACAAATAAATAGATTCACATAATTACAACCATTCCTGTTACAATGCCACTGTAAAAAGATCATTGTCATGCCTGAAGAGAATTAAAACTTACCTTCATAACCCACAAGGTCAGGAGAAGCTATCGCACTTATATCAGTGAATACTGAGAATGGTTTCTTTTGAAAGACTGCGATCAAGTCTCCTGTTTTAAGAGGAAGTGATCAAAATTTTTGTTTAAAGATTGGAAGAATTGATCCGCATTTCGTAATATAAGATATGTAAGTTATACACAATTATATAAATATACATAGTATATGACCGTTTTATTTATTAATTAGATCTTTAATTTTATATATCTGCCTTTGGGTTGATTGGCCATCAGTGTTCTTTTTCATACGCTTTTTAATAAATCAGTTACATCTGCATTCCTGCAAATCATGAGATGCCACTGCGATACATGTATATAATCTTCTGAAGCAACAATTTCTTCTGACAACCATGAAGTAGCAGTCCGTAGGTTTTCTTCCAAAACTCTATGTGTGTTCTCAATTTTCCATAACTTGAGTGTTCCAGAAGGTCGTAAATTCTTGCCTCGGTAGTGTAGATGGTAGCTTGTCTGTTTCACGTTCGAGTTCCCAAATTCGAAACTCGGTCTGGGTGAGTTTTGTGGATAAGGATTTTTAAGGATAAGGTTTTCCCTTGTCCTGGAAGACGAATGCCGGTGACTCTAAGCTCTATAGGCCCTGGACTCACTTGAGCATCACTTCATTCATCGTCCTATAAGCGTGCGGGATGGCTCAAGCGCTTTCATCTGTGGCTCGCATTTGGGAGGTCCGGGCTTGATTCCTGTAGTCAGCCATCTCACTAATGGGTTTTTTTCGGGATCGGCAGGCGAATGCCGTGTGGGTTATTTACATCCCCCTAATTACCTGTCACTGCATTTCACCTCCATTATCATTTCATGTCATTTCTCATTGCTGGTCTCGTTCAGGATAAAATTGTCTGCGGGAGTATCGGCGTAGCATGACAGGATGATATGCTTTTGGTAAAACTTCCTCCTCTGGAAGGACGGTCTGCGGTCTGGTCTAGTGACCCATTTCAGGACCACGATGGGGAGGGTGCCGGTTGTACTGGCCTGCCGGGGAGTTTCTAACTGGTAAATAATAGGGACTCAGCAATGTCGTGGCTCATTGGGACGGCCGTCCTCTGCCTTATCTCACATCATCCTTCCTCCCGGCAGTGCCCCACTTGGAATCAAAGGTATGATCAACCAAGTTTGGACCTTCGAGCCAAATCCCCTCGTACTGTAGTCTAGTCTGGTAGTCTTTGTCCAGACTACCAAAGAGTAAGGTTATGTAACATTTCCAGAAATTGGAGGACTGTCAGTAGAAAATGAACGAAGTAAGGCGTTTTGTCGATGTCATATTCTTTATGTCAAAATCAGGAGGTTTTTCTTCTTTTATGAGGCAGAGCTGTATGAATCACAATTATAAGAGTTATAAGGGAGTATTCATCATAAAACATTACTGTACAATAATTGTTTAAAGAAGGCGGAGGGAATTAAATTAAAAAATTCCCTCACTCGAGTTTAACGTGCAACGTTGGGTAAACCAGCTAGTTCCTAACATGTGCGTATGTAGTCTCCAAAGCCATTACAGTAAACCTCAGCAACTCCCTCTCCAGTAATTACGATATTGCAAATAAAAGAATAACTGCTTACAGTTATTTCACTGGAGGCTATTTCACGCGCGAAGTTGTTTAGAACAGTTCCATATTTGACATTAACCAGAACGAACATAAAACGCAAACGCGGTAGGCATGTCCTGAGTTTTATTACTTCCCTTTCTAACCGTAAACAGAAACACGAGCGTCAAAGTACCGTCCTCCGGCGTAGAAAATCGCTACATCCGCCGCAGAAATAACGTATGTTGATGAATTTTGCCAGCAGTCTTGTGAAAGGCTGCTTCTCATCTCTAAATTTCAGATTTGATTTTTTTAAATTTACGTCCTTCTATGTTAATTCATATCGGACGATGAATGAAATAGTTTAAATGATGTTCATATGAACCCAATGTCCAAAGAGTTTAGAGTTAGCCGACATTAATCTTTCAAGATAAGGGAAAACCCCGGATAAAAACCGTACCCGGGTAACTCACCTGACCAAGATTCGACCTCGGAACCTCTTGAACGTGAGGCAGACACGGTACCACCTACGCTGCAGAGCTGGGGACTTTTTATTTCGATCATTGCTTTCCTGTCCTTCATTTAACCTCACTTATCACTTTTTTGTGCAGTTTACGTCCTCCAGCGTTAAGTCATATCAGACGACTCATTTTACTTCATCTTTCATTTTGAAAGATTCCAGATTGCATCAGCAGGAGCTTCGACATATATGGCAGAGAATTTACTTTCTGGAAGTCCTCGTTTCAGGGGAAACCTCAGATCTAAACCTTCAGTGGATATGTAAGCACGCAGGAAGAAACGGAGTCGGCTTCTTGAGCCGCCACCAGAGAGTTTAAAACTGTAACTGTCAGGGATCCAGCCCCCTTATGTTGGCTCACCTCAGATTCGACAACCCTTGGTACCTCTTTGTCCTGTGGAGGCGTCCCGACGATAGGGACATAGGTACGAAAGTTCTTCCATAAGTCGAGGTGCTATGTCCCTCACCCGACCTTGTAAGAGATAGAGGAACCTATATATCCCTTAATATAAATATGTCACATTGCCTTGTTCACACTTATTAACACTGGGCTTTTTCTTAGGTCCCTGGCACTCCACTTAGCGTCCAATTTTACAAATAGGTGATACAGGTTTACCCTAACTAGTGATTACATCGAACTATGTGCAGTTCTCCTCAAAACTATTTTAAATAAGATTGCTGAAAACCGTCCAATGTTCTTTCACATAGTCAAGTATTTCTATTTTCTCATTGTTTCTGGCTATTGGGATTTAACTTCATTGATAATGTTTCCGAACAAATAAACTTTAACGATAGTCAGCACAATTCATTGGAGGACGCATCTATCCCTCGATATCTGTTGAAAAGATTAGTTAGTATTACTCTGTCTCATAAGTAATGTTCTTTTTAATTGGTGTTATAGCGCACGCATGTTTATGGAATACGTATGAATGAAATAGGTGCTAGTTATATTTTAAGTAACATAAAAGCTACATATTTTTCACATAATGCACAAACTCTTACAAAGCAGAATAAAGTAGGAGTGAAAAAAGTGTAAGCGAAGACTCGCGCCCCCAAGCCACCGAATTAGCTTCTTTGGGAAATACATATGTAGTCTGCGACGATCGAGCACAAAACTTATAAATTGTTTATGTACAATTTTGGTTCCCTTATTGCCAATGTTAGCTATAGTTTTCTTCGTATAATTAATTATTATGATCTGTTAACGAACTTTTTTATTAAATCAGTATAAAGGAAATAAGGCAAATAATTTCTTAGATTAGGCTTATCAGTAGACCTCGCATTTATACGCACTATAAAATACGAATCTATGTATTAAAAATCTGGTGAATATGTTATAAAACTATATAATATGCATTTAAAATAAACTACTTCAACCGTCTCAAATTATTGATCCTGATGCAGTATAAAATTCTAAAGTAATCTTCGCCCAACTCAGTAGCGCAGATGCTACAGACGTGTGCAAATTATTAGACTTACATATACCGTTTATTTTCTATTTATTTAACAGAAATAATATTACAAAATATTTGTTTCAGCTCTTAGTATTTTGTATGCATTCCTTTAGCCTTTATTACCATTTTGATGCGTTTAGGCATGCTCTCTACAAGGGTGGAGCACTTTTCCTTTATTTCTTCATCTCTGTGCCAAATGCTTATCAGGCCCTCAATAAGCTGAACTTTTGTTGTTATTTTCAAATTTTTTAGTCTCTGTTTAAAAATACCCCACATATTCTCTATTGGATTTAAATCAGGGCTATTCCCCGGCCATGGTAGTACTTTTACATTGTTTTCTTTGAGGATCTGGTTCACAGATTTTGCTCTATGGCAGGGAGCACTGTCATGCATGAACACAAAATCACCATTTGGAAACCATTATTTACTTTGTGGAAATAGTCTTGTTTATACTGTCACTTTTATACTGTTTATGCTCCATAGATCCCACAACTATGTATAATCTTCCAGGTCCATGGACAGACATACAGCTCCAGACCATTTTTGATGTTGGGTGCTTTACTCTTTAATCGACACACTGAGGGGAAAATACTTCTTTATCTGTCCTTCTCACATATTGGCTGCTCTCTTCACATACTTCAAACATGGATTCATCTGAGAAAATTACCTGAAACAATAAAAATCTCTATTAATATTAAACAGTTTTAAAATTGCTCAAAGATAGTATAACAAAACCATCAATGAGAGAAACATAGTTTAGGCTGTTTATTTCATTTCCATAAAATTTACATGTACATATTTTAATTTTATGCTATATACAATTTTCATACTATTTACCTTTCTCCAAAATTCCACTGGAAGTTTCCGGATTTCTTTGGCTAATTCTAAACGTCTTTTCTTTTCTGCAATTGCCTGCGTGCTGATAAACCTGCTTTACATAATCTTCTGCGAGCTACTGAGACTGATATTTCTGCACCGTACTGCTTTAGTTGATTATTGAGGTCAATGCTGGTTGCTGTTCTATTTTGTTTTGCCACCTGCACAAGTTTTCTTTGCATCCTTGGTGATAGCTTTCCTTTCCTCCCGCATTTCCATCCCGTCGTGAGGTCAACGTCACACCGAATGTTAAAGTTTGATTAATACGACTAACAGATTTTTGTGAAATACACAATTTCTTAGCTATTTCACGTAGTGAATAAAGAGTTTCCTTCAAAAGACTCTCCTTGGGGATAAGTCAGCAGTTTTACCCATAACCTCACTTTTGAATCAACGTGAATGCTAAGGATAAGATACACGATGTTACCTGACTTGAGATCAATTAATAATAAATACTGAGGATATATTAGCCATAAAACACAATGAAGGCAAATATTAACAATCTTCAGCTACTACATTCACCAAATGAAAGCAATATCACCAAACAGTTGGATAAACAGACGTGTAGAAAATGGCTGCTAATAATTCAGAGCTACCATCATATTACTATAAGTAAAAGAAAAATCCCCCTAGCTATTATTAAGAGAGAAATTTCATTGAATATGCTTCATATTATAGCAAGGAAAAGAATTACGACAAATTGAAATAGGTTACGGCGGTAAATAACTATTATTTTGAATGTTAAACTAAAGCAAAGTAAAAAATCATGAATGAGTCTAAAAATTTGCACACGTCTGTAGCATGTCTGCCTCACGTTCAAGAGATCCCGAGTTCGAATCTCTGCCAGGTTGAGTTACCTGGATAAGGTTTTTCCGGGGTTTTCCCTTATCCTTACACACGAATGTCGGGTAGCTCTAAGCTCCATAAAGCCTGGACACATTTGAGCATCATTTCAACCAATTCATTCACCGTCCGATATGACTTATCGTTGGAGGATGTAAACGTACAAAAAAAGTCATCCTTAAACAAAGGCATAGACAGAATTTATATTTATTAGTCTCTCTTCCAGTCTATTTTGGCATTAGTCGTTCTTATTGAAATAAACACTTAAATATTTTCCAGTTTTATGGAAGAAACTATTTTCTTCTGACGCTTAAAATATTTTTATATGAAGAGAAACATCGCTCTACTTCACACTAAAACATGGAGCAGTATCGAAAGGAGGCAATGTCAGAGAATAAATATTAAGTTCCGATTATCTTTGTAGCACCTTATTTACATTCCGAAAAAACAACCCTTTAAAACTGGATTCCTTGGTTCAGTTTTCTCAGTTTTGTTATCATCGTACTTTCCTGTTTCTCTGGTATGTCTCCGGCGACAATTGTTCCCTATACCTGCAGGGCATTCCTTTTCTTCCAAACTTATGATTACAGCTGGGGTTTTACTAAAGAAGTCTTAGGATTAGGATTATTACGGAGGCGATTTGGCCCCGAAACCTGTGGTTTATTGTACCTAAGCTCCAAGAGGGGATCACCAGGAGGAAGCTTGAGGTGAGAGGAGACAGAGGGCGGCCGACCCAAGGTGCCGGGACACCCGCCGACACTTCTGCCCTGAAAGAGACCACCGGATGAGAGATGATGTGAAATGACAATGGAGATGAAATGGAGGGACAGGAAATTCGGTGGATGTAATTATGCTACCCAGCATTTGCCTGGCGATCTGGAAAACCCCCGAAAAGCACATGGGTCAGGTAGATCGGCCACGGGAATTGAACCCGGGCCTCTCGAATGCGGGCCACAGACGAAACCGCCTGGTAAAGAATTCTTAATAAACACTAATTTAGTTTGGAGATTCTTCTCATTGCAACCGCTTACTGCAGCAGTAATACTTGCTGATTTATTTTTTTCATCACGTCGAGCACCATTTTCAGTGCAATATACAACTGCTTCAATCCTTGTTCCACATCTTGCGAGAATTGACTCTAGGGATAAATGAGATTTTTACATTATATCAGTAAATAATTCCACTTCTGATGGAACCTTCACAAACTCTTTCTTTTTTTCACACAAGAAATTACGACATTTACTTCTGGAGAATTCGCTGTAATTTCCTCCTCCTGCTGGTGGAGAGCATGTACGAGCAAGTGCATATGAACTGCCTACGATAAACTACGATACGTATTTTACAGCCTTAAGCATGCATGCTACTGTGTCTGTAACATCACCAAGATTTTTTCCTAATTTTCTTTAGTAGGCCACAATACATGTAATGCCTCACAATCAACCCTAGCAGTCGCCAAATGCTTTGTCACTTCCACTATCCTAGAGATGATAAGATGAGGTGTTCTGTGTTCGGATTCAATAATTTTTTCCACGACGACGTTGGCAATAAATCTCTCACACAAGTCGGTTGTTTACGCTACAGATCCCTACAATTTTGAGTCACCGATATCGCCACTTATTTTTGGTATTGCCTGAATAGAATTACTTTATTTAAGCTTAGCAACGATTTGGGGACTAACTTTTGAGAGGGACACATTTAAAAATACATAAAATGTTTCTTGACCATAAACTAAAGAAATCAAACTCCTTGGCAGTGTAGGCCATCCGCAATTTGCTTATATTTGAAAATACTTATGTACAGTTCATTTGAAGTTCTAAACAATTGACAAACTTAAAATATTGGGGAAGGGTTGGAGTGGATACATAAAATAATTTTAAAATTACTTCTTCGTAAATATTCCCAAGGCAGTTTCTCATTGTTGATTCATCAGGAACTTTTCGTGCAGAATATTTTTACAGAAAATTTTGAAATTCTATATTATTTATCTTAATCAGAGGGATGTGCCTAAAGTTAATGCTTTAGAAAGATTATCATTGCCATAATTGCCATTCCTGCTTCACAGAATGCTGCTGAGGCATTTTCATTAATAACATTTCTATGAACAGATGTTGGTAATTGTTGCAGAATCTGGATTTTTTTTAACCTTCTTAGAGCACCTAGAGCACACTAGTTACAAGCTTAAAAGTTAACTGAAAATGTCAAGTTTTAATTCTTGAAAATGTATCGTTGCATTAGACGGCTGCCTTTGCAACACTGATACAAACCTCACCGAACTTTAAAGATTTGCCGCATGATTGTTGAACGGTATTCAGTTTATCAGGAAGCGCTCGTTGTTAATAGTTATGCTCTCATTTTCGGCGACCTTTTATGGATGTAGAAACAAGATATACAAGTCCTACAGATCAATAAAAGAGAAATTTGCTGGGTTCTATCCTTCTCTGCTATTTAAAGTATAGGTCCCGTATGGGAGGGGATCCGTCCCCTTCAGCTGCCGAGGTGCGGCCGCTGCGGACCCTTAGCACTCGTGGTACCTCTGACGTTACTAGAGGAACCTCGGGCCGAACTGCCGAGCCCCTCCCGTCGGAGAGTTGTTCGGATTGGGTTGGACTCGAGGGGGCAGTGTGTTCCCGACACCCACGGGTAATTGGGTACCTCCGGCCAGGCTACGGCCACCCGGAAGGGGTAGAGGGTTGCCTAATAAGTCCCGGGTACTATCCTGCAGAACTAGTAGAAGGTGTGCTAGTTCACCTGGTGGCCCCACCGAGATTTTCGGTAGTCTTCCCTGCGGGGTTGACGTGCGTAAGTGGCTTATCCACTTTGCTGCATACTTCAGTGCCATTAAGTTGCAAAAGCGCATATTATTTAAATTGTTTGGATTCTTGTTGTTGAAGTTTGGAGCTATGAGTTCTCTCCTCAGGTGAATGGTTATAGGAAAATGGGTTTGTAGATGTTGGTTGCCCAGTAGAATCAATCATTCTCAGATGACTGTGAAATTTTGTTTAATTCACTTGTAGCATGTTTGTTCCATTGAGACTGAGTTGCAACGGTGACCACTTCCAATTAAATTCTACCAACGTATTACATCTTCTTCTGACTAACACGCCTGACTTCTTCAAGTACGATATAGTAAGTAACTTTTACTATGAGGGCGCCGGGGTAGCGCGGTGGTTTCGTTCGCGGCTCCCGTTCTAAGGGTCCCGAGTTCGATTCCCGGCTCTGGGGTTGGCGATTTTAAGTCGGCCCTATCCACGCCTTCACCTCTGTCTAGCACACGTGAAGTATCCCCTATGCCCAACGTGGTTCGGAGTCCACGGTAAAAACTGTAGGTCCTCTCACCTCACCGCCATGTTCACTATCACCCTATCATCGGAGGTAATGGACACCGCCCTCTGGGTGCCTCCACCTGAGAAATGGGTCCGGTCATCACTTGGTGGGGTGAGGTTACCCCGAAGGCCAAGGTTGCCATGTGGGGAGTGTTAGTAACTAACTAACTAACTTTTACTATGATATTACATCTTCTTCTCCCGACCGACACGTCTGACTTCTTCAAGTATGATGTAGCAAGTAACTTTCCTCGACTTCGCGATTCAGTTCGAACCTATTTCTGCTCCCCACTCTCACTTATCACATGACCAAAATACCTCACCCTTCTCTCCATTTTTCAAATCTTACTTTGTTATTGGTTTCTGATTGATTTCGATTTATTTTTCATTGGTTTCCAAAACTCATCTAACTCATTTACTTAACGCCTACCCTGAGTTCGGACACGCCTACCCTGGGCTCTTTGTAACGGTATACATCGTTATCACATCAGCAAAATAGGACGCTGTAGCCTTCTTGCCTCATCGCACCATGAATGCCTTTTTGTCTGAATGCATTCCTTGCTACTAGCTAGCTATCTATAGTTCTAAAACGTTGAACCCTTTCTGACACAAAGAAGGTAACGGTCCTCTTTCGTGTCGCTGACAGCGTGTAGATTTTACCGGAGTATTTTCCCTACCTTGCCTTGATGCTGACATGCCTGCTATGTTAAATTATGTTCTTTACGCCTCATTCTTTAACTAAACCGCTACTTTATTCATCATCCTAACCATTCTAATTTCATATTAATATAAAAAGATTTCTTTATATATATTGGTTTATCAAAGCATTTTTTTATTAATTAATATTCCTTTCTTCAGTATCGAGACTTCTATTAATTTGTTGCCTCCTAATCGCTGACTGATACTGATTGCGGTTACAACTTCCATCCCGTCTTGACGTTTGCTCAGCGGGGGGGGGGGCTTTTTGAGAAATCCAGGTTATGCCCTATGGAAAGAGCCCCGGAGTAACCATCGCTCCCAGGTATGAAGAAGGCCCGGGTCCTAGGTCCTACGGGTGCAGGACTAATGGGGGTAGTAACTCTGCACTTAACTATTTAAAGTATAGGGGTGGAGTTTCTATTTCAAAAAATAATTGCTGTAAAAGTAAAATATATGCATAAATATGCACAAATTAGTTAAATAACACTAACCTTCAAATATGCGTTTATATATACTATAAATCTTCGGTAATAAACTCCTTACAACGTGGAATATATTTATTACTTACATGCATATATTTAACTATCAAGGAATAAAACATGCAAATATACAAAAATCCGAGCTCCAGTTATCAGATAATTTCAGAATCCAGAAACGTTTGCATAACGTACAGAATTATAATAACGGTTTTGAAGTCTTACGCAATTTCTACACGTATACAGAATTTTAAATGGAAAATATAGAAATAAAATGTAACATATAATTCGTAACATTATAAATAGGATCGAATGTCGCTTTTTAAGCCCTGTATTCCTTTGTTTGAGTGTTACTTCATGGCCATGTATGCAGAAAGAATTAAACGCATCCGGCTTTATTTCTCACTACCTATTCTCCGTGGTGACAGTCCTAAGGAGGATTTTTACTTTCTTTTTATTAATTTATGAATTGAAATTATATTTTATGGCGATGTAGAGGAATAGGGCAGCTCAATGGTTCAAGATATTAAATCGGTTGGTTGGTTTTAGAGATATCACACACACACACACACACACACACACACACACACACACACACACACACACACACACACACACACACACACACACACACACACACACACACACACACACACACACACACACACACACACACACACACACACACACACACACACACACACACACACACACACACACACAGCTGCGCCGTGGCTCAGTGGTTAGACCGCTTGGCTCTCACCAAGGCGGCCCGGGTTCGATCCCAGGCGACCGCAAAGTGAGATTTGTGGTGGACAACACGGCACTGGGGCGGGTTTTCTCCGGGATCTCCGTTTTTTCCCGCCATCACATTCCACCGGTGCTCCATCTTCATCTCATATATCATCAGGGTCATCGCCTGCGGTGCCGTATGCAGTAAAAGCGGGCGTTAAACACTACACATTTCATTTACACACACACACACACACACACACCACACCACACCACACACACAGACTGCTCTATGATCTCAAGATCTTGGTTTCAAATCCGGCCCAGGCCGAAGATTTTTATGTGTACTTACAGCTAAAGGACGAAATTCTAGCACACTGGCAGCGCTGATTTGATCCTGGTAATTACCAGCGTCGTTAATAAACAAAATATATGTTTTCTTACGTACATACGAAATTCCTCTCCTAATAATATCAGCATAATTGTCATTTTCCTGCAAATGAGCTTTCCAGAGTATCATAAGCTATTGAAATCTGAGGTGTTATAATTTACAAATAAGCAATATTTATATTTTAATGACACTATAATCGCTTTACTGTCTTAAATATAGAGTTATCCTTATTTCTCTCACTTACTGTTTTTTCCTCCTTTTACCCTTTCACCTGTCTTTCACCCTTCATCTGCCGTTGTCTACCTTTCCCAATTTCTCTTGTACTCCTATTCTAATTCTTTCTTATTCCAGCTCTCCTCTCCTTTGCTTTCTCTCAACTATCCTTTCTTCTATGCGCAATATATGTTTCAGGTGATGTTTTGAAAAACAGTTTTTGTTTCTGGGTGTCAATATGAAGTAAAAGTAAAGGGTTTAATAATATATAATTTCTATCTCTTCCTTATATCCTCAAGACAACCGTTTATGTATACGTGGCAACCGGTTTTCGTACGAAAAGAAAAAGGATTATTGGTTTAAACAATAATTCAGATATTTAGATTGATTTCTACATTTTGCGCTACTTGAATCTTGCGTTTGTGACAAGTAATTATGTACCATGTGGGATCTAAGAAATTATATAGGCCAAGATTATAACACCGAGTTTGACCACTTTTGCGTGAAATGCTGATATACACTAAATGTATAAAAGGTAGCCTTTAGTGGAACGCAACTCTTTATGCTGGTACTGATAAATCTAGCCCCATTCTCTGCCCGTGTAACTCACTCTGTTTCTCGAATGTAATCTTAGCTATTGAATTGACAGAATGCTAGAATTCACTCAAAATATAGTCGATCTGTCGATGGTGACCAGACACACTAGTTGTCCTGAGGCCTTTCTTTTAATACACTTAAACCTTGTATTTTCGTGATAGACATTTTATTAATTTCGGTTTTCTTATTGTGGTTCGAAGGTAGCTATAACTTAAACATTTGTCTTCATGTTGCTGATGAAAGCTCTCATGTAAACGTTTTAGTTTTCGTTTCTTTTAGTGAAATAAGAAAAGAATCGCTGTACCAAAGGCAGAATATTTCATGGAGACAGTTTGCGAAACATTCCTTCATTTCCTCTTCAACAGGTCCCGAGTTCGAATCTCGGTCAGGGTGAGTTACCTGGATAAGGTTTTTTCCGCTGTTTTCCCTTATTCTGAAAAACGAATGTCGGATAACTCTAAGCTCCATGGACCCGGACGCACTTGTGCATCACTTCACCCATTCTGTTCATCGTCCGATTTTACTTAACGTTGGAAAACTGAATTACAAAAAAAAAAAAAAAAAAAAAAAAAAAAAAAAAAAAAAAAAAGACTTTATTTCACGTTATTAATTTATTCATTGGTTCACTTTTGTGCTCCTGAATTGTTTTAGTTCAGTCTAATAAAGAACTAGTTGGCTGGAATCAAATTTTGGTTTCCTTAAGATTGAAATATTATAAAAAGAAAAACACTATTGCGATCCGGGGAATAGGCCACTTTTAATCTCGTCAGTGTACATGCACATACTATACCAAAAATGGCTTAAAGATAGCCAGAACATTATACAAATTAGTACAAATTATCCATCCTATAATCTGAAACTATAAACACATGTTTAGTTACATGGATGGATAAGTTACCTATCACTCCAAGCTCCAGTCCATTCACTGGCGTCTCCCCATGGGTTTCGAATCCGCACCATTTGTAAACTTCCTTGGGAAGTTGTAGTAAGCCTGCGTACATCCGTTACTGTGTATGCATGGCCTTGGACTAAACCATTCAATTCTGTGTCTCTAGGTCCCTCCGTCTGCCATTCTCCCTTTAAAAAGTTGAGAGATTTGAAACATCATTCATCTAGGTACAAGTTAGTGAAATATTGCCCCTGTAATTCCTGGAATACAATCACATTTTTCATTAGTAAGAGTGTTGCTGAGAAATTTTATTTACGCTTCCTCTGAGACAACCTTATGTTGTACCAGAATCTGAAAGCAAATTCACGCAGTGATAAGCAGGTGGAGGATGAAGAAGTGGGCGAAAGCTAGGGAAATTACTTTCCCTTTACTTTCCAGCAGGTTTGGGAGGATATCACAATTTCTCAATACTCCATACTCGATATGGATTATCTACTTCTTTTTGAGCACCAATACTCAATATTCCTTTACAAAATTTCTCAAGGCAATTAATTCTTTGGGAACTGATTTATTGTAGAATTATTTTTAGTCTTATATCAATAAATATTTGTAACTAATTTTGTATTATATGCTAATTCTGCGATAGTTGCGAATTTACATTGTACAGTTGGCATCAGACTATGGATCCGTTATCGTCCAAATAACAATAACAATAACAACAACAACAACAATAATAATAATAATAATAATAATAATAATAATAATAATAATAATAATAATAATAATAATAATAATAATAATAATAATAATAATAATAATAATAATAATAATAATAATAATAATAATAATAATAATAATAATAATAATAATAATAATAATAATAATAATAATAATAATAATAATAATAATAATAATAATAATAATAATAATAATAATAATAATAATAATAATAATAATAATAATAATAATAATAATAATAATAATAATAATAATAATAATAATAATAATAATAATAATAATAATAATAATAATAATAATAATAATAATAATAATAATAATAATAATAATAATAATAATAATAATAATAATAATAATAATAATAATAATAATAATAATAATAATAATAATAATAATAATAATAATAATAATAATAATAATAATAATAATAATAATAATAATAATAATAATAATAATAATAATAATAATAATAATAATAATAATAATAATAATAATAATAATAATAATAATAATAATAATAATAATAATAATAATAATAATAATAATAATAATAATAATAATAATAATAATAATAATAATAATAATAATAATAATAATAATAATAATAATAATAATAATAATAATAATAATAATAATAATAATAATAATAATAATAATTAATAATAATAATAATAATAATAATAATAATAATAATAATAATAATAATAATAATAATAATAATAATAATAATAATAATAATAATAATAATAATAATAATAATAATAATAATAATAATAATAATAATAATAATAATACCTTATGTGCTTCTCTAAAGTTTTATACTGGTATATATGTGAGCACCTTTCTGTATATTTTCAAATGTGGCTTATGTATCTTATCTGCAGCATTATATATAAGGCGTTAGGATTCTGCCGACAAACTTTAAGGTATTACAGAGGAATGGTGCAAGATACCATATTCTGTGGCGACAAACTTTGAAGTTACACAATGATTGTTCATTTGAATACCTGTACTGATGAAAGCAAATGAATAAATAATAACATACGATAATGATTATCACTCTAAAATAGTCTTTCTCTCACTACCGCTAAAAGAAATACAATTGCAGTGCTTGAAAGCTTTGAACTTTGATACTTTTGGAGATATTTTCATATTTTTCCTTGCTCCGTTAGCAAGGAAGGGTCAGTGCACTACTGATACCTTCACTTTGACATGGAAAATCTTAGGAATATACTGCAATACAGTTTAACCATCGAAGCATCGGCATAGCGTACGTAACACGACGCACTTGCAAAATCGATATCCTATGCCATTAAGTATTCTCCAGAATGTACATATCTCATCTGCAAAAGGGATCTTTTCTTTAACAACATTCATAAGTTTACTTACTGTAGGAATTTCCCTTCTCTGTTCGTAAAACTCGAAATAAGTTCTGTGTACAACGCAGTTTTTAAACTCTTGAGTTCGAACCTGTTTGAATGTGGACGATGTCGAACGTTTTTCTCCCGTACGATCACTGTCGTTGCTGAAGCATTATTTAACGTAATAATTAAATCTTTACGTTTATGTTCTTTACAAAACTGTAACACATTAAATATTAATTTTCTACTTTGTGAGCGTATGCCTTCGGGCGGTGCTGTTTGCATTTTGACTTGATTCGAACCCGTCCACTGTAAGGTACTCAGCTGTTGTATTGCAGTATTACAGCACGGGAGTGGTGATGTAACACCGTTAATCTTTTTGTGTTTACGCATATTCCACTGTTGGCCCTCTGCAGTTATTTTTCAGACAGGTTTTACATATCTAAAGGACGAACAAAATTAGCTGTAGTAATAGTGCAATCATTAGCTTCTTGGCTATTTGGTGCTGCTGGGTTCAAAGGGCGTACAAACGTTAGTTTTTTCTCTTTTTCTCTTTCTTCTGCTTTTCCAAACATAAATGGTTAAGGTTGGGACAACCCAATTTCAATTTCTCCCACTTATTTTCCAAAATTTTAAGTACGTATTAAGGCGGAGTTGACGTAGAGCATCTGAACACAGCATAGCCACGATTAATCAGTGACCTACTCACTCTTTGTTGAGTATGATCTATTGCAAACGACAAGCTTTCCTGGCGACGAATATGCTCACTTTCTTCTCGGGCAGTCAGCCAGGTGAAAAGACGATTAGATATCAACTTTTCGGGAGTATGCATCTCTCCCATCATCAGGATATTTATAAAATGTTATAACCACAAGTGAAACACTGGATATAACACAACTATAAACAAAGACAAAACACTATCAAAATTCGCATTACTGAACAAAAGACTGTTTTCAGTAAATTAAATGCCAGGTCAGGAGATGGCGTGAGTATAGAAAATTGTGCCAAAGAAACGTAACTGAACTTGATTATCAAGCTGTATTGATGTTTGCTTCTTAAATCGACGGATTTCCATTTTAAGGCCGGTTTCCAAGAGGAGCTGAACTAAAATGAAATTTTATAAATACCCTGATGATGGGAGAGATGCACACTCCCGAAACGTTGATATTTAATCATTTTTTCACCTGGCTGGCTGGCCGAGAAGAAAGTGAGCAGAAGTAGGTACTGTATTTACCATAAAAAAATTCATATTGAATTTTACTTTAAATACATATTCTAGGATTATATATATCGATGTGTACCAAAGGAAATATTATTTTGAACCTTTTTAATCACATAGGAGTTCAATGCGCTGATTGGGAAGGCTCAGGTGCACGCGCACTTGACACACTGCAGTGCAAGCAAACCATGCATACATGTGATCTTGGCCTCGTTATAAAGCGTTTGCACTGTAGTCTTGTCAAACGTGAGTATACTCATCAACTTAATATTCTCATCAGAAGTTACAAAATAAAATGAACTAAACCCACAAAAATGGCTAAGCGTCCGTGGTAAAGGCCAATACTGTGGAAGTACTTCTCCGTGGTACTAGGATTAGAATTACTACGGAGGGAATTTGACACCGAAACCTGTGGTTTACTATAGTACCTAAACCCCAAATGGGGCATTCCCGGGAGGAAGGATGACGCGAGAGGGGACAGAGGGCGGTGGAACCAAGGAGTCACGGCAGCGCCGAGGCAACCGCCGACACTTCTTTCCTGAAAGAGACCACCAGATGAGAAATGATATGAAATGATAATGGAGATGAAAAGGAGGGACAGGAAATTCGCTGGATGTAATTAACTTAATCAACATTCGTCTGGCGACCCGGCAAAAACCCCGAAGAAAACCATGGTCAGCTATGTCGGCCACGGGAATAGAACCCGGGTCTACCGAATGAGGGCCACAGATGAAACTGCCTGAGCTATCCCGCTAGATTTTGTGGTGCTAGTAGATCGAAATTTCACTAGCACGACTCTAAGTTCCATTCATAGGATTGCTCATGGAGGATTTACCCCATCAGAAGTTTCACACATTTCTTGGCATTCTTATTAAATTACAAAAACAAAATAGGAGGCAAAGGAGTATCACTAAGAACATTCACAGGAACTCACTCAAGCACGTAATACAGAAAGACTACTATGCAACTAAACTCATTTGTTTAGGACATGTTAACTCCCGCATGTCAATGAATATATATCATCTTGTGATCTCATATTTAAATGAGCCACGAAAGAGCTTACTTTGCCTTTACTGTTTTAAAGATATAATAACCAATCGGACAGCCTGTCTCAAAGCAAATACTAATTCCTAATTAGGCATACTAACCCTTCGTGCGCAGGTTATGAATGCGCCATGGCTAAATGCAATGCGTAATCTGCGGAAGATTTCTGGAGTGATCTCCAGCTGTTCTGCTAGACCTCCCGTTAGATCAACAAAAGCCTCAATGGCGTGACCACCAGCAAGAGCCTCGTAGCTGCCATGGATCCTGAAAAGAAAAAACAGTTTTAAGTCCTTGATGAGAAAAGGAGCTACAAACTGCCGACCTCACCATTAAAATGGAACCTTGTACCATATTTGAAAAATTAAATAAACCATTAATCTTTAAACCTCTCAGCTGATCTTCCTCCCTCAGGAACCATGATGAGATACTCAAAGATTCATTAAATGTTTCTCGCCATACTCAAATATTCCAGCGATTTGTCGCAGTACAATTATTTTTAACCTCCAGATTTCTGTTTAATCGCACTAATACAGTTGGTTTGCTTCCGTTAAATGGACCTTCCAAAACTTTAAATAATAGGGTCTTCAAGTCTTCTCAGCAATTACGATGCTGTTTACCAGAATTAACATTTGAATTCTATTTCTGCACATTGAAACCTTCTTGCTTAATTTGAAACAATTCATATTTAAAATATATAGTGCGCAGCTTAGCCACCGTAGAAGAATAACTTTTTACAATATTATAATGTAAAGAGCGGCCGCGTCATGACTTAGTGATTACACCGCTTGGCTCTCACTAAGGCATTATACCTCCTCTGGTTTCGATCCCAAGTTACCGCAAAGTGAGATTTGTGGTGGAGAACATGGCGCTGGGACGGGTTTTCTCCGGGTTCTCCGGTTTCCCCTGCCAGCATTCCACCGATTACTCCATCATCATCTCTCCTGTCACCTCATATCAATCGTACTTTTACTTCCGGTGTTGGCCTGGTCTCTCATCCCTGAATATCACTGATCAGGAAACCTCTGATTCTCTCTGTTGCCTAAGGTTGTACAGTTCAGAAGGCCCTATGTTCCATTTAAGGAATTATAGAAATTCATAATATAGAAGCAAATATACGTAAATTTTTCAGAGGAAAATCGAGTGGATATGTTACTACAGCACAGATTCATACCATTCCTGACTTTCAGTCTAAAGTTTAGGAAGAACGGGGGAGCAATCCGATAACCGGTTTTCGTGATACTTGTACTACCCAACAAATCGTTGAAGCGTATTGAACTTCAGAGACCATCATCGCAATCTCTTATCTGTAGGTTAAAGGAATGAAATATTAGTAAGTTGGCGTACAGTAAGGACGAAATATACATATAGCACTTGCGAGCTGCGAGTCTGATATGTAAGTTGAGCCAATTATTACACGCAACATGGGTGCATAATTATAAAAAATAGCCTTAACGTTTATAATTACATTAAATAATGTACCCACGTAATTATTTATTGTAATATTTTTCAAATAATGAAAATGAGGCCAAACAGCACTATCTTCTGCAGTTTTCATGACGGAAAAAAGAGAGAAAACTAACTAAATTAGTTACTACACGTTTGTTGCTTCACTTATCTTTCAAAAACATTCCTGGACTACACTTTGCAGTTATGGCCCTCAATTCCTCGGCTAAGCTAAATAAGTTGTTCCTCCCGTAAGAATGCTGGTGCGTGTGATACGTCGGCAACTCTGCAGTTGTGAAATGCACGTACAACTAGAGGGGCAAGCGATAACTGTAGGGAAACTCTGAAATAATTTTATGGTCCAAATACAGAAGTTTAGCCCCAAAGTTGTAAAGTTTAACCGAAAAATAAATAGACAAACTGAAGACAAAAGTATCTTATTCTGCTTTTCAAGACATATGTGTGGTGTGAGACCGTATTTCATCGAAATAAATTTGCAAGTTATATGTAATTATAGGGATCACATATATAATTTATGTAAAATTGGAATAGAGTAACTCGCAAAATTGCACTTTTTAATGTAAGAATATTTTTGTCAATGTGAAAACGTTCCAGTTCTGAAGATTAAGGTCGCTTAAAAACTGTTTTTGGAACTAACACAAGAAAATGTACACAGCATTTGGCAAGAAACTTCCTTGCATTTCGGCGAGGGGTAAAAATGTATTGTCCTATGGCGAAATGTTCAGAGAACGTGACTAGAAGTAGACGGAGTAGAAGTACCGCAAGAGAGAAGATACTGTATCATGTGATCAAAGGAGTCATGTGATGTAGTATTAAAACCAATAAAAATATGTTAAGTGACATCGTGGCAGACCGACGTTTCCAAGAGCGGGATAATATAGCCAATAGGGATAAATTTAGGCCTGGAGTCGACATACTATATCGGCTTTGAGAGATCGTAAAGGGAGTAGTCATTCATCAGTCTTCGAGTAGTCGCCAATCAATCTTCGAGCAGTTTTCGCGCAAAATTAATAACTGTGCTCCGCAAAAAGTCCGCGTGCCGTAAAGTGATCCTTGTTTCATTTAAGTGATATAAAACACGAGTAGTAAAGTATTATATCTAACAAGTCCCGACGCACAGCTAAAATAGTAGAATAAGTAGTGTAATATCAAATTCCGCGAAGATTTCGGTGAGCAGTTGATCAAAGCACCAAGAATATTTTAAGCATTTCCCTGTGATGATTGAATATGAAAACGAAAGTATAATCGAAGTACATCAGCGAAATTTGTGTTAGTTTCAAAACCTGCTCCTACCTCCTCGAGATTTACGTTCCCGCTTACAACCGTAAGCCAAGATCCTTGTCTCTACCCTGATGGAATTTTAGCCGGGGTAAAAACTGCATAAAGGACGTGAATCTACAGAAACAGGAATTCGGTTCAGTAGGGTTGCCCTGAACTGGATTCGAACCTGAGACTTCAACCCGAGCCAGACTGCAGGCATCAACAATCTGAAATTACAGGCAACTACTGAAGCGCACTGACCAGCTCACACGTCTGAAGTGAAAAAGGAACTTCTGGTGGATTTAGTTTACGTTTAAATTGTAAAGTTTAGAGTTGCTCGAAATTTGATCAACTGCTCGAGACAAAAGCCACTAATGTAGTGGCAAAGATGGTGGGGACGTCGGCTTACATATTGCACGATATAAATAATTGACCATAATTTCAACAACTTGTTTATCCATCGTCCAATAAGACCTACAGGGTTAAAGGAACTTAATTAAGGGAAAAAATACGGAGAAGAAATGCCAGTAGTATCAATGCATTCATGTCATTATAATCTGCTTTTATTTCAAAATTACGTTTTATTGTGGTATTTAAAGAGAAAATGTGTTTAATTTCACATTAAAATGTTTAGATATTTATTGAGGAACTTACTGAAATGATTTACCCCTAAAGTATTGGTAATTTAAATGAAACGCTGTAGTTCCCAATCACAATTTACAGTTCCCCACTGAATTCTGGCAGTTACTGAAATAGATCTGGCCTTCCTTCTTCTTCCTGTTGCAGACGGTTTCTTTCTGTGTTGTGGGTGGCATAATGTCCACTAAGCACGACAGGTCATTTGGTAATCGCCAAGCCAGATCTTCAAGCAACTGCTACAGATATTTTAAACTTTGAATTCTAATTCAGAATAATATCCAGCCGGAATATTATCATATCACAATACTTGTGCTAAGAATATTCAAATAAGTTACTTTTTGCGTCATAAATAATAAATATCGGAGGTTCAGACACGAAAGAGTTGATGTCAAATTACTAATTTTTGCACTAAATCAAGTTCTGTTTTTCACTTTTAGTAATGCATTTTTAATAGGCATTACGTCATCTTATTGGAATTAACAACGAAAAACCAATGTTTAGTAGAAATTTTTCTATAGGCTACTTTTTCTGTGTTAAAACCACTTTAAAATACTGAAGAGGATAATATTATAGCGGGTTTAAATTTTGTTACTTTTGCTTGCCCACTTTTTCTTCACTAACCTGGACATTTGATAAAAGGTCTTATAATAGTCAACAGAAAACTTTAGAAAGATAAAATAGAACGGTAGAATAAGAAAGAAGCTTGTTCCACACAATGTAAATCATTGTCATTTCAGTTCTTTAAATACAAATTGCCACTATATAATTGAATTGTTTAATTTATACCTGATTGTTTCATACACATAAAATATAATTTTCTTGCGTAAAAATAAAATTTTATAAATTGCCAGGCGACAACAGCTTAAACAAGCTTGCCAGTTCTTCAGGCGTAGTTTTTCTTCATGTTTACATGACTAACGTCTGACACTATGAGTTACGAAGATAAGATTTTTGCCAGGGTTTTTCCTTATCCCGAAAGATGAATGTCAGGAAACTAAGCTCTATGGACCCTAGGCACATTTGAGCATCATTTCACACATTTCATTCACCGTCCGCTATGATTAAATTTAAAGAAATAAAGAAAGATCCTTTTATATTGATGTTGGAATTTCAAACATTCCAACGTGCTTTTAATTTGTTCCTTCAAAAGTCATAGATATAACCACAGTTATTTCTGTCGCATCTGTTTTGTCAGAGTGCTGATCCTTTAAAGTCTGGTTACACGCCCCAGCAGTTTGTAGCCTCTTATTGAACCAGATTTCATCTTCCTTAAACTATCAGCAGCGTTAGCAAACACACTATTGAAAAGTGTATGTGTACAGATATTAATTAAAATTATTTCAACATAAATGCAGATACAAATGTATAGTTATTCTTGTTATATCTACTTAATATAGCGTTCAGCATGATTATTGTTTATACTTTATACGTGATGTTTCATAGAGGCAATTATTTATCATTTAATAGAGCCAAGGCTTGACGCCAAATGATGATGATGATGATAATAATAATAATAATAATAATAATAATAATAATAATAATAATAATAATAATAATAATAATAATAATAATAATAATAATAATAATAATAATAATAATAATAATAATAATAATAATAATAATAATAATAATAATAATAATAATAATAATAATAATAATAATAATAATAATAATACATTGAACAATAAGTAATAGCATGACTAAAACAATATTATATATTAATTATATTACTATAACTAATTATAACTTATAGCTAGTTATAATAAATGTATTATTATACACCCGTAGGATAAAACAGGTAAAGCCATAACTTTATAACATTTTAGTTGTACTTCTCTTCTACTTTTGTTTTTAAAATGTTGGTTAATTATTCTACAGATTCCCTGGAATGGCTCATTTTAGGTCTATATCCCGATCCTTATTATATTTAGTACAGTATTCTAAATAATTAAAATTGATCACTTGTTCTATAATTTAGTAATTAATTAATATTTTTGTTTGCCTCGAAATGACAGCACTTTTTTGTTCCATTGATACCCCGCCTTTAACTGCAATGGTCATATCGGCGGCCGTTCTCCTTTGGGACATATCGGAGTTGTTAGTTAACTTGTAATCCCTGGGTTGTATCATTAGATCACGCACACATTCGCACTCTCATTCATACTTCCAACTCTGGGGAAGGTGGGGAATTATCTTGGTTGGAAAAAGATCCCCGCCCCCACCACTAAGAATTGAACCCGGAACCCCTAGTACGGCAGACCACTTTTGTATTTTGTAGTGCATATTTTAACATTATATTGTTCAAAATCTGATTTAATTTAAAACATGTATCTAAAAAAGTTTGAAATCTTTAATATTCAATAATCACTGAACCAGTGTTAGTGTAACCAATAAATGTACCACTAGTACTCAATGTAGTTTTCTAAAATATCAAACATACACCTAAGTAACCTATATACTAAATTACCCAACACTTATTATTTTTAATTTTCTTTTCACGAACAGAGGACAATCTTTGTAGGCTCCTAGAAGCAGTCCCTTCCATTCCTTATATGTCTGCACAAATGTACTAGTGCGTAAACTGCGTGATTAGAAAATCCGAAAACGCACAAATTTTCATATATAAAGAGGGCACCTTTTTACGAGGTTAGGTGAACCTTTTAAGATCCTCCCCTAACAACAGCACAGACCCGTTTACGATAAAGTACCTCCGATATTATTTATTTTATGAAAAATACCTCTACAACGTTACATGTAACTACAAAGTTATGTGTCGGATGACGAGTGATACGAGTATGTGCGTGTACAAATTTTCTCTAAATGGGGCCAGATCCTTCATCTCAGTGAATCTGCATAATTGGAAAACCATGTGAAGTACACAAAAACTTACTTAAACCGTTTATAGCTCACTAGGTATGCAATTTATGTCATGAAACAGTTTTAATGTCACCTCCAAAATATGTCTTAATTTTTATACATTTTTTCCGATATTAAATATTACTTTATATACATCGTAAACCACAATTTTCACGCAGGTGACCCTAACAGGTACACCATTCGATTTGTATAGTGTTAAAAATGCTCGTTTAGAATGTTTCAGAGATGACAAAGATGACAAGAATTATGTTGTGTCTACGTATATGACTAAAACTTCTAGTTTTTCATATCTATAGATAATATATATTATAATGTTGCTTAGAGATACTCTCAAACCATATTTAATGTAAGCAAATGCACAACAGTTTACCACTCTTCTGATAAGCTGAAGAGATTACTTATTTGACAAATTCCTGCATGTTTCAGCATCGGTACCTTAGTTGTGTTTGATCGTCATGTTGAATGTGATAGAGTTCATACATGTTAAGGATTTGTTCAAATGTAATTAGATTCCTTTATCGAATATTTATAATTACTTTATAAGTTCAGACACTAATGTAACATAACATGACTTACTTAGCATATGCTTTTTCGACAAATGCTACCCAGAATTCATTTGGTTCGGTGCAGCTGGCGTAGAGTAAGGCTCCATTCTTCACGGGAAGTCTGTCGTCGATATAAACTGTCACCCATTGGCCAAATCTCCAGAATCTGATATGAACTACACCCTTGTAGCCCTCGCCTTTCAATATTTGGTCAGGGGATACAACCTACATCAAATAAAAACAGTACATTAGCGCTTAAGCCTGAATGAAACTCTCTTGCCCTATCTACTTAGTGATCAGAAAGCAGATCACAGTTCCTGTGGTATCTGGTGGTATCTGGAACAACCGGCACTCTGCCCTGCTGGAGGTGGACATACTGCCCTGGAGGCTAGGAAGCGGGAGACTGCAGTGCTGGAGGTCGGATGTGTAGTCCAGTCTAGTTAGATGCTGACAGGCTGTATACAGCCTGAAGATTTTTGCTACATACCCAACCGTTAAAGGTTTAACCGCAGTTTGGAGTTTGTATCGGAAATTTTTCGTAAGGTATGGGGTTTTTAAGATAAATTTGTTTAGGAGGTAGCTATAAAGTTTCTCGGGTTGGAGGAAAGAATGCAAAACCTATGCACCCTAGTACTGTTTTTAAATCTTTAATTGGGGTGACATTTTGATGCCAAACAGTTTGGAATGATTATGTGGACCTCAGCTTTAGCTGCTGTATGGATTAGCTCCATTGTTACCTCGGGTGCCCGCAAGCCATGCGGGGTACGCGAAACAGCCTAAATCGGCGTCTAGTGGGGTAAATGGAAGTTTACAGAGGGCATTCTTTTTCTCTGTCAGGCAGCGCCTATGTGAACTGTCAATGTGGTTCAACTCTAAATGAACCATGCGAATGAAGGGTGAAGTGAAATGAGTAGTTTAATTGAAGAGAGAGGGATGTAAATAACCTATCCAGCACTCGACTAGCTTTCCTCGCAGAAGCGCTATACTTAGTAAACAATGAACTGAAGCTATTGTGGTAACGACGCGCTTTTCAAGGTGAAAGCAGACTCAGATATCTTAAGATTTACTTTCCTTCTTGGTCTTTTATTTGGCACAGTGGCTTTACCTCGTGAATAATTAGGACGCTTAAAGTCAATTCATAAAGTTGCTATACTGTACATAGCATCCTAATGTATAATATATATTTTAATTTACATCCTCCTACTTTTAGTCATATCGGACTATGCAGCAAGGCCTACTTCTCGGTACAGGAGTGTGAGGTATCATTGTATTGGTTTAATGTATTGTTACTCCATAAACCTAATTTCCTATCTTTTTAATGTTGTATATCATTAGGCACTGTGTTCAGGTACATATATCGTATTTTATGTAATTACATATTCTCTTCTTGTATACTTAGTTACAAGAAAAGCTAAAATGTCGTCGAATTACACTGATGGGATCCTCATCCCAAAGTTTTAAATTACAAATTTTTACATATTTTGAGCTATAATACATATGTGATACCATAATATATACTTTTACATATTTTAATATTATTGCGGATTTGTTATACTTTTTCATTCATTATGGTTACATAGTAAGAAAGAGAAGGAGAACCGCAAGTTTTATTATTGTAGTTCTCATCCATTGTCGCCAATCTTGCATTTGTCGGTATTATACCTCGCTATTACGCTTGTACAGCGGCTCACTAAGCTATTTTGTCTTGCTTATTTAATGGTGAAATTGTAGAATCCCCTGATAATATTATTCCTAGAACAGTCCCTCTGTGTAAATATGCATCATTGACTTCTTGCGAAGTTGAGCGATCTTTATCAATTCAAAAAGGGGAAAAAACATACTGTCAGACAGAAAACTGTGCACGACAACAGAAGATTTAGAAAAGTGTATTATAATTAACTGTATATACCCTTCTAATGTGACTTAAACACTTGGATGGGAGAACTTGTACTCGGTAGTAAGAGTGAAATGAGTAGCAATAAACATAGAAATTTGAATAGCCTACCGGTGAGTTTATCTTTTTTAGTAAAGAATTAAAACTTTGGATGTTAAATATAATTTCTTCATAACATATTGTAACTTTGTGGGTTTGTAGAATTAAAAGTCCAATTTGCCGAAATTCGAAATGTTCTTTATTTGCGTAGAAATACACATCACAATCTACAACACCAAGGTCGATGACAATAACAAACAGCTTACTCAACTTCCATTGTTTACAACACTCTTGTTACATGTCTTTAATACTGTTTACTACTCCTCCTCTTGGCGAGTCGTCGCTCCCTTAAATACCTCACTGATAATTTCGAGAGATTTCTGGACCAAACAGGAATCGAATGTTCTATCATCTTCCAGAAGCGTAACCCTATCTGTGCCGGCAGGTCTTTTATCTCGCGCTATCCTTATTTGTTCCGGCATACTCCTTATCTCGGGGCTCGTTGTGTACACAAGCCGCGCTATCGCGATCGGGTTCGCGACAATATTTATTTACATATTCCAGCAATTTTTGTTACATGTTTATGTATATATTTCTTAATTTCATATTACACAAAATACGGGCCCTAATGAGTATATGTATAATATTGTGTGCAGTAGGAACAGCAGTTCTTGAAATATTTTCCTCTTTTAGTCGAAAATTACGGATGGCTTATGTGTGGTGGAGATGATAAAAAATAAAAATTAACAAAATAAAAAAGTAAAAATTAAAAAAGTATGTTTTTGTGTATGGTGGTGGTAGTTATAAAATGATTTATGTTGATTTGATGAGGTTGCTTTCTGTATGACGTGTTCAATGTCCTAGAGTGCTGCTCAGTGAGGGGACCAAACAACCAAAACTTTAAATGTTAAGTATCTGTTAAAATACATATGTCATTGTTAATTCAAGTTAAACATTGTAAAATCAATTGTATAATGTAACGTATATGTCGTTGCATAACTTGTATCAAAGTTTGTAAATGTGTTAACTTTTTTAAATCACTATAAGATCATGAAGTTAGGCGACTTTAAATAAATGGTTACAAAAAAACAAACGAATAAACAAACATAACAGCTGCACCCTGTGAAGCATATTTTCGTGCTAGGGTTCCGAGTCAAATGCTCGTTTAATCAAGTTCTAAACATTTAAATAAAGAGCTCTTATTTGGAGTATTCAGGTGTCACGTAAGTATTATTATTTATCTCTCTAGTCAATGTTTCCTGCTCTCATTGTGTATACTATGAATTGTAAGTAGAACTGCGATGTAAAAAAATAGTTTTGTTTGTTATCAGATATTTCTAAATATTGAAATAATGTACATTCACAATTCACTCTCATGTATGCTGAAATATATATTATCTATCCATACTTTTGATGCATATATAAGGTTTTATGTCCTCTAAATTAAAAAACCGTGTCTGAAAAGCTGTATGTGTGTGTGTACCTACGCATCTGTGAACAACATAACTCTAAACCTCACAGCAAGGCGACGAGAAAAATGTCAAGAAAACCCCCTACACAAAACCACTCTATACATGACAAAAAAGGACCATTTTTGTTTCTTAAAAACATCTGTGATGATTTTGAATAAGATCAATATGTATATTTTAGATTTGTTTATGACTAATAAAATATGTATCATGAATTCTGTGTAAGTAGCCTGTAAATTACTCTTCTTAAAATGAATTGTATATTATTACACCAATTATTTATGCAGGGTTCTTCATTTAAATCCTAACGGAGCACCGTCGTTTCGCCTCTCCCGCGTGCGAGGAAATATACAAATGTGTAATAAAATTACACATTACGAAATTTGGGTTGGATTAAAAATAAACAAAGGAAATAAGCTTTTAGAAGCATAGTTTGTGGAAGAGTGAATAGGGAATTGATCTATTAAAATGTGTTATAGATTGAATAGCTACTTACAGGATTGTTTATTGAACTGTGATATTACAATGACTAACTACTCTGATATAGGATTTGATAGTCGAATATTTAACGCAAATGCATACATTATGTACATATGCATCTGAGAAACTTAGATCGGTGGAGAGGCATGATTTGAAGTGTGTGTGTGTGTGTTTTTATTTCGTCTTTTAAGTTTTACTTGGTGTCCTTTTACAGCACCGTTATAAAACACTTGAAATAACGAGCGGTTTTCTACATGGGTATAATATTACAAACATGCCTCTGCTACTCTCAACACTCATAAAATAGCAACCGTAATAAAACAGGAACATGGGAGAGAAACTAATAAAACAGAATCTCTGTTATGTATAGTCTCGGAGGGCTCTTTAGGTCACTTGCTACTGAAGCTTTGCTAATGTATCTGAACACGTGGAGTAAGTGGTGCTACAGTTACTGAAAACGTGACTGACATTTATCAAATCGCTTTTAGTTTGGGCGAATGCTGAAAAACAAGATCAAGAATAATAATAAGAATAAGAGCACAGTTATAATGGATAGGTGCATATATATATATATTCATACTTTATAAAGAATATAATCCCAGCTTTAGTTACAACAAAATATACGTCAAATAATTTGATTGTTACATTAACCATTTCCGAAATGCTCTTTTTTATTGGTTTAAATTATCAAATCATTTTTAAATTGTTATTTCGCTACTTATTTTCGTACCTTATTGCCATTCAAAGGGAATAAGTTGAAAGCTGTCTCTTATTGATCTGAAGATTTTATAATAATTTAAGCTTACTGCAGCATCTTCGTATCTACAACAAAACTTGTAATAAAATCACTATAAAACCAACATCGTAAAACATATAGAAGAGTTTGTGAAAACGCTTGTAGAAACGAGGGTTGAGAAAGCGACGTGACCGTAAAACATGAACTTTTTCTCCAGTCGCTATTCGTTTTTCTCGTAATCATACAAAGAGCATGAAATTTCAAAGCCGCTAGACAGAAGTTGCTCTTTTAAATATCTGAGTAATGACAAGAAGCCGGAACGGTAAACAAGATAAACCTCGCGCCCGCCCATTATAGACGCCACAAGCGTTATCGACAGAAAATACAAAGGTGTAGGGAGCAATTGCTGCTGGGGTCGACCTCGATGCCGGTTGGTCTGAAGTTATACCTCTTCCGAGCGCTGTAATACCGTTTTTCTTTGTTTTTTTTCTTCTTTTTTTTCTCAAATGAGTCCAGGGTCCATGGAGAATTCCGGTGATGCTATATGGCTGCGAGATCTGGGGCATGGCTGCAGACAGCTGATTAGCCTGGCTTCAACGTGCAGAGAATAGAGGACTACGGTCTATATATTCTGTGGGTCGTTATCTTCCTACCAGGTTGCTACATGAGGTAGCGGTCTTCCATACGTGGAGGATGAAATTAGGCGCCGGGCTTCAAAATTATACGCTACTTTACCCAGACATAGAAGCGCCCTTGTTTGATCATTGGGAGACTATGACTCCACTAGACGCCGTTCCAGGCTGTTCCGGGAACCCCGCATGGCTTGCGAACACCCGAGATAACCCAGGAGCTAATCCTAACAGCAGCTAAAGCTGAGTTCCAGATAATCTTCTAAGCTGTTTGGCATCAAATTTGTTCCAACCAAATAACAAACAAACGTTAAAAATTAAAACACCAGGGTGCAAGGTATTGCATCCATTTCCACAATCTGAAGGCACAAAATTTAACCTCAAAACAAAAATCCACCTCAAAACCCACATAACATCCTATAAAACCCCCAACATAAAACCTTACCTGCGATAAAACCCTTAACGGGTGGGCACGCAGCAGAGACCTTCTGGCTTTATACAACCAGCCAGCACTACGGACGGAAGGACGGACAGAGAATAGAACCTTCTGTATGTTTCAATATCTCGAACGATTTTGAAATTTCACACGAATATATAAACAGCCCTCTAGCAAAGCTAGTGAGTACTGCGGTGTTCAAGGATAAGTTTGATGAATCCGGCGAAATGTGTCAAGTAGAGAAAGTGAGTGGAGGAATTAGCAAGTGAACTTCTGGTGCAACGAGAAGCACTGTTTTCTGGTGAGTTGATAATGACTACAGCGAATTTCAGTGAGTGCTGTTACAAGACGTCTTGTGTTATATTCCGCAGCGTGTACACCGTCCGGAATAAGAGGCTACGTCAGGCGTATTTCGTTACGTCACTACGTTTTAGGACAACATGAAGCTACAGTGAAGGATGGAACTAATTCAGATGAATGAATTGATAGTGTAGCTAAAGGAAGCTTAGAGGAAAACTGTACTGGACGTTTAAGTGACAGTGTAAACATACAGCCTCTGTAGCGTAGGTAGTAGCGTATCTGCGTCACCTTCAAGAGCTCTCGTGTTCGAACCTCGGTCAGGGTGAGTTACCTGTAAAACGTTTTTCCGGGGGTTGTCCTTAACTTGAAAGATCAATGGCTGGTAACCCTAAGCTCTATGGAACCTGGGCTCATTTAAGCATCATTTCATTAATCGTCCGATATGCTTTAACGTTGGAGATTTTCCGTTATCTAGAAAGACGAATGTCTGATAACTAAGCTCTATGGAATCTGGGCTCATTTGAGCATCATTTCATCATCATCCGATATGGCTTAACATCGGAGGTTTTCCCTATCCTGAAAGATGAATGTCTGGTAGGTTTAAGCTCTATGGTTCCTGAGCTCATTTGAGTATCATTTCATTAATCATACGATATGACTTAACGTGGGAGATTTTCCTTTATCCTGGAAGATGAAGGTCTGATAACTCTATGCTCTATGGACCCTGGGCTGATTCGAACACCGGATATCGGACGAAACGACGAAACTGTTTCAAGGGAAGATGTTATTCTACCTGCTGAGAAAGCTGTGAAACCTTATTACAATAGGCAAGTGCGCAGCATGCTCTTAAATATATGCTGCGAAATTACCTATACTGCAAAATTACCTTACTTTACCCTACAGTTACAAAGATACATTTAAATAACGAAGTGGTCTAGTAGCCAGTTTCTGCCGTAAAAAGTATCAATGTGGAGGAACTTGTGTCTTTGCGAGCAAACATACCAAGTCAAAACAAATCCACCGATTTAATCACCTAAATAAGGAGTTAGATTTTGAAGCATGTATAGTTGAATTACCTACATATCAGTGTGTGTTAGTTTGTATATATCGATCTACTAAAGAGGACATCAATTATTTTGTGCAAAGTTTAGAGGAAGTAGTACAAGCCATTGGGTCGAGCCAGAAAATCGTCATAATAGGGGACTTAAATTTTGATTTTGGTAAAAAATTAGATAGTCGATTAACAGATTTACTGACGCTATGTTCCCTTCATCCTACCGTGAGTAAACCAACTAGAGTAACAATACATTCAGCCACAATTTTAGAGCAGATTTTAATACCCAATGATTTTACTAATACTGTCATACAAGTTATTGATACAGGTTTTTCTGATCACTATGCATTATCAGCTACCTTAAATGATTATACTACCATAAACAGAAACACCAAACAGCTTTTGTTAAAACAATATAGTAGAAATATAAATAAGCATAGCTTAGAAGATTTAAAGGCCAGACTTGAAACAGAAGATTGGAGCCCTATGTACGCAACAAATGATATCAATGTAATGTATGAATCATTCATAACTAGATTGAAATACCACATGGATATAGTAATGCCAATGAAACTGCGAAAGCTGCGGGAACATAAAAAGAACTGGGTAACAAAGGGTATTTTGAAATCTGGGACAAGGTTAAGATTTTTGAATTCTTTGAGGAAAAGGGGTACTGATCCCGGCTTAGAACAATACTTAAAGAAATATAAGGAGGTATATAATAAAGTTTTAATACAAGCAAAGAAGCAGCATAATAGTGAATTCATCAATAATGCTGAGAATAAACAAAAAGCCATGTGGAGTATAACTAACAAGCATTTAAAGCAAAATAATGGGATTAAGAACATATCTATTAGGTTACCAAATTGTTCACTGCCTGAAGATCCTCAAGTAATAGCCAACGTATTTGAATCTTACTATAGCGAGATGGTGGAGTGATTATTTGGGAATCAGCCTTGTTATTTATATAGGGAGCACATAAACTCAGTTGGAATGTGTATGTTTCTAACACCGGTGACAGAGGCAGAAATTAATACAATACTGAAATCTCTAAAAAATAAACCAAGCGAAGGACATGATCAGGTACCTACAACAGTGTTCAAATACTGCAGTAGTGTTTTGGATAAAGTACTAAGTTATTTAATTAATAAATCTTTTGAAGCCGTGCAATTTCCAGATGTACTTAAAATTGCCAAAGTAAAACCAGTTTTCCAAAAAGGTGATAGAGAAAAAGTCGAAAACTACAGGCCAATATCGGTTTTACCAGCCTTATCCAAAATTGTAGAAAAAGCTATGCTAGTAAGATTTAGTTAGCTTTTGGAGAAGCATAATGTAACTAACCCTGCACAAAATGGGTTCTGTAGAGGAAAATCCACAACATCAGCAATTTTTGAGTTTACAGATCATATATTGGAGGCTATTGCCAATGATAATAACTGTACAGGTTTACTAATAGATCTAACCAAGGCATTTGACATGATTCATCATGAAATTCTGTTAAAAAAAGCTGTACTATTATGGGATAAGGGGAATAGTATGAAATTGGTTCCAATCATATATAAAAAATCGGAAAAAAATGGTGGAAATCACAAATGTCGATGAGCGGAATATCGTACGTAATCACTATTCAAAAATGAAACAAATTAAATATGGAGTTCCCCAGGGATCCAAACCTGACATCAAGTTGTATGGTGCGTGTGTCTCTTATGTGACAGAAGCAAATTTTCTGGGAGTATGGGTAGATCAGCATTTAGATTGGGAAGCACACATAAAAAATCTAGTAATAAAGTTAAATAAGTTCTACTTCTCGTTAAGAGTAATAAAAAATGAGTTGAATGCAAGTGACATGAGAACCTTATATTTTGCATATGCAGAAAGGGCATTATATTTTGGGGGGATAGTAAAGACAGTCACTTGGTTTTTAAAGTACAAAAAAGGATTGTCAGATGCCTAATGTCAGGAAAAAAATATGACTCCTGCAGGAACTTCTTTAAGGAATTGGAAATCTTGACTCTGCCCAGTCTGTACATATACTGTTTGCTATGTCATACAAAACAAAACCTTGAAAATTTCACCACAAATAACCAAATACATCATCATAACACCAGAGGTAAAACAGACTTAAGAACAATAACACATAGAACTACACTTTATTCCAAATGAGTTAGATATTCAGCAGTCACTCTTTATAATAAACTACCGGCCAATCTGAAAAAACATAAAATCCATGCGGTGTTTCAAGTTATCGTTGAAAGAAATTTTATTAAGCGATTCATATTATGATATAAGTGAATTTCTAGATACACTGTAGCTGGCCATATAATTGTATTCATTTGTGATGCATTTTAAATGCTGTGAAGTTGTAGTGCCATTAAACTATATATATTTATGAGTTCATGCTTAGATCTTATTAATTACACTTGATGCAACTTATTTTTTATACTTATATTATTTGTATTGTTCTAAATATTTGTATTGACGTATCCAATGTCATTGTATTGACTTAACGGATGAATAAAACTACTACTACTACTACTACTACTACTACTACTACTACAACTACTACTACTACTACTACTACTACTACTACTACTACTACTACTACTACTACTAGTTATAGTATTCAGACTGTCCGATATATGGCTCCTTGTTTTCAAATTGGGGTAACTGTGTGGTTTATAAATGTTTAAAAATATCATCTGTAAGTACTTAATATGAATAACATTTTTGGTACAATTAAACACCTACAAAATATGTGATCAAAATAATTTTTAATATTCACTGTACTCATTACCAAAGTTATAATGGAACAAAAATTGCAATTGTCCGATCCCGGGTATCCTTCCGCTAATTTAAAAAACGAAAGAAAAAGTCAATGAAAGCTGAGTGCGAATGACAGTTTATTAATTGGATGGTTACGTATAACATAATGTAATGTGATTTAACCATTGATAATTTAAATACCAATTCTCTGACTATTCGGATCACATATGTTTTCTTCAAATACCACAGGTAAGTAGTAGAGAAATTAAAATGTGTTAGATTTTATCATTATGGTATTGGAAATGCATAGTGTTGTACGTACAGTGAGCGGTTAATTTACATTTGCGGGATGTCACCTGCATTGGAAGCTATAAATATTTAATAAAATACCAATCGCAGCATATTTGTCACCTGTAGCAGAAGATAAAATCTTATGTTAGAAAACACTGCTCGGTTTTCAACCATTACAATGCAGTGGATGTAGAAGTATTTATTTTAACTATTTTCACACCGAGCGTGATGGCTCAGGTGGTTTTGTCTGTGGTCCCCATTCCGGAGGCCCGCGTTTGATTCCCGTGGCTGACCTACCTGACCCATGGGTTTTTTCAGGGGTTTCCCGGGTTGCTAGGCGAATTCTAGATAGGTTAATTGTATTCCCCGAATTTCCTGTCCCTCCATTTCATCTCTATTATGATTACTCATCATCTCTCCTCTGGTGGTCTCTTTCACGGTATAGAAATGTCGGCGGATGTCTCGGAGGTGCATGACAGGATGATATGCTCTAAGGACCTCCGGTAGGTCGGTTGCCGGACTTCGGAACTGCTGCTGGATCCATTGCGAACCAGCTACTGGACCCGATTCCGTACTGCATTGGGGAGAATGTCCTTTGTCCTGGCCTGCTGGGAGAGATCTCTATCTAAGGAAAATTTAGGGACCCTGCCCTCTGCACTGTCGTGACTCTTTGGTACGGCCGTCTGCTGTCTTCTCCCGCCTCATCCTTCCCCACTTGGGCATAGGTACAATGGATCACGATGTTCTCCGTGCGGATTCCCTCCGTAGTAAATCCTAATCCTATTTTCACTTACATGCATAACTTTATAAAATACGTAATTTATTACACTGTTATATTTTATCTCCAAAATCAAGCTTTACGCCTCATTAGAGGAGCAGTTTACACTTCATCAATATGAAGCATTAACCAGATTGCCCAAAGAGACATACTGGAACAATTACCAACGTCATGCGAGCCGGCTGAAAACACAAAAAGGTTTTATACAATGTATTGATGCATTAAGAAAGGACCACTGTCCACCAGTGAAAAAAGAAGACTTCGCCCCACCAATCTGTCCTCTTAAATTACGTGCAGTCAAATTCAGCCTTCTACTCAATGAAAGGATTTTAAAATCAGAGGTGGCTAAAGAAGTCATAAAAATATGGCTTTAGAAAGTATAAATACAAAGTATAAACAAACAGAATGGCCCCCCCCCCACACACACACACACACACACACACACACACACACACACACACACACACACACACATAGATGGATCCTTGAGTGAGGTCGATGGTGTCGCTGGTGCTGCAGTATATAGTGAAGTATTTTGCCTTTATAAGTCTGTTGGACAGTATTGTTCCCATAGTGATGGAGAGTTGCAGACAATAAACCTGGCACTAAAACAAGAGTTGTTCTGCTCCAAAGATCACAATTACCGAAGTTGGAATTAAAATAGCTTTCCAGTGGATACCATCCCACACAGGAATCCATGGGAATAAAATGGCAGACTTTTTAGCCAAAAAGGAACAAAAATCTCTCTAACAAGTTGCCCAAAGTTATCCTACATCTCCATTAAAAGAGTCACTAACAGTAAGTTCAAAAAGAAGTTTTATGACCACTTGACGACTCAAGGAAAAGGAAAAACATGGATTATACTTTTAGAGGATAAGAGCGCACTTCCTAAATATCCATGGAGGGAAACGGTGGCAGCGTTGATACAAAGACACCTCTGTCTCACACAAGAGTGGTGCCGGCATTGGCGGATGTCCGTTAATCCGGACCAAAGTCACGCCATACTATTCACTAAGCGCCACACCCTCGCAGGCTCCAAATTTCAACTTCAGAGGTAGAAGGATAGAGTGGATCCTTCCATCAAATACCTGGGAGTCCATTTAGAGATTTGACTTTTCGAGGACAAATCAGGGACCTCTCGGCAAGGGCTCAGGGAGCTATTGCTTCCTTGTACTCTATGCTGAGTTCTCGATCGATGCCAGTCCGTGTGAAGTTAAGTCTATTTCGAACACTCATAGTTCCGTTGATACTTTATGCCTGCGAGGTCTGGGGCATGGCCGCAGATAGCTGGCTGGCATATCTTCAACGTGCTCAGAATAGAGGATTTAGGTCCATCTATTCAGTAGGCCGATTTTTTCCAGTGAGGTTGCTTCATGACGCCTCATCACTTCCATACGTGAAGGATAAAATAGGCGCCGGACTACAAAATTATACGTCACATAGGAGTGCCCTGGTTAGGTCTCTTGTGATTATGATCCAACTAGACGTTGGCTTCGAATTTTCTGGGTTCCCCGCATAGCTTGCGGTCACCCGAGGTAACCACGGAGCAAATTCACCTGCAGCAGAAGCTGAGCTCCTATATAATCCAATCAAGAGTGGGTTGGCCTCAAAATTATTCTAATTAAATCTAAATTAAATCTACTTCATTGCCAGGGTGCATTAGGCATATCATCTTGCCTTCCTTCAGAGGAGTAATCTACTACCTCAAGTCTTTCTTCCATCCTAAACCCTAAGAATTCCATCCTAAATCCATTCTAATAAAAGAAAATCCTTCCTGTGGTAAAACCCAAAACCTGGGTGGGCACGCAGCAAAAATCTTCGGGCTGAACACAGCCTGTGTGTGTGTGTGTGTGTGTGTGTGTGTGTGTGTGTGTGTGTGTGTGTGTGTGTGTGTGTGTGTGTGTGTGTGTGTGTGTGTGTGGGTAGGGGCAGCGTTCCGGAAAATTACTGGCCATTGCCTTGCGGAACACCTGCACAGAATTGGAATCTTACCCTCACCGAAGTGTGTTGTATGCAAAAGAGAAAACACCATAATGAACTGGGAGCATCTAAGAGTTTGCGATAGACTGCAAAATTGCATCGAGATGTAAGATGGACAATTGTATTGGGAAGTTAGGAGACTGGAGACTATGTATCAAATTTCTGAGCATTGAATATATAAATAATAATAAATACTTTATTTTTATAATACTGTTTTTTTCTAATTTAGGATATATTTTGGTGACGAGATATATGTAATTTTATCTAGTCTGTATTATTCTGAATATAATCCAAACTATTACTACCAAAGGGTTACATTCGTAAAACATCAAGTTATTTAGGAATAACTCTAAGTTGATATTAAAAATGTACTTATTTAATTTTTTAGAATGTAACAAATTTGAGGTTTTCAAAATCATTTTATATAATCTCGGGTGCTACGATTTATATTAAATAACATGGAGTTACTTGCTTACCTTTTCAATGAGATCTGGACGCCGTGAAAGTGCGGCACAGGCGCAGAGAAACCAACAATCTCCCAGTATGCCTTGTTTCACGTCACTGCGGCTAACACCATCGACGAACAACTGTGGGTTTTCGCAGAATTCGTGCGGTCTCTGCCAACTTACTTGGTCGTCTTCAATAGCACACATCTCTAGAGTAAAATCCGGATCCTCAAAGAGTTCATCCTCTCCCAAACTTGCTAGCATTTCTTGCACTATATTTTCATCCTGTGGAAATTTCAGAAGCTCAGTAACTTAAAACTACCATAGGATAGGACAGAAGTTATGGAGGGGACACTGGCACTGCGACAGTGATCTTTTTGTACCTAGGCCCCAAGTGGGACATTCCCAGTAGGAAAGATGAGGAGAGAGGAAGACATAAATTGGCCACCACCAAGGAGTCACGACAGTGCAGAGGGCACGGTCCCCACAATTGACCCTCTTTTAACTCCTCGGCAGTAGAGTACAACAGACATCCCGCCTGCCATGGTCCCGAAACAGCCCACCACCGACCCGAAGACCATAGATCACCCTACCGGAGTTCAGAAACTCCCGGTAGTCTAGTACAACCAGCATCCCAACCACCGTGGTCCCGAAACAGTCCACCAGGTGGCTTGGAGACCGGAGACCGTACTGGAGGAGGAAATGTTAACCAGGAGCATATCATCCTGCCTTGCAATGCCGAAACGCCTGCCTCGGTAGCGTAGATAGTAGCATGCCTGCATCTCGTTCAAGAAGTCCCGAGTTCGAATCTCGGTCAGGTTGAGTTACTTGGATAAGGTTTTCCGGGGTTTTCCGTTATCCTAAAAGACGAATGTCGGGTAACCCCAAGCTCCATGGATCCTGGGCTCATTTGAGCATCATTTCACCCTTTCCATTCATCGTCCGATATGACTTAACGTTGGAGGACGTAAATTACAAAAAAAAAAAAAAAAAAAAAAAAAAAAAACGCCGAAACACTCGCGACTTTTCTACCCTGAAAGAGGCCACCAGATGACAGATGATGTGAAATGATAATGGAGGTGAAATGGATGGACAGGAAATTCGGGAAATATAATGAACGTACCCAGCATTCGCCTAGCGACCCGAGGAAATCCTGAAAAACCCCACGGATCAGGTAGGTCGGCTACGGGAATCGAACCCGGAGCTCCCGAATGCGGACCACAGACGAAACCAACTGACCATGCCGATTGGTAAAGCTACCATAAATATTTCATTATATCCATATCAATTTTGTGGATTTTGATTACAGTTATACGCAAACAATATGTCAGCAGAAAAGTACAGCAGTTTCTATTATAGCACCACTCATGTTGCTAACAACTTCTACTTTCAAACCTGTGAAAAGGAGGAACGCCTTCATCTAGAGAAGTAGCACATTCTTCATTTACATCTCCACGAGGACTAGAGTGCCATTGTGCTTTAAGTTGAGCAAAACAGCTGTGTTTCTTCTTCTTCTATGACAGTACTTCATTTGTTGACTTTTTATTTTCCGAGACGTTATCTCAGACTAGTGCGATTAAGAGAAACTAATGCTGTAATGAATGAAGTGACTTCTGGCACTTGATAAAAGGAAAACCTGCTCCTGCAACCTGGGGAACGATTGCTAAGATTTCTATACATGACAAAAAGAGCATAGGTGGGACTTAAAGTAATGGAATAAATACAACTGAATATCATGTTCAAATATTACGAGTTTACACATAAATGAATGTACTACTTAAATTTATATTTAAATTGCTACCTCGTTACATAATTTTTATGATACAAGAGTTAAAAGAAAGATTTTATTTTGTGAGTAATTATGTGTAATTCCGAAACAAGGCCGCAGGCCGAGACCTATGAACAAACTAAATTCCCTTTGTTATTTAACAGTTTTTATTGTTTTCGTCAGGGCGGCTTCTGAAGTAGCGCCGCTGAACCATGGCACCATCTGTATGAAAACGAAAGAAAGAGAGGTGTATTGGAATTGCGCAAAAAATATTGTTTTGAGTGTCTGCTCCCTTGTGTGAGTAGGCGCATTAAACGCAAGCGCTCTGTCCTGGTTGTTTTCCCTGGCTTGGTGCCGATTCCAGAATAGCACCATTTACGCTCATAACCGCCTGTGTTAAGGGCTAGGATGTCTGCTTATACACGGCTTCTTAGGGGAGAAGGTGTTGCCGAGATTTCTCTGGCGCATAACTTACGCTTCATCCGTTACAGTGCAGTAAAGTACAGGACTTAAGATACCTGTTTCTCTGTCGTGAAATCGTACACGAACGCTTCGTATCATATTCTCCATGAATTGTATTATAAAACTTTTACTGTACTCGATACACCTGTGCGTAACAAGAGTATAATTTCTGTTTCCCTGTACGTTTTGTTTGTACAGTATATTATAAAATAGCACGGATTATTGATAAGGTTACCTAAATCATTCGAAATTGGTACACATATTTATATTTTAACAACCCTTATTTATTTACTTACTTATTTATGTATTCATTCATTTGTTTATGGCACCGCCATTACAATGCCTCACCGGCCGCCCCTGGTTTTCGTTGTTTTACTATATGTTTTCTGTATTTTTACACATATACACCATACACAAAGACCCATGCCTAAGGCGGGATTCAAACCCGCGACCCTCTACTTGGCGGATGCTAGAGATACACGCACTAGCGACCGCGGCTACAAAAGCCGGCTTATTTTAACCGTGCATTATACATATTTTAAGACAGTCCTGAATATTTATGGATATGTTATAGATTATATAATAAATATATGGTATGCCTTTCTCGTGGTCATGATATTCATCACATTGCGATGTTCATCTGCCTTGCGTAGCTTCAGTATTCACAACTTGACTTGGAAAACCACATCATTCTACATGAGGGAGGTAGTGGGAACAATAAAACGATTGAAAATAACGTAACAAAATTTTAATTAATTAATAGGTTACGACTTTTCCAAAATACTGATCTTTTGAGAAAACTAAAAAGTTTATTGTACAATTATTACAATTTGAAATATTTATTCCTTGGGTGGAGGGAGTGGGTGTTGAATTATTCATTACATGATTTACGATTGTTTGGTTTTGAAATAATTGAAAATGTAGGGATAGTTAATAATCAAATCTTCTATTTGTTATCTATGGGAATTTTTATAAAATATGCGCGGGAATGTGCTAAACGGAAGGCAGACGTGCATCGTAAGCAATGTTCACTATAAAGAGTAGTATCGGACAATTCGAAGAATTATTAACCACATATTATTCAGTGTCGTCTAGCAGAATTCTTTTTTTTCTGTATGTCCAATACACCCATAATTAAACAACGTTTCCCCCCTCCCTTACATCACGTATCCCGTTGTTAGGAGTTGTTCGGTTGCAACTAGCCCGGAAAGTAGGGCGAGGGAGCCAAAACATTGACCTGATAGAGGAAACCAGGGTTAAGGGACCAGCCCAACGCCCGGTATGATAGTGAGAGAAGTGGATGATAGTATGACTATGAAATGAACGATAGGAAAGATGAATGAAGGTGGGGGAAAGGGCCCGGAGGAACCGGAGGAAACCACCACACCCCAAGCGCGGTATTGCCCACTACAAATGTTACTGAGAGCCGAGCGGTCTCACTTTGCCACGGTGCGGCCTAAAAAAAACTCTTTCATTAATTTTCGTAGTGATGAAGGTGTCTATTTGTTCTTTGGTTAGAATTTTGGATTCTTTTGAATTGTAACCTTCAAACCTATATTGTCATGGTTTTATTTACATTAAGAAACAGCTTTATCATAGGGTGGTTTGTCCACAATGTTAAGGATGCTCATATTTTATATTTCTCTTCAAAGAACGATAACAACACATTTTGAGTATAATTATTTTCTACGGTCTCTAACTTGCACCAGTCCAGGAACTTCTTTATTATAAGTCGTATTGGTTTTGGATAACAATTTTAATTTCAGTCTCTCTGCTGCTTGTATAATTTTAACAGTTTCAGTATAGTCCATATTCATATTTAAATGACCCGCCATTTTATACAAGTGTTATTTAACCTAGATTGACGACCTTCATGAATGAAGCGATTGTCACATTCCACAAGAAACCAAAGTTGCTATTACCGGCGTGTTAAAAGCTTTTGGGCACTAAGCGAACGAATTTTATACTTTAAACTCTACCGTGAACTACTAAAAGGCACACTTTTGCTATCAACTGACTAAAACTAGTTTTAAAATACTGAAGCTTTGCAGTGTAGTTCGACCGATTTATGAGAATTAGAATTGCAGTTAGAATTCCAAACGGAATTATAGTGTCTACTCAAGGGTGAAACGGAGCAAAGAAAATGGTGACTTAGCACTCCAAAATAGTTCATGACTTAAAATAATGGGCAAATTAGAATAAACATAAAAATACTACATAAATTACATTTTTGTTTTATATTTCATTTTACACTTTACTTGATATTAACTGTATTTAGACAATATCTGTATTCTTGCTGTAGTAGATTATATCTGCTTCCTATGCTTCGCTACCTATGAAAATACATGAAATCGGATCTGAAAAAAAGAACTTCGTAACCATTTAAAAAATATAAGATATATGTTTTTAAACGTTAGTATATCAAAGAGGCGTTTTTTTAATTTACGTCCTCCATTATTAGGTCATATCGAACGATGAATGAATTTATGTTCCGTTCAGGGTACATAGAGCTTAGAGTTATCAGACATTTATCTTTCAGGATAACGTAAGTCGTATTCGACTATGAATCAAATGATGTTGAAATGAGTCCAGGGTCAATAGAGCTTAAAGTTACCCATACTTCATCTTACAGAATAAGGGAAAACCCCGGAAAACAACTAATCCAGTCTGACCGTCAACAAAACTCCGGGCATCTGATCGTGAGACAGAAACGCTAATATTAAACTTAAATACAAAACCTAGTATTTATCCAATACTACATTTTTCTCATTCTGCTGTTCAAATAACTACAGGTATACCTGTATACAAGCGTCACATATTTAGGTAACTGCTTTTCTGGACTCAATGTAAATTTACGGTGAAAGCAATATAGAGTTTGTGTAGTGTGCAGTAATTCCTCTGCCTATCATGGGCAGTACAAGAAGTACGAAAGAGGAGAATTTCAAACTTTGAACTGAGAAAACCTAAATGATACGATTATCAATATTTTTATAATGACTACTATTAGGAGGAAGACATTATTTCACACAGCTTGTAATCAAATTAAATGAGCTTGAAATTTTTTCACGGAGAAAATTTCTAGCTCTAATCTCTAATGAAGCCAGGGATTTTAACGTCGGTGTAGTAAGGAGAGGGTGATGAATGGACAAGAGGAAGCCTCAAATATTCCAATAATCACCTTTCTGCATGGATTTGTTTTTTTTTTAAATTATTTATCGTTTCTGAATCACATTTTCACACTGATTGCAAAACTGGAATTCTTTTCGCGTACCACGTCAAATTTTTTTTTTGCAGTTCAAAATTGTATAGTTTGAATATTTTTCGTAACGTATATACTGTTTGTAATATTACCGTGATTAGGTGGAAAGGTTAAAAAATGATACCAAAAATGTGAAATAGTATAACTATTATTATGTTTATAATTCATATTCTTATATTTATTTAAATGTACTAGCTATATCCGACCTAGTGAATGTACAAAAATGTATCACCCTCTTAAAACCAATAATTCCAAAGAGTGGAGGTTCTTCATAGATCTCAAAAAGTCTTAAAGATGTTTTGCATCATAATGGAAACTTTCAACCTTCCATTCCTGTAGACCACTGTTTTATTTTAAAGGAGACGCATGAAAATGTTAAGTTTTTGTTACAAAAGCTAGAGAACGAAAACCATCTATGGGTAATGTGTGCAGATCTCACTATTATTGGACTACTACTTGGTCAACAGGCTGGCTTCAGAAAATATCCTTGTTTCGCATGTAAATGGGGTAACAGAGTAAGTCAGAACACTGGGAAAGTTAACAATGGCCACGTAGGGTTACCAAAATACCAGGCGAAAAAAATTGAACATCCTATTAATACCTTAAAAAGCATTGTTGCCACATCTCCATCTAAAATTAGATTTAATGAAACAGTTTTGAGAAAACACTAGGTAAAGATTGTGAGTGCTTTAGATAATTTAGTGTTACATTTCGTTCTTATCCTATGAAAAATTTAAAGCTGATGTATTTGTTCGCCCCACAAACTCCAAAAATAACGATGAACAGTCAGTTGGAGGACACTCTAAGTCGAGAACTGAAGGATACATAGAATGCTTTCAGAAATGTTTTTAATTTCCTTGGAAATAAAAAGGATCCAAATTATGTTACTACAGGTAGTGCAAGTGATGTTACAAATTTTTAAATATTTTGGTTGCAACATGAGTGTCAAAGCTCATTTTCTTCATTCCGATCTAAATTATTTCCTCGATATATTTTGGGATTTTGGGTGAGGAACAGGGTGCAAGATATCATCAGGATATAAAAAGTATCAAGGGAAGTGGAGTGTTCACATGGTGACGAACAAGTACTGGATGTTAAAAAGGGACACTCTGAATAACATGCGAGTACGTCAAAGAGGAGAAAATTTGAAGTGTAATATTGAGGTAAGGTTATAAATGCCCTTATAATTATGAATTGATTATTAATTAGTAGGAAACCAAGCAAAATATTAAGAAAATTATAATTATGGCCTAGTGTCACATAAAACATTTTTGATGAAATTAATTTTTGTTACTTTTCGGAAAGGTTTAATTTATTTCCGTTATTTATGGATAGTTTGAAAACCTGGCGTGATGCGAGAAAATTGAGTTTAGTTTCGAATTCAGCAGAAAAAGTCCGTTTAGGATCACTTATCAGATTTAAAAAACGAAAAACAGAACATTAGCTTTGAAATGCAGAATAATGAACAGACTACAGGTTAATAGTGGAGTGAAAAGTTGAGAAAATAATAGTCTTTTTTTTTTTCGTTCCGATACATTATTGAAAGAAGAACTTTTATTGTACCAGATGTTTGCTTATAGCTGCCTACTGGTTGATGATTTTTATCTGTATCTGTCTTTAAACACTTAAGCACGCATACACACTACCCAACAAACACGCTTGGTGGACAAAATCATGTCAAAATCTTAATTATAAGAGTAATCGAAATTTGGAGTTTTATTTCAAATACGAGTTTGTAGTAGGCAATTTGAAATATCGTCATGTTACTTTTTCTCATTTTGAAAACCAACAGATTTTGTTATCTTCTATAATATTATAGAATACTTAATAAGTCACTACTATTTTAAGAATCCTTTCATAGAAAATAAAATTTGTGGTTTTGAAGTTATTGTGAATACTAATAGATCTAAGCTTGATTTACTCAGTACTCCATATATGGTTATTCTTGGTGTTCTTTCTTCTATTACCCCCACTCTTTGTTCTGTATCCTTCGCGCCAAGAGAGAGCGATTGCTATTGGTTGTCTCGGTGTTACCGCTTATGCGTTTCATGACGTAGCAAACAACAAAAAATTAAGCATTTCGAGGTATACCTAGTGCCTGTGTTAGTGGTTGAAGAGAAGACGTTACTTGTGTTTTTGAAATTGTGGAAGTTATACTCTCTCAGCTGCCTGGTAAATAAAACATTTTGGTAAGTTTATCATAAATATACTAAATTATTTATTACGGGAGTGTGTATTTGTGGAAACATTTCGTGTATTTGTTCCTAACGCAGCATTAATTACCCACCTACAGCAGATGTCATTTTATTAATGCGCAAAACCAAATTCACTTATCTGTAAAATGCCAGTGATACTTGAAAATAAGTTAAAATGTTGGCTTTTGTTTATCTCTTATGATTTATAGGTTATTCCATTTCATATAAAGTTAACTCCAAATTAAGTAGACTTCATGGACTTTCTAAACAGATTCAAGATACACATTTTATTAGTCGTGAAAATTGCTTAAGCATAAATTACTTTCTTTTTTGTAGTCCCAAAATAATTAAAGCATTTAATTTTAAGTATTTTGTGTAACGTAATAGCAGTTACGATAGGAAAAAATTAAAGCAATACACATTTCATACTGTCCTCAAGTTTTAATCTTTATAGGAAGCCATAGAAAATACCGAAATGAATGGCAATGAATAGGCTGAACTCGGGTTTCTCTTTTTTACTCAATTACAGTATGTAATGGTACTGTACTCAATAATGCTAGTTTCTTATTATAGCATTCTTCATACTTAATAAGTTATATGAACTTTATACTCACAATCAGTCATATATGATTATTACTAGTAAACATTCAACGTATCGATAATACTTTAAAACAGGGTAAATTTTAGAATACTAAATATATCGACATAATATTTTATTGTTTGTGAATAATATTCCTATCATCAACAATTAGTAGTTTTGTTTTAAATGTTTAGATTCTTGATTTTGACTTTTATTGTCATTTAACATTTCTGTTTTAATCGCTACAGTTGATTTTGGTTTTGCAATATTTATATTCATTTGCCACTATTCATTCATTTCTTACCATTTTATGCAAAGGGATGGAATTTCCACGCTAGCATATAGCGATCTGCCTTCTAAAGATTTAATTATCTCTTCAACTTATCTTGATATTAGTTGAAATAAGCAATGAAACCTTTTCTGCAAACAGTTATCTCGATCATAGAAGGAAGATAAAGAAAGGAATTGTATTACTTTCCTCAGTTTATGTTACACCTAGAGCTAGGATTTATATGCACTATGAAGTATGAATATATGCATGCATCTATATACTAAATATATATGCTTTAAAACTTTATAATATGCATCTAAAATTAACTGTGATATTTAAACATTTTCACGTTAACCTTGAAGTAATCAAATAGTAAATTCTTAAACATAGGCACTAATTAATTAATATGTATTAGTCCTTCTTTCAGTCTATCTTAGTATTAATCGCATTAATTGCAATAAACAATTCAATATTTGTCACTGTTTTCTAGAGGAAACAATTTTCCTCTACCATTTAAAACGTTTTTGTATTTCTATGACCATTGTTTGTAGATGTTGCGCAATCTATAATTTTTGTTACAGGTCACTTATAACAATGGGATACAAATATTACAAAAATAAAACTTACGTGATTTTTCACATAGTTGGCACCGTACTATATATCCACCTGTTGTTAAGAATAGGATTTGTATCAGTCCATCATTTAATTTCCATCAAACCAAATCAGCTGTATTACTCTTCTTCCTCAGCATTGTACTATTCCCTTTTGCTACTGCTTACTTAAATCACGATTAGCAGCACATTAGTACACAGTTTAAAAGTAGAGTGAAAATGACACTATTTAATTCTTGGAGATTTTTTTTTAATTTACGTCCGCCCCAACGTTAAGTTATATCGGACGGTGAATGAATTGGGTGAAATGATGCTCAAATGAGTCCAGGGTCCATGGAGCTTTGAGTTACCCGACATTCGTCTTGAAGGATAAGGGAAAACCCCGGAAAAATCTTATCTAGGTAACGAGGCGGGCGGTAACTTAGATGGTGGCGAGTCTGCGTCACGTTCAAGAGGTTCCGAGTTCGAATCTCGGTCAGGGTGAGTTAACTGGATAAGGTTTTTTCCAGGGTTTTCCCTCATCCTGAAAGATGAATGTCGAGAAACTCTAAGCTCTATGGACCCTGGGCTTATTTGAGCATCTTTTCACCCATTCCATTCCTCGTTCGTTATAACTTAACGTTGGAGGACGTAAAAAATTTAAATATAGAAAAGTTAACTGAATCAAGCAGTATGCTTGTGTTCTGGTAAAGAGTAGAAATAGTTTTGAAAGGTAGTACGTCCTCCAGAATATTTCAAAATTCGCTAAACTATTACTTGTGTTGCCACATGGAACGCTGATATGGAAAGATTGTTTTTCATGGTAGCTTACATTAAATCTAAAAAAAAGGAATATACTGAAGTCCCAAACACTGAGTGACCACCTAAGAGTAAATATTGACGTTCAAAACAAAGGAATTGCTGCTTCTCATACCCGATAAGTTATGAACTTGTAAATATATTTGGAAAATCCATGTACCATTTTACAAGAAGTGGTACAGCGACAATAGAATCTTCTGACAGTGATGACTTTTAAACAAATTTAGGCAGCCAATGCAGATCCCCCTTTACTTCTTATTCATTTTTAAGTATATTAACACCCTCATTAAAAAAACAACAGGATCTCATAATCACCATTAATCCATCGTCTTGTATATCTTGCGACCTTAAACAGAAACGTTTGTTACTTTTTGATGCTTTTGTAGCGGAACGTAGCGAAATTTTGCTCAACCTGTAGCGAGATTCAATGAAATTTGGTTGGCAACACTGCGGCAGACGGCTTCGGTTGTGATATTAAAACAAACCGTATCAAGTTTTATCATACAACGGTCGCACCGAACTTTGACGTTTTACCGCATGATTGTCGAACCCTATTTGCTATAGGCTGATGAGCAGCATATTTTTTGTTTGTTTTAATTTACGTCCGCCCCAACGTTAAGTTATATCGGACGGTGAATGAATTGGGTGAAATTTTGCTCAAATGAGTCCAGGGTTCATGGAGCTTGGAGTTACCTGAGATTCGTGTTGAAGGATAAGGGAAAACCTCGGAAAAAATCTTACCTGGGTAGCTCACCCTGACCGAGATTCGAACTCGGGACCTCTTGAACGCGAGGCAGACATGCTACCATCTACGCTACCGAGGCGGGCATTGACAGCATATATTTATATTAGGAAGTGCTTATTGTTGATAGCTCGTTCTCATTTATCGGCGAAATTTTATGGATTTAGAAACTTGATAGCTAACAATTCTACACAGAGCACCAAAAGGGGAAATTTCTAGTATCCGTCTCTTCTTCTTAAAGTATCAGGCTGAAATATTTGTATGAATCATTGCTGAAAGTGCTAAATATATGCATAAATATGCACAAATTGGTTAATCGTGCAGTAACAACTTCAATATATGCACTATAAAATATCCGTAATAAACTCTTTCAAGGTGAATACATTTGTTACCTACTTGTATAGTTTAACCATCAAGGCGAAAAAAAAAAATGCAAATATACAAAAATCCCTGCTCCAGTTAACAATGGAATGATGTCTCCGCATCCCCTATTTACCTAAGAATAGTCCAGGAGCACTTCAAGATAATTTGATTAAAGCTTAAACTGTTAAAGAACATCTTCCAAACCAATTGTTGAACGCTCTGTCAAATTAATTACCCATAATAAATACTAAACAAAAATTACGATGTGTTACAATATAACCGCAGATTTATCAGAGGAAAAATTCAGCATGTAGGTATAATAAAACTTTACAAAATCTGTACACATAAAATGCCCACCTCGGTTGCGTAGATGGCAGGTACCCTTTCTAGCTCTTGTTCAAGGGGTCACCAGTTCGAAACTCAAAGGGGGTTACCTGAATAAGGTACTTCCGGGGTTTTCCCTTATCCTGAAAGACGAATGTCTAATAACTCTAAACTTTATGGACCCTGCGCTCATTTGAACTTCATGTAATTCATCTTACGATATGGCAGCGTTTGAGGTTATCCATAATCCTGAAAGACGAGTTTCTGTTAACTCTAAACTCTATGGACTTTGGACTCGGAGCATAATTTCATTCATAGTTCGATATGATTTAAAGTTAGAGGTTTTCCCTTATCATGAAAGACGAATGCATATTAACTCTAAGCTCTATGGACCCTGGGCTCGTTTGAGCATCAGTTCATTAATCGTGCAACATGACTTATCGTTGGGGTTTTTCCCTAACTCTGAAAAACGAATGTCAGGTAACCCAAAGCTGTATGTACCCTGGGCTCATTTGAACATAATTTCACTCATCGTCCGATTCGACTTAACTATGCAGGTTCTCTCTCATTCTGAATGGTAAGATGAATGGTAAGATGAATAGTAACTCTGTGCTCTATGTAACTGTATACATTTGAAAATCCTTTCATTCATCATATGATATGACAGAACCTTGGGGTCATTCCTATCCTGAAAGATGAATACCAGCATCGTCCAATATGACTTAATGTTGGAGGTGTTCCTTTATCCTGAAAAATGAGTGGCAACTCTAAGCTCCATGTACCCTGAACTCATTTGAATGTCATTTCATTCATTGTCCGATATAAACTAACGGTGGAGGTTTTCCCTTAGTCTTAAATACGAATGTCTAGTAACCCGAAGCTCTATGGACCCTGGGCTGATTTGAACTTCATTTCATTCATAGTACTATATGTCTTAACGTTGGACGTTTTCCCTTGTCCTGAAAGATGAATGTTTTGTTAATTTAAGCTCTTTTTATCCTGCGCTCATTTGAGCATCATTGCGTTCATCGTCCGATATCATTTACCGCTGCAGGTTTCCCCTCATTCTGAAAAATGAATGGTAACTGTATGCTTTATGAAACCTGCACATATTTTAAGATCATATCATTCATCCTAGGAATGATTTAATGTTGAATGTATTACCTTATTCTGAAAGATGAATGTAAGCAACTTCCGATATATAGTCCGATATAGTCATATGATTTAACATTGGAGGTTTACCTTTAAATTGAAAAATGAGGTATATGTACCCTGGACCCAATTGAACATCATTTCATTCATCGTCCGATATAACTTAATGCTGGAGGTTTTCGTTTATCCTGAAAGTCAAATGTCTAGTAACTCTAAGCTCTATGGACCCCGGCTTATTTGAACATCTCTTCATTCATTGTACGATATGACTTAACTTTGGAGGTTTTTCTTTGTCCTGAAAGATGAATGCCTAGTAACTCTAAGCTCTGTGGATCCTAGGCTCATTTGATCATTTTATTCATCGTACGTTATGAATTAACATTGGAGGTTTTCCCTTGTCCTGAACGGCGAATGTCTGGTAACTCTAAGCTCGTGGACCTTCAACTCTTTTGAGCATCATTTCATTCGTCGTCGTTCGATATGAGTTAACTTTGGACGGTTTTCCCTTATCCTGAAAGACGAATGTGTAGTAACCCTAAGTTCTATGGACTCTGGGCTCATTTGAGGCATAATTTCGTTCATCGTGCAATGTGACTTAACTTTGGAGGTTTTCCCTAATCCTGAAAGTCGGATGTCAAGTAACTCTAAGCTGTATGTATTCTGAGCTCATTTGAACATCATTTCATTCATCGTCCGAAATGAGTTAACACTGGAGGGTTTTTATAATTCTTAAAGTCGAATGTCAGTTAACTCTAGTCTGTAGGTACCCTGGACTCATTTGAACATCATTTCATTCATCGTCCGAAATGAGTTAACGCTGAATGTTTTCCATAATCCTGAAAGTCCAATGTCAGATAACCCTGGACTCATTTGAACATCTTATTCATCGCCCTGCATGACCACGTTGGAGGTATTTTCTTAACCTGAAAATTGATTTGTAACTCTAAGCTCTATGGACTCTAGACTCATTTGAGTATCACATAATGCGTTGTTCGATATGGGTTAACGTAAAATAAAGAAGAAAGTAATTGGCCACAAACACAAAACATGAAGATTTTAACATAATGATGTCTAATAATAATATTAGTACAGAACTTGAACAATTAGTGTGGTATCACGGTAATCTCTATGCTTGTCAACAGCTGTCATACTTATATTTGTTAAAAATAAGAAAATGGCATGCCTATCTTATTGTAGCGTGAAATAACACACTCCAAAATGCCTGATGTTACATTAACATGATTTTCTGTAGATACTTATAGTCAAGTAGACTTAAAATTTAAAAAATGGTCGCTATGTGATGGCCTTGAGGTTCTGTTCTCTTTGTATAGCGATAGGAAAGGAACTTGAGGCATCCACACGATTTTCTTAACTTACGCTTCTACAAAATATACTTGAAAGGTCTGTTCTTGTTTTAAGTTGATCTAGATAAACATTTGTGAATGTACCTTACAGGTAAAATGGCAATAGTCGAATAATACTAGTCTTAAGTGACAGTCACAATATTTCAAGAGCTGGTCGCTCTGTGATGTGTTTGATATTCCGTTGATGTTTTTGTTTTTGTGTTTTTTTGGATGTACATTATATTAAAAAATAAATATATTGCTTCCCATTTGAGAAAAGTAACTGAAATACAAAGGTAGAAATATTTTGGACATTTTACTTAATGAAAAATTGTATTTGAAAAATATTTTTAGCGACATCAATGTTTTTGTGTAGTAATTTGTCTGTCTTATGGATTACCACATACACAACTCATCTAACAAAAAGGGGACTTTTGAGGACATTTCTATAAATTTTGATACATAAATTCGTTTGGAATGAAAATATCTTGAGTTTTAATACATCCTTTATGGACAGATTTGAGAATACATAAATGTTCGCAAAAGTTAAATGTAAAGGGTAGTTGAACTTAACACCAGGCCACGTGAATACACCCTTATTGAAGTTTTATTCTCTGAAAATATTACATATTTTGTATTCAGGGGGTCTCAAATCATGTAGTAATTACAGTGAAACATTGCTATGGAAATTTTGTGTGGAATCCATATATTCTCTTTGAATCTGGCAGAGATAGGACAAATGAAAAAAGAATACAGTGGAACCTCACTTATACATTTATCAAGGGAAGTTACTAAAATAATGTATAAATGAGAAAACGTGTAACTGATTTTCTCTTCTGGTATGGAAATGCGTATTAATTACACAAATAAAATTAGTGTATCCACTGTGCACTTCACATGGCTTTAAAACTCTTCAATTTTTGTCTGCTTTTTGGATTTTTCCGTACAGCCACACACCAGTTGATAATAAACACTATTGGCCTCTCCACAAATTCTCCAGCTACTTATGTAGTATCTTTTCTAAAACTTTTGGAGCCAGCCAACAGAAGCTCTCAAGTCATCCGTCATATTAAGCTGCTTCGCAAAATCTAATGCATTCTCTTGTAACATTTTTCCATGGATGGGAGCGATGTATTTAGCCAGAAGGTTTTTGCTGCGTGCCCACCCGTTAAGGATTTTACCGCAAGTAAGGTATTGAATTTGGAATGTTGTAGGGTGAGATGTAGATTTTTAGATTTGTTTTATTTTATAAGGTTACAGTGTTGTACCTTCGGGTTGAAAGGACAGGATGCAATGCCTAGCACCATGGTGTTTTTTTTTTTATTTTGTTTCGGTTAAGATTGGGAAAAATTTAGATGCCAAACAGCTTAGGAGAATTATGTGGATAATTCTCCTGCTGATAGGATTAGCTCCTGGATTATCTTGGGTGCCCGCAAAACGACTGGTCCCTAAAAATTTAGCGTATAAGTGCGGAAAATGTAGAAGAGAATAACGTATAAACGAGTTTCAACTGTAGTCATTTCCATTGGAGAATATTCATTCCATATTTTATGTCCACTGATAGAAACAACAAACTGTGTATTATTGCTTAAGTCTAGGTAATACAGTTTGAAATACTATGTTAAGATTACAATTAAAGTACTCGTAAAGGTTATAAAATGGGTTAAGAAAGAGCCAATTTTTCAAGTTTCAAGTGACTGAGGTTACAATATTGAGCTTTTGAATGAAGTCTGTTACAATTTCGATTGATATATTATTCAACCAGTGCTTATATTTCGTCATCAATCACACAGAATCAGTGACCACGTACAATAATTGAAGATTTCACCATGAGCCATAACTGTATGTAACTTGAGTTTGGTTAAAACTATACAGCTATAAATACATTGATTTATGGCGTTATTTCCATATGTATAAAGGTCGAGAATGAGCATTAAATACTCCACCTATAGTAATTCGTATTGCCTTATTTTGAATTAAGAGTATTTTATGAATATTAGCTCAATTACCCCATATGTGGATTGCTTAAGATAATATACTACCAAAAATCACATAATATGACTTTTTAGGGAAATCAATGTCGTAAGTTGAAGTAAAAATAATACTGGAGATAGCCTGGTACATAAATAATTAATACGATTACATATGATAACTTGAAATCAAGTACTATACCAAGAAGTATAGGTACCTATGTATAAGATACTGTGGGAAAATTCAAACCAATGGAAGTTGTCAACTCAAAAAAAAAAGTATTTGACACAAATTAATACATCCTTTACGAAATCTATATTTTTTGTGTAGTGTAACATTTTTCCAAAATCTTACTGTTACCGATTGTGCAAATGTTACCGAGAACGTGGATTTCAGAGGCAGTTCTTAAAAATTTAAGATGTGCATTTTTTATGTCATAAAATATCTTCAATATATAGTATTTAATAAAAATCTTTCCATTTTGGATAAATTCAACCGTTTCCATCAATTTCTAGTAAAGGTTACTTAAGGATATAGTGTTATAAACTCAGCTAGAGGATAACCCAGATTTATAACGTTTTATAATAGTTTTTCAGTTCTCGATGTTTTCAAAAGAAATGTGCGAGTAGAATACGCAAAACGCGATCCTTTAGTTTATAAATACTTTTAATAGTATAGATGGAAAGTATGAACATAACAGGGCGGTAATTAAAACATATGTTGGGAACTATTAGGTTAACAATTTTTTGCAGATGACAGTTTAAACGGTATGTTTCAACTTTTCCCTAATTAGAATTCTGGGAGGTCGCAATCTGTTATGGGTGATAATGCAAGAAATACCTTATTTGGAGATGTGGCTCAAAATGCTTAGTGAACGCTCACTATTTTCCTTGTGCCAAAGAAACAGTCATTTCTATTGGCTGTCGTGACGACCAATTGTGTGCGCCCCTTCCAAACAAAAGTTTGTAGCTACTGGACGTTAATACAGATGTCTGGTCTGCGTCTTGTTGCGAGAAAACGTCTTTCTCATTGTAGGAGTCAAGCAGTTTGTGAGTTTGTTTTTAAATATATAAAGGATCGGATACTGTTTGCTGCATTGAGATTTTTGGTAAGTTTTATATACATATTTCAACATAATATCTTTATATATTGTGTAGCATATGTCTCAATGTGTTGACACTTGCGTTTTCTGCTTTCTTCGTATCTGTTCCAAGGGCGGCCATTTACAAATGAGCCAGGAGAATCGTTTTATATTTCAAAATGCATATCTTCTGATCAGTTTAAATATTTTGAATGAAAATAAAATAGCAACAAATCTCTGTAATTTTTTATTTCGACTTTGCCATTTTTGTGCACTTTTCAATTGTTTTAACCAATTTATATATTTTCTAGTGGTTCGATAATTTCCTAAATATCTACTAAGTCATACTGGGCGATAGTTGTTTATCTGTTACACATTTTGGTTTATTTTTGTTTTACCTGGTTTCTTTATGAGTAAGAGTCTTTATTGTTCCATCCAAATATTCGCGGTGGAGATTTCGGAGAATTACATGTCTTGGGCCCCCCCTGTACCCGCAGAAAAGCATTTTTAGATAGAGTTTCTTGCACGTGTATGTCGATGAATGGTATGACTGACTAATGGTATTTAACGTAAAATAACTTAAATAACAAACATGGCATTTAAGTTCAACACTTTCAAGAATACGGCAAGTTTTTCAAGAACATTTGCCCATCCAAAACTTTTGTTTGTGTAAATAAAAATTGCAAAAGCGTCACTAACCGTTATAATTACAATATGTTTCTGGTATTTTCGGATATATGTCTCTAAACTTCCGTCCCGCCCAACTGATCTGACAGGCACACCCGTTAATGTTTATTTCGTATTGGTGATTAGAAAGTGCGCAGCTACTTCCAACAATGAGTGGCTTCCTGTTTCCTGCTTAACCTTAAGCCATTGTCGGTCACTTTGTCTTTGAGCCAGCTGGAGTGTTGTTGTTACAAAAGTGGTCTGTCAGGGGCATTGCGCCCGATTGTGCAACAATTCATATGGTACGTTTTAAATACTTATTTTTAACAATAGCATGATTTTTACTTACTTATTGTGATATGTATAATATAAGGATAATTTAACAAAACTGCAAAATAGTTTAACTTCAGAAATATATTACATTGTTTATTCAATTGTGATTTACAAATAGTGCCTGTCAGTCACATTGCGTTCTGTGCTCTACAGTTAACATTGCGCCAAACTCATATTAAATATTATTTTATCAATGTATGATTTTCACAGTAGAACCATTTTTCCTATGATACTATTTATTCAAAAATATATAATATGTATAATACAAGGATCATTTAACAAAACAGGGCAGTAGTTTAACTGCACAAGTGTATTAAATTGTTTACTTAACTGTGATTTACAAAGGTGCCTGGCAGGCACATTACGCCCTGTGCTACTACACTTAACATTGGGCCCGATAGAAGGTTAAATCTCTGGGTGTAGCTCTAGAAGTGACTTCATTTCTTAACAGCTTTGGCATACATGGTAAACTATAAGAGATGTACATAAACTCAAAGAAAAGGTGTTGGTTTTAATTTTCAGAAAAAAACCTATTTTTTGCTCAAATTGTAAAGCGCTATTCCTTGTTTTATCTTCATCTTGCAAGAAATTGGAGATTATAGGTCTACGTATAGCGACACGCTCTTAAAGTGTTGACCACTTTTTAACTTCTGGTGTTATCCTAATGCCCTTATATTTGCAACAAAATAATAGGATATTTTCTAGTAATTTTTAACTTAGCATTAAGTAGAAACTAAAATAATCGTAATATATTATATACAAAAGTTATTACTAGAGAACGTCATGTGATTATAACAAATTTGTTGTTCTACAACAAATTGAAATGTATTTGCAATACATATCCTTTAGGTTCGCAATTTGAAGCAGATGGCAGTTAAACCGCATATTTCAGCTTTTCCCTCACTGGAATTCTGGGAGATGGCAGTGTGTGATGACTCATCGGTTCCTTCGCGCTAAAGAAACAGGCTTTTCTATTGGCTGTCCAGAGGAACGTGTGAGCATCTGCGAAACAAAAGTTGTCGTACTCGAAGTGTGTTGCGTCTCTTTGTGGAACACTTCTTAATCATTTTTGGAGTCAAGCAGATTGTGATTTTGTTTTTGAATATATAAAAGATCGGTTACTGTTTGCTGCACAGAGATTTTTGGTAAGTTTTATAAAAATATTCCAACAAGATATATTCATATATTTTGTATCATATGTCGCATGTGTTTAAACATGCATTTTCTGCTTTTTTCGTGCAAGTTCAAAGGGCGGCCATTTGTAAATGAGCCAGGAGAGTCGCTTTATAGGTCAAAAGTGCTTATTTTCTTTTAGTGTAAATATTCTTAGTGAAAATTAAGTAGCAGCAAATCATTTGAATTTTATATTTCTACTTTGCCAGTTTTAGTGCGATTTTCAATTCTTTTAACCAAATCAAAAATCAAACATACATACGGAAAGAGAAGAGAACTTAAAGAATTATAGGGAGGCCAAACAAAAGTATAAACAATTATTAGAAGACACCAGAAAACAACATTGGGAACAGTTCGTTGAAAATAATTTAAAACAAGATGTCTGGGGACAACCGTATAAAATTATTATGGATAAAATTAAGAAGCCAGAAATCTTAACCACATTAGATAAGGGTAATGGGGAGATGACAGAAAGTGGGAAAGAATCGGTGGAATTGTTATTACATACGTTATTGCCAGATGATAAAGAGGAAGAAGATGATGATATTCATGTTGAAAAAAGAAACCAGATGATGTTGCAGTATACAGGAAATCCTGTTTATCCCTTTGATATTACAGAAATAAAATTAATTCTGCAGAAGTTAAAAAAGAAGAAGGCACCTGGTCCAGATGGTATTATAAATGAAGTCTTGTATAATCTACGAGAAGAAATTGTCTTGTTTTTGTGTTTCTTGTTTAATGATTGTTTGGCAAGAGGGAGAATTCCAAACTTGTGGAAGGAGGCAAAGGTTGTAATTTTGTGCAAAGGAGCAGATAAGGACAGAACGCAACCAAAATCTTTCAGACCAGTATGTTTATTAAATGCTATTGGCAAGATCTTTGAACAGTTAATATATAAAAGAATAATGGAAAATAGGTTGATGCTGGGTATGAATAATAAACAATTTGGTTTCAGAAAGGGATATTCAACTGAGGATGCAATATTAAAAATTCAAGAAACAGTGTCAAAAAGCCAAAAGAATTATGTAATTGGATTATTTGTGGACATATCGGGCGCTTTTGATAATTTATGGTGGCCGTATTTTTTCGGCATTTTAAAAGACAAGAAATATTCAAGTACTATTTATAATTTATTAAAGGATTATTGTTCCAATAGAGAAGTATTCATTGGTGGATCAAATTTTGAAACTAGGAAGAAGATAACCAAGGGTTGCCCTCAGGGTTCTATCTTGGGGCCGCTCTTTTGGGATATTTTATCAGAAGATTTATTAGAACTACTGGAAAGAGATCATAAGGTTTTGGATGTAATAGCGTATGCTGATGACATAGTCATAATGATGGATGGACAGAGCAGACTAGAGCTAGAAAATAAAGCAAGAGAAGTTACAAATACATTATCAAATTGGTGTTTCAGAACAAAACTAAAAATTGCACCAAACAAGTCAAATTATGTGCTTTTTAAGGGAAATTTAAAGCGGGATCCTACAGTGAAGATAAATAATCAGAACATTAAACGGGAAAAAGAGATGAGATATTTGGGTATCATGATAGATGAAAAATTTCATTTCAGAAAACACACGGAGTATATTAGGCAGAAAACAGAGAAAATAATGCTTAAGCTAGCAAGAATAACCAATTTAAATTTTGTACTTCCATTGCGTAACATACAGATATATCATAACACCATTTTTGCTTCAATTATGACGTATGCGGCAGCAGTTTGGGCAGAAAGGATGGATGATGTACAAATAAGAAGATTGTTGAGAAGAACGCAAAGAAAAGTATTATTACGTCTGACAGGAGCTGTAAAAACAACACCAACTATGGCATTGCTAGTAACAACGGCCATTTGGCCGATTGATTTATTAATAAGATTGAAGGGCGCAAAATTTTGGGCGAAAAAAGGAAACTTAGAAAAAGTTTATAATATAACTGGAGTCAGAACAAACAAATCTTGGGTGATTAAAAATAGTTTAAAAGATAAATGGCAAAAAGAATGGACAGACAGTCTAGAAGGTAGAAGAGTGTTTGAAATTTTTCAGAACGTCAAAGAGAGACTAAAATTGAATTTTATTCAACCAACAAAGGGATTTATACATTATATAACTGGACACGGACCTTATAAGACCTATTGGAAGAAAATCAATAAAACTGAAAATGATATATGTGAATTATGTAACAAACAAGATAATCCTGAACATGTAGTATTTGAATGTGGAAGATATGCAATTCACCAACAAGAAGAGAGGCATGCGCTAGCAGGATATATCGTATATGACATAATTCGAGATCAACAATTGGTAAATAAATTACAAGTTTTGACTAACTTTGTAAGTAAGAAAGCATGGGAGGTAAAAATATTCAAAGGAGAAAGAGTTGATAATAGGCGAAGAATAGTACAAAGATCCAAGAAGGAGTTCTAGAATACAAAATAGGATAAGACGGGAAGAATTATTGAATAATCTAACAATGGAGTTGACTGCATGGGCGGCGGAGGGAGAGAGTGATGGCAGAGGCCATGGTGGACTACAGAATTAGTAGATTTAGATATAGATTTAGGAAATAAGGATTTTGTAATTTTTATAGTTGTTTTCTTTTTTTTTTTTTGCTTTTTTGTGTTTATTTCTGTTATTTTATTTCATTTTATTTTTGTAGAGTAGTTTTCTGAGAGATTTGTATAATTATAACATTTGTAAGGATTTTATGGAAAAATAAAGAGAAAATTTGGATATATGCCCCGGTATAGTTGTCTAGGTGCCGGGGTAGAATATTCAGATTTTATTTATTTATTTATTTATTTATTTATTTATTTATTTATTTATTATTCCGATAATTTCTTAAGTGTAGACTAAGTAATGCTGGACGATAGTTGTTTATGTGTTACACTTTTTGATTTATTTTTGTTTAACCTGCTTTATTTGTGAATAAGACTCAATTATTCCATCCAAATGTTTGCGGTGGAATTTCTGGGAATTACATGTCTTGGGCCCCTCTGAACCCGTGGAGAAACTTTTTTAGATGGAGTTCCTTGCACGTGTATGTCGATGAATGATATGATTAATGCTAGTTAACGTTAAATAGCTTATATAACAATCATGCTATTTAAGTTCAACATTTTCAAGAAAATTTGCCCATACAAAACTGTTCTTTGTGTGAAACAAAAATCGCAAAAGCATCTCTAACGGTTATAATTACAATATGTTTCAAGTATTTTCCGATGTATGCGTTTAAATCCCTGGGAATAACTTTAGAAGTAATCCTATTTTTTAACAGTTTTTGCATTAAGTGGTAGACTGTAAGAGATGCATATCAGCTATCAACCGAAAGGTATTGTTTTAGTTTCCAAAAAAACTTATAGTTTGCCCAATTTTTAAAGCCTTATTAGTTATTTTATATATTAATGATGTACGAAATTTGTGATTAAAGTTCTACCTATAGCCTCACGCTCTTGGAAGTTTTGCCAATTCCTTAATTAATTTCTGGTATTATCCTAACGCTCTTACATTTGTACCAAAGATGTTTATTTAAATGTTTATTTAACATCAAGTAGATACTAGAATAAGCATTCCTAAGAGTATTATATACAGAAGCTCTTACTAGAGAACGTCATGTGATTTTAGCACAATTGGTTGTTGTAGAAGTTGCATGTTTTATTACTTTTTAACAAAGCTGGGACTAGAGTATTGCAATTCAGAGGTTTATGACCTACTTTCAAGCCCCGCTTGTAAACAATTACCTCTTATTGTTCAAATGTATTTAATCAAAAATGCAGAAGTGCAACATTTGCTGAGACGTAATGTTTTTCGACGTTACTGAGTGATTTTAAGAAACATTGTAGACTAGGAAAGCACTAAGTTCGATGTATATCTTACAAGGGGAACCCAATTTACATACTATTTCATGAGGAGAAAACAATTTCTGAAGTAATTTTTGACAATGGAGCATTCTATAGGCGAGCATGTGAACACATGTGCATTAATTGCTTTTCTGTTCGTAGCAAACATTATTATTATTATTATTATTATTATTATTATTATTATTATTATTATTATTATTATTATTATTATTATTATTATTATTATTATTATTATTATTATTATTATTATTATTATTATTATTATTATTATTATTATTATTATTATTATTATTATTATTATTATTATTATTATTATTATTATTATTATTATTATTATTATTATTATTATTATTATTATTATTATTATTATTATTATTATTATTATTATTATTATTATTATTATTATTATTATTATTATTATTATTATTATTATTATTATTATTATTATTATTATTATTATTATTATCATCATCATTATCATTATCATTATCATTTACATTATCATTATTCTTATCATTATCCTTATCATTATCCTTATCGTTATCGTTATTAGTATTATTATTATTATTGTTATTGTTATTATTACTATTATTATTATTGTTATTATTGTTATTATTGTTATTGTTATTATTGTTATTATTGTTATTGTTATTATTATCGTTATTATTATTATTGTTATTATTATTATTATTACTATTATTATTACTATTATTATTATTATTACTACTACTACTATTATTATTACTATTATTATTACTATTACTATGACTATTACTACTACTATGACTATTACTATTACTATTATTATTGTTATTAATATTATTATTGTCATTATCATTATCATCAGCATCATTACCATCATCATTATCATCATCCTTATCATCATCATTATCATCATAATCATCATCATCATTATCATCATCATCATTATCATCATTATCATCATCATTATCATCATTATCCTCATGATTATCATCATGGTCTCTATCATCACTATTATTATCATTATTATCATCATTATCATAATCATTATCATCATTATTATCCTCATCATTATCATCATAATCATCATCGTCATCATCATTATCATCATTGTCATCATCGTCTTTATCATCATCATTATCATCATCATAATTATCCTCATGATTATCATCATCATGTAGGCAGGTGGTCTACCGACTGAGCTACGGGACCAGCCCGTAGCCTTCTTCTTTTTAGAGTTTGCGCGCGTAAGTGGTGTATCGACTTTAATCATTAGACCAATCACGCATTCGCACTTTCAGACTCTTGGGAAGTTTTGGATCATCTTGGTTGGAGTAAAAGAAAAACACTCCCAGCAGGGAATCGAATCCGGCACCCATCGCACAACAGGCATATGCACTACTGAGCTACCGCCGGTCAATAGCGGTTTTGTATTTCAGTTCTCAGTCCCTTTTAATCAGCCATAGTAAACAGAAACAGGAAATGTTATAGCTAGATCAATTTTGGAAAAAATATGGGAGGAAGTTTTTCTTCCGAACCGTACCGGTCGTCTACTGCCACTTGGTTTGGGCATCATTGACAATTAAAGCTCATTATAAAAACTTCTGGCTCATGCATGAAATGAAAATCTCGTCATTTACTCGTGAGTCATGGAGTATTGTTATTTAGGATGCCCGGAAGCAGGTGCCTCAAAGTTTGATTCTTTAAATCTGGAATCTTAAGGATGGTGGTGAAGTTGTGGCTCTAAGTGAGCTGTACGGTAGCTGTCGTTACCTATGTGCATTTTGACGACAACCTAGCTGTGTGTCCAACTTCAAGCTACATGGGGAGTAATGGGAATAACGATCAAAACCTTGGCACATCTCAGTGAGGCAAATGCTAAGTACAATAAATGCGTGTAGGTGTTACACTAATGCGAAAAAGTTGTAGCGATATAATCTAAGTTTGCATAACGAATTCTGTGTACTTAATCCAATAAATGTGACGCAAGACAAATTAACTGATATCTTTAAAGCAAGTTCAAGTTCAAAATAAAGTTATCAATACATGTCTTTGTTGTTTGCAGCATTTTACACTTGTAGGTCCACTGTATTTTATTGTTTTTTTAAAATATGCATTACCAAAATCTTATGTGTAAGTTATTCTGTGTTATATGTTATCTTTCCTCTTCCTCTTCATATAATATTAATCAGTTTCAACTGTAGTAGTATGTTATTAATTGAATGTTGCAATGTTTACTACGATAATGGCGTACTGTGTCGAAAGTGTATGCTCTGCTTGTGTCGCTGAAGTATAATGGCAGCCAATTTGAGAATATTTCTTTAGTACTAGGGTTAACGACATTTTAAAGCTGTAATTTAAAGGTACTTATTTTCTGTACATCTTGTGATTAACTTCATTAAAAATAAGCTATTAGTAAATAATCATTTTGTACTTCCGGATATAGATTTTTTATTTTGACTAGATTCGGAACTGTTTGCACAACATTAACTATTGAAACCGTCGTCGACTAACCTAGTCTTTTAAGATACTTGGAGATATCTACCAAGTTATACTTATAAAATTCTCTAATCTCCAATAAAGCTCGCTTCATGTTGTATTCTAGAATCTTATAACACAAGGGAGTTGGTACCAAGTTAACATTTGTCTACTGTGATCATCGTAGGTCTATTGGATCCAATGGGGCATTTTATTTCGATTTTCTCTGCATTTATTGAGCCAGAGGAGTACATGAAGCATATCCGGTTAGTATATTCAACGATTTTAATATTTTTTCTCTGTTATTACTGCGCGCTCACCAGTATACTAGGCGTAAGTACCTATACACCAGGTGAGTCACCTGCCCCTATTTATTTTTTAATTTATGCAACTTGCTATGCGACATATGTGACTTATGCCCTTCTTGAATGTCTTCTAATGGGTGATTTTCAGAACAATTTATAGAGTAGTTCATCAATAGTCAATAATTAGGAAGTCCAACAATGTACGAAACTATCAGCTGTGTCCTACCATTTTAAACTGCCAAATTAAGATTGAATTGCATATGACACAACTTAAAGTGTAACGAATGTATGCTTTATTGCAGTTTAAAACAAAATTATGATGCATAGTTTCATGGGTTAGGGGTGAATTAGAATAATATATTGGCGTATAACAGTACAGTAAATTGTATCTTAGATTTACAAATATGAAAGTAAGTTGTATTATAATCAAAAGTAGACAGATCGGTAACAATACATCGCATTAATAGCATATTAAACTGGTTACAGTTAAGTTTCGGTTACGTAAAAAGTTGAATTTGAAAACTGAAATAAATTAAATCAGATTTTGTATAGAAATTACACTAACCGATACAAATGTGATCTGTTTGAAGTTTGGTACATTTGGTATTACTGTAACCTTGTTGATCACTGCACGCGCCCGCTTCTGCACCGTAGATGGTAGCGTTTCTGCATTGCGTTCAAGAGGTTCCGACTTCGAATCTTGGACAGGGTAAGTAACATGGGTAAGTCTTTTTCCAGGGATTTCCTTATTTAGAAAAACAAATGTCGGTTACTGTATGCTGTATGAACCCTGGTCTCTTTTGAGCATCAATTCACTCATTTCCTTCATTGTCCGATATGACTTATCTTAAGAGGTCTTAAATTTAAAAAAAAAAAGTGCTATTTAGCACAACTCCCTCCATTGTAATTCAAAAACTTAAAAGGCCATTGAATTGGTACCAAGATAACATACGACCATTGCTATTCTGGTAATGTTACAGGATCCAACCGAGCATTTTATTTCGATTTTCTTTGCCTTTATTCAAGAGGGTGAAAGGAATTTTAACTGGTTAGTTTACTTCAACCTTTTTTTAATTTTCTTTTCTGTTTTATCTTTGCGCATTTTCCAGTAAAATATATATAGTTGTGTATCTCTAAAGTCTTTGAGTGACCTCTTAGATCATATTAGCCCGCCTCGGTAGCCAGATGGTAGCGTATCTGCCTAATGTACAAGAGGTCCCAAGTTCGAAATTTGGCTAGGGTTAGGTATTTTCTCGGGGTTTTCTTTATTTTTAAAGATGAATGTCAGAGAACGCTAAGCTCTGTGGACCGTGAGCTCATTTAAACATCATTTCATTCATCGTCCCATTGTCCGATAGCTTTTCCCTTATCCTGAGACACGAATGACAGGTATCTCTAAGCTTTGTGTAACCTGGGCTCATTTGCACATTAAATTCATCGTCCGATAAAACTTAAGGTTAGAGACTTTTCCTTATCTTGGTTTATGAATGTTAGGTAACTCTAAATATTATGTACCTTGGGCTCATTTGAACATCACTTCATGCATCTTCCGAAATGACTGAACTTTGGAGGACTTTCCTTATTGCTATAGATGAATAACTGGTATCCCTAGGGTCTATGAACCCTGGACTCATTGAGCATAATTTCATTTATCGTCCTATATGTCTTAACGTTGGAAGTTTTCCCTTATCCTGAAAGATGATTGGTAAGTCTAAGCTCTGTATACTCTGTACTTATTTAATTCCCATTTCATTCAAGGTCCGATATAACTTAACATTGGAAGTTTTCTTTTATCCTGAAAGACGAATGTGAGATAACTCTCAGCTATAAGTAACCTGGGCTCATTTGAAAATCATTTCATTCATCGTACGATATAATTTAACGTTGGACGTTCTCGCTTATCCTGTGATTTTCTTTATAGTTACTTTCTATTCCTTAAAGGGATTTTCTTCATCTTGCCTGAAGTTACTATAGATACACGTTTGTGAAAATACCTTATAGGTACAATGGAAATAGGAGAATAACACTAGTTATTATTTGACAGACACAATATTTCAAGAGATGGTCGCTGTGTAATGTGTTTAAAAATCCATTGTTTTTGCATTTCCTTTGTATTAAACAATAAATAAATCATTTTCCATTTGAGAAAGGGACTCAAAATACAAAGGAAGGGATATTTTGGCATATTTATTTAGTGGAAAACTGTATTTGAAAACAAATTTTATAACATATATTTTTGTGGGGTGAGGTGGCTATCTTGCTGTTTATTACATATGCAAAACTCATCTAGAATAAAGAGGAATTTTTAGGAAATTTCCAGAAATGTGAGTATATAAGTTCGTTTGAAATGAAAATATCTTAATCACATGGAACTCTAATAAAAAACTGTAGGCCAGTTTTGAAAAAATAAAAATGTTCCAAAAATGTTCCATGTAAAGAGTAACACTTGCACTTGAAGTCAGGCCACGTGAATACACATTTCGATAACTTTTTTTCTAAAAATAGGTACATATTTTGAAATCAGGAGATCTCGAAAGATGTAATTATAGTGAAATATTAGTATCGAATTTTTGTGTGGAACCAGTATCTTTGCGACCCATTATAAATGTTGAAGAAAAAGTAAATATGAAAGAAAAAATAATAATTTCCATGTGAGAATATTCGTTTCGTAGTTTATTTCATGTTATAGAAACTACAATAAGCTGGTGTATATTACATAAGTTAAGGTAATTCAGTTTAAAATTCAGCTTTGACTACACCTAAAATACTCGTAAATATTATCAAGTGGATTTAGGAGCCAATTTTCAACCTTTTTTTGAAGTCTCTGAGGCTAAAATATTGAGCTTTAGTAGGCAGTCTATTAAACATTTCGACTGATATGTTATTGCTGCTTAAGATGATGCGTCTCTAAAATTTAAAAATTCTACACGATGCGTGCTATCTGACTGAAATTTATATCAGTTATTTCACACAATAGGGGTAATCATTATGCAAAATTTAAAACTTATAGCTTTTATGGTTACAAAATATTAATTATATATTGTGTAAATTCACAGCACTGAGCAAAATGAGGCACGCGATGCATTTTTAACCCCTCCCCCTAAATCTTCTACTTACTAATCGTTAAGAAACATCAACGTGATTTGTCCTACTAGATTTTTTATTAACCTTCAACTGTTTAAGAAACAAATTTTCCTTATGCATAATTCATAAATTTTATTACATTTTCAGTTTTTCCCACTTTATATATTGTAACGATATATTTTAGTTAGAACTTTTTATATGAATATTGTTCTCTGACATGACTTAGTAGGCCGTGTAATGGCATATTAAAACAAATATATGTATACTTTTGTGATTGGCCGTAGTAATATTTGTATTACGTAATGCTGTGACGTAGGAGTACATTGGCCAATCATAAAATTAATAGATGAGTAACGATAGTGACGGAAAATCAATAATCTTGAGATAGATATATGTTCTTCAATCTGGTTTCATGACCATGAAAAAAATTGTTGCGGTGAATATAATTGCAACGGAAAGTTAATAACCTTCAAAAAGAGTTATTCGGTATTCGTAATAGTGACGAGTGAACGTTAGATTATACAATCAAATTAAATAATATATCAAACTCAATTATCAAGAAACAATTCGACCTGCAATGATTAAGAGGGACGGTCACAAATATCGCTCCCAACTTTGGGGCTGATTAATCACCGAGAAATGAGACGACCTGTTATATCGCCACAAATAACTTAAAAATAAAGATTTATCAATGTTTTGTTGGTAATTTACAGAGAGTGAATAAAAAAGAAAGTTCGAGTGAATTGTAATACAGATTATACAATTACATAATGTATTACGAAATCGGAGTCATATAAAATTTTATCTCTGTCACTCTGATTAAGATTGATGGTTACAAATTTGGCTCCCGAACGTGTGGCTCGATTAAGATGGAGAGAAATTAAGCTGGAAAATAACACCAAAAGTTTGGCGTCCCAACTTCCGAGCTTCGAATTGGTAGCAAGTTTATTTACACAACGGTCAAGGAAAACTTAAAACTATTATCTACACATCTTTAGAGAATCAAGACGACCAACTGCAAGTTAAAATACTTCAATATATGAGACTCCGAAGCGGACGTAAATTGCCAGAAAGGATGGATCATCGCCATTAGTTTAGTGTACAGTTGCATGAAGCAAACGGGCTTGCACATGGTGAGGGACATGTTAGTGAATTACCAGATGTAAGTACCTTAGACCAGATAGTGAAGATGATAGCAGAACTCAGTAGCAAGTTAGAAGATCAGAATGCAGAACTCAGTAGCAAGTTAGAAGACGCAAATAATAAGATAGATAGCCAAAATGCAGATTTGAGTAGGAAAATATAAAGTCAAAATGCAGATCTAATAGGAAGATAGAAAAACAGAATGCAGAACTCAGCAGAAAATTAGATACTAAGATAGATAATATGAGTGCAATGTTTAGTAACAAACTTGATCTGGAACTAAGCCTAATTAGAAATCAGATTACTAGCACAGATGAGCAGCTAGGTAAATGAGTCATATGAAATTTTATTTCTGTCACCAAAAATCTACACCTGCGAACAGATCTCATGATTCTTATTTAATCAAATCTCGACTTGGATCTTCCAAATGGTCGGCGTGCTACCTATCTGCTGCGAGTGGTGCAATAATGCCACAATATTTTTTGATAAAACTTAAAGCATGTTTTTACAAAAGGTATATGACCATTCTATTTGATGGGCTTTTAAGTCTCTTATAAAGCATTGCATCGTGTGCCTTCTTTCCATATGTCCAAATGTAGAAAAAAAGTTTACGAGAAAGCAGAGTTTTATGTTTCAGCATGCAAAATGTTAGTATTTCTGACCTACAGATGTGTTAAAATTCACCAGCCCCATGAGATGGACTCTCGTCCTTTTTGTTCTTCTCTACTGCAGTAATCTTAGAGAGGTATAGCTTCCTTCAAGAAGACTTTGAGGAATGTTGACCAAATTTCAAGCTTCTCTGCAGTCGACGTTGGTCCCTTATTTGACTAACTTTCTTTGAAGGTGGACTGAAGTGAAAACTATGAGCTTCTTTGGTTAGTTCTCACTAGTCGTGCATCTCATACTGAACTGGCACAATGCTCTTTTTACCCCAATATGCAATTTTTCTTTGAAATAAAAATATCCTTTGGGTATTTGAACCATATTATTTTGTTAAAAGTCTCATTGGCATTTTCAGTTTTACCTGCAGCACTTCGCTTCAACAGTTTCCTCATTTGCTAGTCTCAAATATACAGGAATAAGCTTCTGAATTACTTGGGTTGTCAGTGGAGTTTTTATTTTTGAGGTATTATGCGGAGGAGTCAGCTCACCTTTTGCGATGGCTCTGTTATAGAAACAAAAGGAATTTGAACTTCTAGGGCATTTATGGTGTTGCGGAGAACTGTCTGTTCAGCTACAGTGATATATAGCTGCATTTATTGCTGTTTTCATATGCCGTGCATTAGGACAATTTTCTTTGATAGCTTTACTAATGTATCTTCTTTGAAGCTTCCGAACTTCTGCCCACCCAAAGTGATTCGCTTTTTCTTCCATTCTCTTATCAAATTTCTTATTCTTGTACCCAAACCCTTAGCTACATGCTCCAAGCATTCTTTTATCTCAGTATCACTATATACTGCCAAATCATGTAAGTGCTTTTATGTCCTGGAGTCTCCATCTGACAAAATTAATGTGTATAACATTTTCTTCGAAATCTCTTCCACAATATAGCTGCAGCTGTCATTTCCATAGTACTTGAAGAACCACTATAATTAGCTTCACATTTCCAATGTATGTATGCTCTGTGACCCGTTTCTGATAACCGTTAGTTTTGGAGCCTAATGATTTTTGTTTCTGTGTGCAAAAACTACTGCATGTGAACATAACCTCAAAGTCAATAACAAGACCTGTAAGTACATCTATAATAACTCCTATAACATATAAAGAAAAAACTCCTCGTTTTTCGTTTCCAGTGTTTCTCTTGTCTGCCAGTCCACTCATTGCTAAGAAGCCCAGTTGTATAGGCTAAGGCTAAAAGGTTTACATTTCAATGCTATTTTCTAGAGGCACAATGTACAACATTATAAGGTTCTGATTTTAGTACTATAAAAATTTAAAAGCTCTTATTTGTAATGTACCACATTAGTTGTGGATTCCTGTAATACTAAGAGAAACACAAACAGCTAATAAAGCTCTGTAACAGCAAAATAAAACTATATTTCACTGCTTGAACAGAAGCAGCTGTATGCACTTTCATAGCAGAAAACACAAAATAGGCGGTAAACTGTATTCATTTGTACTACAAAATCCCTATTAAGCAGTGTAGCCAACACAGGATATGCAAAACAAAAGTTCCCTGTCACTGAAGGACCCTAAATTCAAACTTTGCGATGCACTCGTATATGAGCGTAGCAACTTCTAAAGCACATGTTTCTGTGGGCGTGGCAGGTACGAACCATGCGCACGGCCATTTAAAAGATCACATATTTCAGGTTCTAAATGCCTCAAACACAAAATGTGATGACTTTTCAAAATTTTAAAGTCCATACTAATTTAGCGTCCAAAAACATAATTTTTGAATAATTCAAGATTTTTGGACAAATTTCACAGATGCATTCATCATTCTACAAATTTCCTCAATTTATTAAATTTCGTCAGTGTTAAGAGAATCAATAACCAGAAATATTCTTTCCTCGTACAGTAATTGTGGATTTCATCATGAGCCATAACTGTATGTAACTTGAGTTTGGTAAAAACTAGGCGGGTATAAATACACCGACTTATGACGGTATTTCCATTTGTATAAAGGGCGAGAATGAGCATTAAATACTGCACCCATAGTAATTCGTATTACCTTCTTTTGGATTAACAGTTTTCTATGTATATTAGCGCAATTACCACATATGTGGATTGCTTAAGAGCATAATATGTCTTTTTAGGGAAATCAATGTCTTAAGTTGAAGTTATTATACTGGCGATAGCGTGGTACATATAATTAATACGATTAGATAAGATAACTCGTAGTAAGGACTATACCAAGAAGTATAAGTACCTAGGTATAAGATACTGTGGGAAAATTCAAACCAATGGAAGTTTTCAAATAAAGAAAAAAGTATTTGTCACAAATTAATACATCCTTTACGAAATTTATATTTTTTGTGTTGTGTAACATATTGCCTAAATCTTACTGTTACCGATTGTGCAAATGTTATACAGAGGCAGTTCCTAAAAATTTAAGATGTGCATTTTTTAGTTCATAAAAATATCTTCAATATATAGTATTTAATAAAATATTTCCATTTTAGATAAATAAAACGGCTTCGATCAATTTTAACGTAAAGGTTACTTAGGGATGTTGTGTTTATACTCACTCGAGAGTAAACCAGATTTATAAGGTTTAATAACAGTTTTTCTTTTGCTGATGTTTGCAAAAGAAATGTGCGAGTGAAATATTCAAAACGCGGCTCTTTAGTTTATAAATAATTTTAATAGTATACATGGAAACTGTGAACATAACAGGGCGGTAATTAAAACATATGTTGGGAACTATTTAACGCAGATGACAGTTTAAACGGTGTATTTCAACTTTTCCCTAACTGGAATTCTGGGAGGTCGCAATCTGTCATGGGTGGTAATGCAATAAATACCTTATTAGGAGATGTGGCTGAAAAGGCTTAGTGATGACTCACTATTTTCCTTGTGCCAAAGAAACAGTCATTTCTATTGGCTGTCGAGACGACCAATTGTGTGCGCCCCTTCCAAACAAAAGTTTGTAGTTACTGGTCGTTAATACAGATGTCTGGTCTGCGTCTTGTTGCGAGAAAACTTCTTGCTCATTGTAGGAGTCAAGCAGTTTGTGAGTTTGTTTTTAAGTATATAAAGGATGGGTTACTGTTTGCTGCATTGAGACTTTTGGTAAGTTTATATACAAATTTAAACATAATATCTTTAAATATTTTGCAGCATATGTCTCAATGCGTTGACACTTGGTTTTCTGCTTTCTTCGTGTCAGTTTTAAGGGCGGCCATTTTCAAATGAGCCAGGAGAATCGTTTTATATTTCAAAATGCATAGCTTCTCACAGTTTAAATATTTTAATGAAAAAAGGAACAGCAACAAATATCAGTAATTTTTTATTTCGACTTTGCAATTTTTGGTGCATTTTCATTTGTTTTAAACAATTTATATACTTTCTTGTGGTTCTAAAATGTCCTAAATGTGTACTAAGTCATACTGGGCGATAGTTGCTTATCTGTTACACTTTTTGGTTTATTTTTGTTTTACCTGGTTTCTTTGTGAATAAGAGTCTTTATTATTCAATCGAAATATTCGCGGTGGAGATTTCGGAGAATTACATGTCTTGGGCTCCTCTGACCCCGCGGAGAAGCGTTTTTAGGAGTTTCTTGCACGTGCATGTCGATGAATGGTATGACTAATGTTATTTAACGTTAAATAACTTAAATGACAAACATAAAATTTAAATTTGGGACTTACAAGAATACAGCAAGTTTTTAAAGAGAATTTTCCCATCCAAAACTATTCTTTTTTTAAACAAAAATTGCAAAAGCGTTTGTAACAGTATATTCTTGTGTTGTGTAACATTTTACCTAACTCTTACGGTTACCGATTATGCAAATATCATCGAGAGCGAAGAATTTAGAAGAATCTCAAAATTTTCAAAAATGCATTTAGTATGTCATACAAGTATGTTAAATATATAGCATTTAATAGAAATCTTTATATCCATTTTAGAGAAATTCAACGGTTTCGACCAATTTATACGTAATGGTTACTTAGAAATTTGCTCTTAACTCAGCCGGAGGGTAAACCAGATTTATAACGTTTTATAATAAAATTTCAGTTTTGGATTGGTTTTAAAAGAAACGTGCCAGTAAAATACTCATTCCACGGCCGATTATTTTATATTTGTATTTATTCATCCTTTTGATCATAGTACATGATATAGGACACGTCAAGTACTTATAACTAAACATTATACAATAAACATATACACAACACAGGTTTAGAAATGAAAATTCAGAAACTGTATGTACAATATAAAAACAATTTATCAGTATTTGACATATTCAAAAAATTCACTTATACTATAAAAACAATGTTCTAACAGGAACTTTTTCACAGAGCATTTAAATTTAGGAAGTGCAGATATGCTCTTTAGGTGTTCAGGTAGGCCGTTATAAAGGCAAAGTCCAGTATATATAAAGCTTTTACCAAACAAACTGGTGTTATGGGGCATTATACTTATTTGCTCTTTTCTTCGAGTATCATGATTATGTATTTGTGTATTAGTGGAGTATAAATGGATATTTAATTTAACAAAGGTTACTATTTCTTGGATATACAAGCAAGGTAGAGCAATATTTTTAATTCTTGAAAAAGTGTTCTGCAACTAGTTCTTTTGTTTACCTTTAGTATGGTACGTATAGCTCTCTTTTGTAATCTAAATATGGTAATCGCTTTTTCGCAGTTCCCCATAGTATTATAGCATAAGAAATGATACAGTGAAAATATGCTTAGTACAGGGATAAAAGTGCTTCTCTATTCATTACCTTAGACAATATAAACATGGGAAAACACAATTTGCTAAGTTTTTTAGAAATTTCGTTAATGTGAATATTCCACTTCAAGTTTTTATCTAGATGTAGACCAAGGAGATTTGTGATTTCATATAAATTGTTTAAATAGTATATATTGAATCTATGAACATGATAGGGGGTAATTAAAACATATATTGTAAGGTATTAGGTTCGCAATCTGAAGCAGATGGCAGTTTAAACAGTATATTTCAGCTTTTCCCTCGCTGGAATTTTGGGAAATGGCAGTTTGCGATGACTCACCGTTTCCCTCGCGATAAAGAAACAGACTTTTCTATTGGCTTTTCTATTGACCAATCATGTGTGTCTCTTTGGAACAAACGTTTGTAGTCACAGTGTGTAGTTACTGGTCGCTACTAAAGAGATCTGTGTCTCCTTGTGGAAACCTGCTTAATCATTGTAGGAGTCAAGCAGTTTGTGATTTTGTTTTTAAATATCTTAAAGGATCGGTTACTGTTTGCTGCATTGTTATTTTTGGTAAGTTCTAAATAAGTATTTAAACATATCTTTATATATTGTGTAGCATATTCCTCAGTGTGTTGAAACATGAGTTTGGCGCTTTTTTCGTGCAAGTTTATAAGGACAGCCATTTGCGAATGAGCTACGAGAATCGTTTTATGGTTCAAAATGTCTATTTTCTGTTTTTTGTATATATATGTATATATATTTAATGAAAATTAAATAGCAACAAACCTTTGTAATTTTTTATTTCGACTTTGCTACCTTTGGTGCAATTTTCAAATATTTCAACCAATTTATGCACATTTTAATACTCCGATAGTTTGGTAAATGTTTACTAAGCCATACTGGGCGATAGTTGTTTATATTTTAAACTTTTTGGTTTATTTTCCTTTTACCTGCTTCATTTGTATATGCGTTTTTTTATTCCAATCAAATATTGTCGGTAAAGCTTTTGGAGAATTATATTTGGGCCCCTCTGGACCTGTTGAAAAGCATTTTTAGATATAATTTCTTGCACCTCACGTCGACGAATCATATGACTAATGTTATTTAACGTCCGCTAAATAACAAGTTTGGTATCTGAGCTCAGCATTTTCAAGAGCACAGAAAGTTTTTCAAGAAATTTTCCCATCCAAAACTGCCTTTTGTGTGAAACAAAAATCGCAAAAGCATTTCTAATGGCTATATTTACAATATGCTTCAGATATTTTCAGATGTATATCTTTAAATCTCTGGGAATAGCTTTAGAATTAATCTTATTTTTTAAAAGTTTTTGTGTAAGTGGTAAACTGTAAGAGATGCATATAACCTTATAACCAAAAGGTATCATTTTAGTTTTGAAAAAACTTATGGTTTGCCCAATTTTAAAGCGTTATTATCTTATTTATTTATATTAATAATTTACGAATTTTGTGCTTAAAATCTATCTATAGCCATACGCTCTTAAAAGTTTTAACCATTCCTTAATTAATTTCTGGTATTATCCTAATGCCCTTACATTTTTACCAAAAGAAAGGATAATTTCTAGGAATGTTTATTTTAGCATCAAGTACATACTAGAATAAGCGTTCCTAAGAGTATTATATACATAAGTTGTTACTAGAGAACGTCATGTGATTGTAGCACATTTGGTTGTTGTAGAAGTTGCATGTTTTGTTACTTTTTAACAAAGCTGGGACTGGAGTATTGCAATTCAGAGGTTTATGACCTTCTTTCAAGCCTCGCTTGTGAACAATTACCTCTTATTAATCAAGTGTAAATAATTACAAATGCAGAAGTGCAACATTTTCTGAGACGTAATGCATTTCGACGTTACTAAGTGATTTTAAGAACCACTGTAGACTAGGAGAGCTCAGAGTTTGATGTATATCTTACAAGGGGAACCTAATTTACATACTTTGTCATGAGGAGGGAACAACCTCTGAAGTAATTTTTGAAAATGAAGCATTCTATAGGCGAACATGTGAACCCATGAGCATTAATTGCTTTTTTGTTCGTAGCAACTATCATCATGATCTTCATCATCATCATTACAAAAGTAATATGACCATTCTATTTAATGGGTTTTTAAGTTATTATAAAAATGTCTAGCAAATACATAAAAAATGGCATCGTGTGCCTTCTTTTCCATATGTCAAAATGTTGAAGAAAGAAAAACGCTTACGAGAAAGCAGAGTTTTAGGTTTCAGCATGCAAAATTTTAGTATTCATGGCTTTCAGATGTGCTCAAATTCACCAGCCCCATGAGCTGGGATCCCGTCCTTCTTGTTCTTCTCCTCTGCAGTAATCTTAGAGAGGTATAGCTTCCTTCAAGAAGATTTTGAGGAATGTTGACCAAATTTCAAGCTTCTCTGCAGTCGACGTTGTTCCCTTATTTGACTAATTTTCTTTGAATGTGGACTGAAGTGAAAAATATGAGCTTCTTTGGTTAGTTTTCACTAGTCGTGCATCCCATACTGAACTAGCACAATGCTCTTTTCACCCAAAATGCAATTTTTCTATGAAATAAAAATATTCTTTTCTTATTTTATTAAAAACATCATTGGCATTTTTAGTTTTCCCTGCAGCAGTTCTCTTCAACAGTTTCCTCATTCGCTAGTCTCAGATATATAGGAATAAACTTCTGAATTACTTGGCTTGTCAGTGGAGCTTTTATTTTTAAGGTATTATGTGGAGCAATCACCTCACCTTTTGCGATGACTCTGTTATAGAAACAAAAGGAATTTGAACTTCTAGGGCATTTATGGTGTTGTGGAGTACTGTCTGTTCAGCTACAATGATATATAGCTGCATTTATTGCTGTTCTGATATGGCGTACCTAAGGGCAATTTTCTTTGATAGCTTTACTAATGTATCTTCTTTGAAGCTTCTTAACTTCTGTCCAACCAAAGTGATTCGTTTTTCTTCCACTCTCCTATAAAACTTCTTATTTTTGTTCCCAAACCCTTAGCTACATGCTTCAAGGATTCTTTATCTCAGTATCACTATATACTGCCGCATCCTGTAAGTGCTTATGTCCTGGAGTCTGCAATTGACAAAATTGTTGTGTATAACATTTTACTTGCAATCTCTTCCACAATATAGCTGTAGATGTCATTTCCATAGTACTTGGAAAACCACTATAACTAGCTTCACATTTCCAGCGTGTTTATGCTCTGTGACCCATTTCTGATAATCGTTACTTTTGAAGCCTAATGATTTTTGTTTCTGTGCACAAAAACTACTATATTTGGACATAACCTCAAAGTCAATAACAAGCCTTGTAAGTACATCTTAAAACATATAAAAAGGAAAGTCCTGGTTTTTCCTTTCCAGTGGTTCTCTTGTCTGCTGGTCCACTCATTGCTAAGGAGCCCAGTTGTATAGGCCAAGGATAAAAAGTTTATATTTCAATGCTATTTTCTAGACGCACAATGCACATCATTATAAGGTTCTTATTTTAGTACTATAAAAACTTAAAAGCTCTTATTTGTAATGCGTCACATTAGTTGTGGATTCCTATAACACTAAAAGAAGCACAAAGAGCTAATAAAGCTCTGTAAGAGCAAAATAAAACTATATTTTACAGCAGGAACAGAACCAGCTGTATGTACGTTCATAGCAGAAGACACAAAATAGGCGGTAAACTGTATTCATTTGTACGATACTACAAAATCCCTATTGAGCAGTCTAGCCAACGCAGGAAACTTCAAAACAAAACGTCCCTGTCACTGATGAGCCTTAAATTCAAACTTGGCGAAGTAACTCGTATATGAACGTAGCAACTTGTAAAGCACATGTTTCTCCGGGCGTGGCAGGTGCGAAACATGCGCACGGCCATCTAAAAGATCACATATTTCAGGTTCTAAATGCCTCAAACACAAAATGTGATGACTTTTCACAAAGTTTAAAGTCCATACTAATTAAGCATCCAAAAACATAATTTTTGAATAATTCAAGGTTTTAGGACAAATTTCACAGATGCATCCATCACCTTACACATTTCGTCAATTTATTAAATTTCGTCAGTGTTAAGAGAATCAATAACCAGAAATATTCTTTCCTCGTACAGTAATTGTGGATTTCATCATGAGCCATAACTATATGTAACTTGAGTTTGGTAAAAACTAGGCGGGTATAAATACACCGACTCATGATGGCATTTCCATTTGTATAAAGGGCGATAATGAGCATTAAATACTGCACCTATAGTAATTCGTATTACCTTCTTTTGGATTAAGATTATGCTATGTATATTAGCTCAATTACCCCATATGTGGATTGCTTAAGACAATATACTACGAAAACGAACATAATATGTCTTTTTAGGAAAATCAAGGTCTAAAGTTGAAGCTATTATAGTGGATATAGCGTTGTACATAAATAACTAATACGATTATATAAGATAACTCGTAATAAGTACTATACCAAGAAGTATAAGTACCTATGTAATAAGATACTATGGGAAAATTCGAACCAATGGAAGTTTTCAACTCAAAAAAGAAGTATTTGTCACAAATTAATACATCCTTTACGAAGTTTATATTTTTGTGTTGTTTAACATATTGCCTAAATCTTACTGTTACCAATTGTGCAAATGTTATACAGAGGCAGAATTCAGAGGCAGTTCCTAAAAATTTAAGATCTGCATATTTCAGTTTATAAATATCTTTAATATATAGTATTTAATAAAATCTTTCCATTTTAGATAAATTCAACGTCTTCTATCAATTTTTACGTAAAGGTTACTTAGCCACGTTGTGTTTATACTCACTCGAGAGTAAACCAGTTTTATAAGGTTTAATAATAGTTTTCTTTTGTCGATGTTTTCAAAAGAAATGCGCGAGTGAAATATTCAAAACGCGGCTCTTTAGTTTATAAATAATTTTAATAGTATAGATGGAAACTGTGAACATAACCGGGCGGTAATTAAAACATATGTTGGGAACTATTAGGTTCATAATTTAATGCAGTTGACGGTTTAAACGGTATATTCCAACTTTTCCCTCACTGGAATTCAGGGAGGTCGCAATCTGTTATTGGTGGTAATGCAAGAAATACCTTATTAGGAGATGTGATTCAAAATGCTTAGTGATGACTCACTATTTTCCTTGTGCCAAAGAAACAGTCATTTCTATTGGCTGTCGAGACGACCAATTGTGTGCACCCCTTCGAAACAAAAGTTTGTAGTTACTGGTCGTTAATACAGATGTCTGGTCTGCGTCTTGTTGCGAGAAAACGTCTTGCTCATTGTAGGAGTCAAGCAGTTTGTGAGTTTGTTTTTAAGTATATAAAGGATCGGTTACTGTTTGCTGCATTGAGAATTTTGGTAAGTTTTATATACATATTTCAACATAATATCTTTATATATTGTGTAGCATATGTCTCAATGCGTTGACACTTGGTTTTCTGCTTTCTTCGTGTCAGTTTCAAGGGCTGCCATTTACAAATGTGCCAGGACAATCGTTTTATATTTCAAAATGCATATCTTATGATCACTTTAAATATTTTTAATGAAAAAAGGGACAGCAACAAATCTCTGTAATTTTTTATTTCGACTTTGAAATGTTAGGTGCAATTTTTAATTGTTTTAACCAATTTATGTATTTTCTTGTGGTTCTAAAATGTCCCAAATGTCTACTAAGCCATACTGGGCGATAGTTGTGTATCCGTTACACTTTTTTAGGTTAATTTTTGTTTCACCTGGTTTATTTGTAAGTAAGAGTCTTTATTATACCATCCAAATATTCGCGGTGGAGATTTCGGAGAATTACATGTCCTGGGCCCCTCTGAACCCGCGGAGAAGCATGTTCAGGTGTTTCTTGCACGTGCATGTCGATGAATGGTATGATTAATGTTATTTAACGTTAAATAACTTAAATAACAACATGGCATTTAAATTCACCACTTACAAGAGTACAGCAAGTTCTTTTAAGAAAATTTACCCATCCAAAACTATTCTTCTTCTTATTTTTTTTTTTTTGAAACAAAAATTGCAAAAGTGTCTCTAACAGTTACAATTAGAATATGGTTCAGGTATTTTCGGATGTATGTCTTTAACCTTCCGTTGGGCCCAACCGATCTGACAGGCACACTCCTTAATGTATATTTCGTATTGGTCATTAGAAAGTGCGCAGGTACTTCCAACAATGAGAGGCTTCCTGTTTCCTCCTAAACCTTAAGCCATTGTCGGTCAGTTTGTCTTTGAGCCAGCTGGAGAGTTGTTATTGCAAAAGTGATCTGACAGGTGCATTGCGCCCGATTGTGCACCAATTCATATGGTACGTTTTAAATACTTATTTTTACCAATATAATGAGTTTTACTTACTTATTGATCATTTAAGAAAACACGAAAGTAGTTTAACTTCACACGTGTATTAGATTGTTTATTTAACTGTGATTTACAAAGGTGCCTGTCAGCACATCATTAAATTGTTTATTTAAATGTGATTTACAAAGGTGCCTGTCAGGCACATTGCGCCAGGTGCTACTACACTTAACATTGGGCCCGACAGAAGTTTATATACTTTAACGATGTCTATATTCTTGTGTTGTGTAACATTTTGCCTAAATCTTACGGTCACCGATTATGCAAATGACATCGAGAGCGAAGAATTCAAAATATGCATTTAGTATGTCATACAAATATGTTTAATATATTTAATTTAATAGAAATCTTTATATCCATTTAAGAGAAATTCAACGGTTTTGACCAATTTATACGTAATGTTTACTTAGAAATGTGCTCTAAAGTCAGCCGGAGGGTAAACCAGATTTATAGCGTTTTATAATTTTTTTTCAGTTGCCCATTCATTTTAAAATAACGTGTGAATAAAATACTCATTCCACGGCCGCTCTTAAAAGTTTTAACCATTCCTTAATTAATTTCTGGTATTATCCTTATGCCCTTACATTTCTACCAAAAGATAGGACAATTTCTAGGAATGTTTATTTTAGCATCAATTAGATATTAGAATACGCGTTCCTAAGAGTATAATATACAGAGGTTATTACTAAAGAACGTCATGTGATTGTAGCACATTTGGTTGTTGTAGAAGTAGCATGTTTTATTACTTTTTAACAAAGCTGGGACTAGAGTATTGCAATTCAGAGGTTTATGACCTACTTTCAAGCCCCGCTTGTGAACAATTACCTCTTATTGTTCAAATTTATATAATCACAAATACAGAAGTGCAACATTTGCTGAGACCTAATGCATTTCGACGTTACTAAGTGATTTTAAGAGCCATTGTAGAATAGGAAGGTCAGAGTTTGATGTACATCTTACAAGGGGAAACTTATTTACATACTTTGTCATGAGGAGGAAACAATCTCTGAAGTAATTTTTGAAAATGAAGCATTCTATAGGGGAACATCTGTACACATTTGCATTATTTGCATTTTTGTTCGTAGCAACCATCATCATCATCATGACTAAAGTAATATGACCATTCTATTTAATGGGCCTTTAAGTTATAATAAAATGTTTAGCAAATACATAAAAAATTTCCTCGTGAGCCTTCTTTTCCATATGTCAAATTGTAGAAGGAAAAAAAAACGTTTACGAGAAAACACAGTTTTAAGTTTCAGCATGCAAATTTTAGTATTCATGGCTTTCAGATCTGTGAAAATTTACCTGCCCCATAAGCTGGACTCCCGTCCTTCTCGTTCTTTTAATCTGCAGTAATCTTAGAGAGGTATAGCTTCCTACAAGATGACTTTGAGGAATGTTGACCAAATTTCAAGCTTCTCTGCAGTCGACGTTGTTCCCCTATTTGACTAATTTTCTTTGAAGGTGGACTGAAGTGAAAAATATGAGCTTCTTTGGTTAGTTTTCACTAGTCGTGCCCACCCAAAGTGATTCGCTTTTTCTTCCACTTTCTTATAAGATTTCTTATTCTTGTTCCCAAACCCTCAGCTACATGCTTCAAACATTCTTTTATCACAGTATCACTAAATACTGCCAAATCCTGTAAGTGCGTATGTCCTGGATTCTGCATCTGACAAAATTGTTTTGTATAACATTTTACTTGCAATCTCTTCCACAATATAGCTGCAGATGTAATTTTCACAGTACTTGAAGAACCACATTTCCAGCGTGTTTATGCTCTGTGACCCATTTCTGGTAACCGTTACTTTTGAAGCCTAATGATTTTTGTTTCTGTGCACAAAAACTACCGTATTTGGATATAACCTGAAAGTCAGTGACAAGACCTGTAAGTACGTCTATTATAACTCCTATAACATATAAGAAAGAAAGTCCTCGTTTTACCTTTCCAGTGGTTCTCTTGTCTGCCAGTCCACTCATTACTAGGAAGCCCAGTTGTATAAGATAAAGATAAAAAGTTTATATTTCAATGCTATTTTCTAAAGTCACAATACACAACATTATAAGGTTCTGATTTTAGTACTATAAAAACTTAAAGCTCTTATTTTTAATGTACAACCTTAGTTGTGGATTCCTATAAGATTAAAAGAAGGACAAACAGCTAATAAAGCTCTGTAAGAGCAAAATAAAACTATATTTCACTGCATGAACAGAACAAGCTGTATGTAGTTTCATAGCAGAAAACACACAATAGGCGGTAAACTGTATTAATTTGTACTACAAAATCGCTATTGGGCAGTCTAGCCAACACAGGACATGCAAAACAAAATTTCCCTGTCACTGAAGGGCCCAACATTCAAACTTGGCAAAGTACTCGTATATGAGCGAAGCAACTTCTAAAGAACGTGTTTCTGCGGGTGTGGCAGGTGCGAACCAAGCGCACGGCCATTTAAAAGATCACATCTTTCGGATTTTAAATGCCTCAAACACAACATTTTTTGACTTTTGACAAAGTTTAATGTCCATACTAATTTAGCATCCAAAAACATAATTTTTTTAATTTTTCAAGGTTTTTGGACAAATTTCACAGATGCATACATCACCTTACAAATTTCGTCAATTTATTAAAGTTCGTCAGTGTTAAGTGAATCAAAAACCAGAAATATTCTTTCCTCGTACAGTAATTGTGGATTTAATCATGAGCCATAACTGTATGTAACCTGAGTTTGGTAAAAACTAGGCGGGTATAAATATACCGAATTATGATGACATTTCCATTTGTATAAAGAGCGAGAATGAGCATTAAATACTGCACATATAGTACTGCGTATTGCGTTCTTTTGGATTAAGAGTATTCTATGTATATTAGCTCAATTACCCCATATGTGGATTGCTTAAGACAATATACTACGAAAAAGAGCATAATATGTCCTTTTAGGAAAATCAATGTCTTAAGTTGAAGTTATTATACTGGAGATAGCGTGGTACATATAATTAATACGATTAAATAAGATAACTCGTAGTAAGTACTATACCAAGAAGTATAAGTACCTATGTATAAGATACTGTGGGAAAATTCGAACCAATGGAAGTTTTCAACTCAAAAAGATATTCGTCACAAATTAATACATTCTTTACGAAAATTATATTTTTTGTGTTGTGTAACATATTGCCTAAATCTTACTGTTAGCGATTGTGCAAATGTTATACAGAGGCAGAATTCAGAGGCAGTTCCTAAAAATTTAAGATGTGCATTTTTTAGTTGATAAAAATATCTTCAGTATGTAGTATTTAATAAAACCTTTCCATTTTAGATAAATTCAACGGATTCGATCAATTTTTAGGTAAAGGTTACTTAGGGATCTTTTGTTTATACTCACTCAAGAGTAAACCAGATTTATGAGGTTTAATAATAGTTTTTCTTTTGGCGATGTTTTCAAAAGTAATGTGCGAGTGAAATATTCAAAACGCGGCTCTTTAGTTTATAAATAATTTTAATAGTATAGATGGAAACTGTGAATATAACAGGTCGGTAATTAAAACAAATGTTGTGAACTAGTAGGTTCACAATTTAAGGCAGATGACAGTTTAAACGGTATATTCCAACTTTTCCCTCACTGGAATTCTGGGAGGTCGCAATCTGTTATTGGTGGTAATGCAAGAAATACCTTATTAGGAGATGTGGCTCAAAATGCTTAGTGATGACTCACTATTTTCCTTGTGCCAAAGAAACAGTCATTTCTATTGGCTGTCGAGATGACCAATTGTGTGCGCCCCTTCGAAACAAAAGTTTGTAGTTACTGGTCGTTAATACAGATGTCTGGTCTGGGTCTTGTTGCGAGAAAACGTCGTGCTCATTGTAGGAGTCAAGCAGTTTGTGAGTTTGTTTTTAAGTATATAAAGGATCGGTTACTGTTTGCTGCATTGAGAATTTTGGTAAGTTTTATATACGTATTTCAACATAATATCTTTATATATTGTGTAGCATATGTCTCAATACGTTGATGCTTGCGTTTTCTGCTTTCTTCGTGTCAGTTTCAAGGGCTGCCATTTACAAATGAGCCAGGAGAATCGTTTTATATTTCCAAATGCATATCTTCTGATCAGTTTAAATATTGTTAATGAAAAAAGGAACAGAAACAAATCTACGTAATTTTTTATTTCGAGTTTGCCATTTTTGGTTCAATTTTCAATTGTTTTAACCAATTTATATACCTTCTTGTGGTTCTAAAATGTCCTAAATGTCTACTAAGCCATACTGGGCGATAGTTGTTTATCTGTTACACTTTATGGTTTATTTTTGTTTCACCTGGTTTCTTTGTGAGTAAGAGTCTTTATTATTCCATCCAAATATTCGCGGTGGAGATTTCGGCGAATTACATGTCTTGGGCCCCTCTGAACCCGCGGAGAAGCGTTTTTAGGAGTTTCTTGCACGTGCATGTCGAAGAATGGTATGACTAATGTTATTTAACGTTAAATAACTTAAATAACAAACATGGCATTGAAATTCAGCACTTACAAGAAGACAGCAAGCTTTTTAAGAAAATTTGCGCATCCAACACAATTCCTTTTTTTTAAACAAAAATTGCAGAAGATTCTCTAACAGTTATAATTAGAATATGTTTCAGGTATTCTCGGATGTATGTCTTTAACCTTTTGTCGGGCCCAACCGATCTGACAGGCACATTCGCTAATGTTTATTTCGTATTGCTCATTAGAAAGTGCGCAGGTACTTCCAACAATGAGTGGCTTCCTGCTTCCTGCTAAACCTTATGCCATTGTCGGTCAGTTTGTCTTTGAGCCAGCTGGAGAGTTGTTGTTATTACAAAAGTGATCTAACAGGTGCATTGCGCCCGATTGTGCACCAATTCATATGGTACGTTTTAAATACTTATTTTTACCAATATAATGAGTTTTACTTGCTTATTGTGATATGTATTATATAAGGATCAGTTAACAAATACGGAAGTAGTTTAACTTCACAAATAGATTACGTTGTTTATTTAATTTTGATTTACAAAGAGTGCCTGTCAGGCACATTGGGCCCTGTGCTCTACAGTTAACATTGCGCCAAACTCATATTTAATACTATTTTATCAATGTAAGAATTTTACAGTAGAACCATTTTTCCTATGATAATATCCATTCAAGAATATGTAATATGTAGAATATAAGGATTATTTAAAAAAAACAGGACAGTAGTTTAACTTCACAAGTGTATTAAGTTGTTTATTTTACTGTGATTTACAAAGGTGCCTGTCAGGCACATTGCGCCCGGTGCTACTACACTTAACATTGGGCCCGACAGAAGGTCATGTACTTTAACGATGTCTATATTCTTGTGTTGTGTAACATTTTGCCTAAATCTTACGGTTACCGATTATGCTAATGACATCGAGAGCGAAGAATTCATAGGCATCTCAAAAAAATAAAAAATATGCATTTAGTACATCATACAAATGTGTTAATTATATTGCATTTAATAGAAATCTTTATATCCGTTTTAGAGAAATTCAATGGGTTCGACCAATTTATACGTAATGCTTACTTAGAAATGTGCTCTAAACTCTGCCGGAGGGTAAACCAGATTTGTAACGTTTTACAATAGTTCTTCAGTTGTCGATTGGTTTTAAAAGAAACGTGGGAGTAAAATACTCATTTCACGGCCGCTTATTTTATAAATTATTTAAATAGTATATATGGAAACTATGAACATAATAGGGAGTAATTAAAACATATGTTGTAAAGTATTAGGTTCGCAATCTGGAGCTGATGGCAGTTTAAACGGTATATTTCAGCTTTTCCCTCGCTGAAATTTTGGGAAAAGGCTGTTTGCGATGACTCACCGTTTCCTCGCGATAAAGAAACAGACTTTTCTATTGGCTTTTCTATTGACCAGTCATGTGCGTCTCTTTCGAACAAACGTTTGTAGTCACAGTGTGTAGTTACTGGTCGCTACTAAAGAGATCTGTGTCTCCTTGTGGAAACCTGCTTAATCATTGTAGGAGTCAAGCAGTTTGTGATTTTGTTTTTAAATATCTTAAAGGATCGGTTACTGTTTGCTGCATTGATATTTTTGGTAAGTTCTATATAAGTATTTAAACATATCTTTATATATTGTGTAGCGTATTCCTCAGTGTGTTGAAACAAGAGTTTGGCGCTTTTTTCGTGTAAGTTTCTAAGGGCAGCCATTTGCTAATGAGCCACGATAATCGTTTTTTGGTTCAAAATGTTTAGTTTCTGTTTAGTGTAAATATTTTTAATGAAAATTAAATAGCAACAAACCTTTGTAATTTTTTATTTTTACTTTGCTATCTTTGGTGCAATTTCAGTTATTTCAACCAATTTATGCACTTTTTAATACTCCGATAGTTTGGTAAATGTCTAGTAGGCCATACTGGGCGATAGTTTTTTATATTTTAAACTTTTGTTTTATTTTCCATTAACCTGCTTGATTTGTAAATGTGTTTTATTATTTCAACCAAATATTGGCGGTAAAGCTTTTGGGGAAATATATTTGGGCCCCTCTGAACCTGTTGAAAAGCATTTTTAGATAGAATTTCTTGCACATCATGTCGACGAACTATATAACCAATGTTATTTAACGTCTGTTAAATAACAAGTTTGGTATCTGAGTTCAGCATTTTCAAGAACACAGAAAGTTTCTCAAGAACTTTTCCCATCCAAAAATGTCTTTTTTGTGTACCAAAAATTGCAAAAGCATCTCTAGCGGTTATATTTACAGTATGCTTCTGCTTTTTTCTCTGGGAATAGCTTCAGAATTAATCTTATTTTTTAAAAGTTTTTGTGTAAGTGGTAAACTGTAAGAGATGCATATAAGGTATCAACCAAAATGTATTATTTTAGTTTTCAAAAAAATTATGGTTTGCCCAACTTTTAAAGCGTTATTAGTTTTTTTAATTATATTAATAATGTACGAATTTTGTGCTTATAATATATCTATAGCCACACGCTCTTAAAAGTTTTAACCATTCCTTAATTAATTTCTGGTATTATCCTAAAGCACTTACATTTTTACCAAAAGATAGGATAATTTCTAGGAATGTTTATTTTAGCATCAAGTAGATACTGGAATACGAGTTCCTAAGAGTATTATATATAGAAGTTGTTACTAGAGATCGTCATGTGATTGTAGCACATTTGGTTGTTGTAGAAGTTGCATGTTTTGTTACTATTTAACAAAGGTGGGACTAGAGTATTGCAATACAGAGGTTTATGACCCACTTTCAAGCCCCGCTTGTGAACAATTACCTCTTATTGTTCAAGTGTATATAATCAGAAATACAGAAGTGCAACATTTTCTGAGACGTAATGTTTTTCGACTTTACTAAGTGAGTTTAAGAAACATTGTAGACTAGGAAAGCTCAGAGTTTGATATATATCTTACAAGGGGAACCCAATCTACATACTTTGTCATGAGGAGGAAACAATCTCTGAAGTAATTTTTGAAAATGATGCATTCTATAGACGAATATGTGAACACATGTGCATTAATTGCTTTTTTGTTCGTAGCAACCATCATCATGATCATCATAATCATCATCATTACAAAACTAATGTGACCATTCTATTTAATGGGCTTTTAAGTTATAATAAAAATGTTTAGCAAATACATAAAAAATTGCTTCGTGTGCCTTCTTTTCCATATGTCAAAATGTTGAAGAAAAAGAATGTTTACGAGAAAACAGATATTTAAGTTTCAGCATGCAAAATTTTAGTATTTATGGCTTTCAGATCTGTTAAAATTCACCAGCCTGATGAGATGGACACCCGTCTTTCTTGTTCTTCACTTCTGCAGTAATCGTAGAGAGGTATACCTTCCTTTAAGAAGACTTTGAGGAATGTTGACCAAATTTCAAGCTTCTCTGCAGTCGACGTTGTTCCCTTATTTGACTAATTTTCTTTGAAGTTGGACTCAAGTGAAAAATATGAGCATCTTTGGTTAGTTTTCACTAGTCGTACATCTCAAACTGAACTGCCACAATGCTCTTTTCACCCCAAAATGCAATTTTTTTATGAAATAAAAATATTCTTTGGTTATTTTATTAAAAGCCTCATTGGCATTTTCAGTTTTCCCTGCAGCACTTCTCTTCAACAGTTTCCTCATTTGCTTATCTCATATATATAGTATGTGACTTACGCCTTTCTTGATTGCCTTATAATGGATGATTGCAGAACAGTTTATAGAGAAAGGGTTAGTGTTTTCAACCATTTTAATGATTTTCTCTACTACTATTTCATTCATCGAAGGATGTTACCTGACATTGAAGGACGAAATTGAAAAAAAGAGTTATCAATGATTAGGAGGTCCAAAATGTAATAAACTAACAGCTGTGTACCTATTTTAAAATGGCAATTTTCGATTGAATTGCATATTTCACAAATTAAAAGTGTATGTTTTGTATGTTTTATTGTAGTTTAAAAAATTATGATGTATGGTTTCATGGGTTAAGGGTGAATTAGAATAACATATTAGAGTACAACAGTACAATAAATTGAATGCTAGATTTACATATAGGAAAGTAAGTGCCATTATAATCAAAAGTTGAGATATCGTTAACATAACATCTCATTAATAGGATATAAAATGGTTACAGTTAAGTTTCGGTTACGTAAAAAGTTGAATTTGAATACTGAAATAAATTAAGTCAGATTTGGTACAGAAATTACAGCATTACACCAACCAACACAAATGTGATTTCTTAGAAGTTTAGTATATTTGGTATTACTGTAGCTTTGTTGATCACTGTACGCGCCCGCCTCAGTGATGGTAGCGTTTCTGCATTACGTTCAAGAGGTTCCGACGTCGAATCTCGGACAGGGTGAGTAACATGGGTAAGTCTTTTTCCGGGATTTCCTTATTCTAAAACACGAATGTCGGTTACTGTATGCTGTATAGACCCTGGTCTCTGAGCATCAATTCACCCATTTCCTTCATTGTGCGATATGACTTATCTTAAGAGGTCTTAAATTTAAAACAAGTGCTATTTAGCAAAACTCCCTCCATTGTAATTCAAAAACTTAAAAGGCCTTTGAGTTGGTACCAAGGTAACATACGACCATTGCGATTCTGGTAACGTTATAGGATCCAACCGAGCATTTTATTTCGATTTTCTTTGCCTTTATTCAAAGGGGTGAAAGGAAGCTTAACTGGTTAGTCTATTTCAACCTCTTTAAATTTTCCTTTCTGTATTATTTCTGCGCATTTGGCATTAAAATATATATAGTTGTGTACCTCTAAGGTCTTTGAGTGACCTCTTAGATCATATTAGCCCGCCTCGGTAGCTAGGTGGTAGCGTATCTGCCTAATGTCCAAGAGGTCCCGAGTTCGAAATTCGGCTAGGGTTAATTATTTCCCGGGGGTTTTCCTTTATCCTGAAAGATGAATGTCAGATAACGCTAAGCTCGGACCCTGGTCTCATTTAATCATTTCATTCTTCGTCCTATCGCCCGATAGCTTTTCCCTTATCCTGAGACACGAATGACAGGTATCTCTAAGCTCTATGTACCCTGGGCTCATTTGAACATTAAATTCATCGTTCGATAAAACTTAAGGCTGGAGGCTTTCCCTATCTTGGTTTATCAATGTTAGATAACTCTGAATTTTATGTCCCTTGGGATCATTTGAACATCATTTCATTCATCGTCCGAAATGACTGACCTTTGGCGGATTTTCCTTATTATTATAAATGAATAACTGGTAACCCTAGAGTCTATGAAGTCATCTGAGCATCATTTGATTTATCGTCCGATATGTCTTAACGTTGGAAGTTTACTCTTATTCTGAAAGGTGATTAGCAAGTCTAATCTGTATATTCCCTGTACTCGTTTGATACCCATTTCATTCAAGGTCCGATATAACTTAACGTTGGAGGATTTCGCTTATCCTGAAGGACGAATGTCTGGAAACTCTAATCTCTATGGACCCAGGACTCATTTTAACATCATTTCATTCATCGCAAGATTTGAAGGTTTTACCTTATCCTTATCCTTTCCTTATCCTGAAAGACGAATGTCAGGGAATTCTCAGCTCTAAGTACTCTAGGCTCATTTAAAAATCATTTCATTCATTGTACGATATAAGTTAACGTTAATCAAGTACTATACGAAGAAGTCTATGTACCTATGTATATTCTATTGTGGTTAAATTCAAACCAGGATGTTGGTCAATTCCACAAAAAAGTATCTGGCACAAATTATATGCTTCATTTACGAAATATATGTTGTTTGTGTAGTGTAACATTTTGCCTTACGGTTACCGATTATGCGAATGCCATCGAGAACCAAGATTTCAGAAGTACATCCAAAAATTTCAAAATATGCATTTTGTATGTCATAAAAGTGTATTAAATATATCATGTTTAATAAAAATCTTTATATACATTTTAGAAAAATTCAACGGTTTCGTTCAATTTCTAAGTACAGGTTAGTTAGAAACGCAGCTGGAGAGTAAACCAGATTTATAACGTTTTATGTTTTACAGTTGTCGATTGTTTTTAAAAGAAACGTGCGAGTAAAATACTCACAACACTAGCGCTTATTTTATAAATTATTTAAATAGTATATATGAAAACTGTGAACACAACAGGGGGTAATTAAAACATATGTTGTGAAGTATTAGGTTGGCAATTTGAAGCAGAGGGTAGTTTAAACGGTATATTTCATCTTTTCCCTCACTGGAATTTTGGGAAATGGCAGTTTGTGATGACTCACCGTTTCCCTCGCGATGAAGAAACAGACTCTTCTATTGGCTGTCGAGATGACTAATCGTGTGCGTCTCTTCCGAACAAACGTTTGTAGTTACTGGTTGTTACTAAAGAGATCCGTGTCTCCTTGTGGAAAACTCCTTAATCACTGTAGGAGTCGAGCAGTTTGTGATTTTGTTTTTATTTATCTTAAGGATCGGTTATTGTTTGCTGCATTGAGATTTTTGGTACGTTGTATATATTAGTATTTCAACACAATATCTTTATATATTTTGTAGCATATGTCTCAGTGTGTTGAAACGTGCGTTTGGCGCTTTTTTCGAGCAAGTTTCTCAGGACAGCCATTTGCAAATGAAACACGGGAATCGTTTTATGGTTCAAAATGTTTATTTTCTGTTTGGTGTAAATATTTTTAGTGAAAATTAAATAGCAACAAATCTTTGTAATTTTATATTTTGGCTTTGCAGCTTTTGGTGCAATTTTCAATTATTTTAACCAATTTATGTACATACTTGTACTCCGATACTTTGTTAAATGTATACTAAGCCATACTGGGCGATATTTGTTTATGTTTTACACTTTTTGGTTTATTTTCGTTTTGCTGCCATATTTTAAAAGTGTTTTATTATTCCACCCAAATATTGGCGGTGACGCTTTTGGAGAATGATGTTTTGGTCCCCTCTGAACCCGTTGAAAAGTATTTTTAGATAGAGTTTTTTGTACATCACGTGTACGAATGGTAGGACTAACGTTATTTAAAATCCGTTAAATAACAAGTTTGTTGCATACAAATATAATAATTCGCAACATAAAAATTCACTTATATTTTAAGAAATGATGAAACGTTTCTTATAAATTGATCAGGATCTAGACTTCGTGAACCAGATTGAATGCTGGCTGCGATTCTGAGGATGAAATGTTGGCACAGTATTTATTTAATAGAACAAGAGCTAAAAGAATCAGAATGCGTTAAGATAATTTCATACATATATTTTTGACATGTTGAAAATGAAATAAAGTACGCCACATGGGCATTGGGTATCTTGACGTAATATGTTATGGAATTATAATTTCTAGTGTCCCATGGTGTCAGTGACTTGTTGCAAGCAATGCCATACTTTATGCGACCAAATTGCAACATGCTTAACGAACATAAATGTAACAAACGAAGTATGTTAAACCCATACAGGAAAGTACACGCAATACTATAAGTTTAGATGGGTAGGTATAAAAGTTCAGAAGCATTCGATTTTGCTAATAGTGGGTGCAATGTTTAATTTGCGTGTTAAAGCATTACCGGAGGGAAGTAACAGACTGTAAAGCAAATAGTGAATAAAACAAATTTTTAGGTTATGCAGTTTGTATCCATGTCCAAACCTTTATTGCAAACGCTGTTCACACATGTAATGTAGCTAATTAGATGTACAATACCATAATGGTTTTGCCCTACAATGTGCCTTAATGAATACCATTTGCTAATTTTATTGCGATTTATGCAGTGTGAGTGCTGTCTCAATGTAAGTTGAAGTATTACTTCTGATTCTTGCCGTACCTACTATAGATGTTGCAAATGCAGCGAATGCTACGAATTGCACACGTAAAGAAATGTTAAAACCTGCCCATTTTGTATCCTGTGCTATTTAAATTAAGCCATTTATTTGTTCAATTGCATTTTTCAATCAAGGGTACAATGTGGTGACTGAAATGTGGCCTTTGATTATGAAATGCCAAGAATAAATGTAAGTTTGATACAATCTGTTTCCTTAAAAGAAAACCATAGTTATTGCTTCATAACTAGCCAAATATATTATGTTTAAAAAATCAGATGCCAAGTTACTGGTTCCAGCATGCATATTTTATAACCTTGCTTTTATTCATGGATGACTTGTAATTTGTGGACCTTCCCTCTTTGCATTTAACTCTGTGAAATGATAATTTATATATGATGAGGTACTTTATTCATAAGGATAAACTACTAACGAAATGATTTTATCCAAATTATATTTGTGCAATACTATTACCAGAATTAATAACAGTTATGTTATTTTAAATTTATTTTAATTTTTTTGACTGGAAATCTCTTGGTGTTCATAAATTAACAAGGCATTCCATATATTATCTCCATATATCTCACCTAATCTATAATAACATTAACCTAACGCAACCTATATAACCTGTAAGACTACCCTAACACTATGATAAAGAATCTAACGCTATTGAAAAATCTAAACTGTGAACGAAGTATGCTAGACCTAATTACGAATGAACTATTAATGAAAATATCACGAAAATATACAGAAAAGAGCTAATAAAAAGTTGAAACAAGACGCCTGATGTTACGACATGTGTTTGGTTTTCCAGTTAATTACACATTCTAAACACAAGATAGCGTTGCAAACAAGGTAAAATCCTAGTGGGAAATATTGCCAACCGTTCACATTCCACCATAATGCACAGGGGAACAAACTTACAGGTAAATCGAGTTCGTAACACGAGGCACTGAACCTAACCAATAGTTATTGATAACTGAGAGGTAACAAACTTCCGCTAGTAACCGGAGATCGTAATACAGGACCTTAGTTGTTTTAGAAGTTGCATATTTTGTACTTCTCAACAAATCTGCGATTGGATTATTGTAATTCAGACGTTTATCAAGTCCCGCTTGTAAAAGATTACCTTTATTGTTCAAGTGTATATAATCAGAAATGCAGAGTACATCTGCCGAAACGTAATGTATTTCGACGTTACTAAGGGATTTTACAGATCATTGTAGACTAAGAAAGCCCTGATTTCAATGTATATCTGCAAGAGGAACACAACTTACATACTTTGTGATGAGGAGGAAACAGTCTCACAAGTAATTTTCGACATTAGAAAGTGAATTATTAGTAAGTTAATATACAATAAGTTATGAAATACAAATAGAGCCATTGAAAGCTGCGTGTGTGTCTATATGATATGTTTTATCGCGCCTGCCGATATATGACACATTGCTGTCCAGAAGACATGATTACATCTGAACAGACTATAAATACACTGTACTCACCGTGTATCTGCGATAAACTAAGGTAAACATATCTGTGTTGTGAATTTTTCCCGATACGCTTTTTCGCTTTGCCATGTAATACAATCAATTGTGTGCTAGATTTAAAAATAGAAGAATTTGTGGTATGGTAGTGAAAAGTTGGCAGATAGCAAACATAACATTAGTACATAAAATGGTTTAATTTCAGTTCACCCTTTTCAAGTAGAATTGGGATACTGAGATAAATTAAATCATTGATACTCAAACCCTAACAGCAATTCGGTATTATACAAGAGGAAGATATCAATATCAAGACAATACTGCAAACCTGCACGATATTATTCGGGGATCAGTAAGCCGCATTATCAGCAAACTCGTTATAAATTTCCCTCCATACCTCCTCCTTTGTCATATTTGCATTCGTCGACAAGGATTTATTTTCTGTAATGTTCATTATTTTTTGGACTAAGGAAAACAAGAACTTCTCTTGCTCTGACCAGTTGATGATGATGATGATGATGATGATAATAATAATGATAGTGATAATAATTATAATAATAATAAAAATAATAATAATGATAATGATAGTGATGATGATAATAATAATAATAACAATAACAATAATAATAATAATAATAATAATAATAATAATAATAATAATAATAATAATAATAATAATAATAATAATAATAATAATAATAATAATAATAATAATAAGAAGAAGAAGAAGAAGAAGAAGAAGAAGAAGAAGAAGAAGAAGAAGAAGAAGAAGAAGAAGAAGAAGAAGAAGAAGAAGAAGAAGAAGAAGAAGAAGAAGAAGAAGAAGAAGAAGAAGAAGAAGAAGAAGAAGAAGAAGAAGAAGAAGAAGAAGAAGAAGAAGGAGAAGAAGAAGAAGAAGAAGAACAAGAAGAACAAGAAGAACAAGAAGAACAAGAAGAAGAATTATAATAATGTTTATTATCCATAGACTTTGTACAAATTTCGAACATTGTCAATGAAGCTAGATTACAATTTCACAAATTTTTCATATCAGTTGTTACACATATTACTAGTAAAAACTAGATAGTAACAATGTAACATTAGTAACAAATTTGTATGCAACATTTTGACACCTAACGGAATAATTTAACAGAATACACATGTATCAATTACATAAATTGCAATCGTCCTGTGACATAATACTGACAATTTAAGGCTACATATTTACATTTCCTCAATTCGTTGTTGACTAAATGGTGTCTTAATAATTTGGGAAAGGCTCGATCATTAGGAGTCTTTATATATTTTGGAAATTTATTATAAAATTCTCTTCCACGGTTATTTGGGTCTTTGGCTGTCGTTGAGGTTTACCTAAATAGTCGTTTGCCCCTCTAGTCCCGTAGGTGCTCCTATTCTTGTTTAATGATATTAATGCATTTTTTCTTTAGTGAATAGAATTAATTTGTAAATATATAATGAGTAAATCATAAGGATTTGCTGACTAATAAAAGTTTCTTTACGGGATTGTACATTGTCCAAGTGATATATGATTCTTAAGCTCCTTTTTGCAAAATAAATATCCTATTCATGTTTTTGAAACTAATATCCCCTAAATTTCTATACCACATTCAATATGTGCATTAATGAGTCCAGTTTCAGACTGGGCTAGTTTCAGAACATCCTTATGTAGATAATTCGCCATCTGCCGTAGCACAAATATATTCGAGCTCAATACCACGCTTCTTCGTATTATTCATATTAACAGCACACCCAGCACACCAAATTTTGTTACCTAACCTCAAAGAGCGGCAGCTAACGTAAACGTGACTAAGAAACAGCTGTGAAACTACCTCAGAGATTTATAAACTTTTTTATTTCCTTGTTCCATATATACCCCGCCTTTAACTGCTATGGTCATATCCGTGACCGTTCTCCTTTGGAACATACTGAAGGTGTTAACTCGTTATCTTTGGTTTTTAATCATTAGATCACGCATGCATTCACACTCATTCATACTTCCAGACCCTGGGGAAGATGGGGAATTATCTTGTTCGGAGAAAAAGCCCCACACCCACTGCCGGGAATCGAACCCTTTCCCCTAGCACGGCAGGCAGGTGCTCTACCGACTGAGCAGCAGCAGCAGCACAAATCTGGCAGGCTGTTAGGAACAGCCCGAAGGGTGGTCAAATCGTGTACCTGCTCTGGGAAGAGCTTAACCACGTAGTGGCGGGATGTGGATGTTGCAGAATGACGGGTGTAATTTAAGTGGGGTTAGTGTAGGGAGGTAGCTTTTTGCTCCTCAGGGAATGATGAACCGGGTGCTACGGACAGCGAGCACCGCTGGTGGGTTAGTTAATAAACTAGGAAGAAGGTATGTATAATTTTGAATATTCCATAATAACAATTTTGGAGTAGCTGAAATTTAATTTAGGCTGGAATGGAGATCATGTGGTTACCGGTAGTGACCGCAAGACATGCGGGGTAACCGGTATCGCTTATAGCGACGCTCACGAGGAACATAATCCCCAAGGGATCTGACTAGGGCGCTCTGATGTTGGGGCAAACCCTCGAAGAATTTTGTCGCCCGGCGTCTAATTTCATCCTCCACATATCGGAGGGATGAAGCCTCATGAAGTAATCTCACGGGGAACCTTGTACAAACAGAATAAATAATCCGAAGACATTTATTCTGTGCACGTTGGAGCAGAACTAGATGTGAGCCTGCGGCCATACCCCATACTTCGCACGCATAGAGCATGATAGGGAGGACCAGAGCCATAAAGAGGCGCAACTTTAGGGGAACAGACATCGAAGACCGAAGCACAGGGTATAGTGATGCCACGGCACCACACGACCGATGAGCTTGCTCATGGATGTGCTCCCGAAAAGTTAGGCCCTTGTCCAGCTTGACTCCCAAGTACTTGATTGAATTCTCCCACCTGATCCCTTGCCCGAAGTAGGTAAATTGGGGGAAGTTGGCGGGAAAGCGGCGCTTGGTGAACAATATCGCTTGGCTTTTCTCCGTATTAATGGACAATCGCCAAAGCGTGCACCATTCCTGGAGGAGGATTAGATATCTTTGGATGGGGTTGAAGGTTCTGCGTGGGTGTCTGTTTGTTGAGAATAGCAGCACGTCGTCAGCATACTGTGCTATGTTGACGTGCTGTTCAGTGGGAAGGTCAGCCACATAGACGCTGTACAGCGTCGGGGATAACACAGAACCTTCGGGGACTCCGCCGCGGATAGACCTTCGTGTAGATGTTTTTCCCGCCACTGTGACAGTGAAGAATCTATGTTTTAGGAAAGAGTGAAGAAGGTGTATGACTTGAGTGGGTAGCTCCAGTTGGATGAGTTTGTACAGAAGACCCGCGTGCCAGGTCGTAGAGAAAGCCTTTTCCACGTCCAGAGAAACCGCCGAGGTGAATGCCTTGTCCTGGAAACCCAGGGCTGCAGCCTCCACCACGCGCAGCAACTGCTGTGACGTGGAATGCCCAGGACGAAAGCCAAACTGGTGAGGAGGGATAGCTTGTATGTCACCCAGAAGGGGGGACATGCGGGCTAAGAAAAGTCTCTCGAAAACTTTCGAGAGAACAGAAAGGAGGCTGATGGAGCGGTAGTTGGCAGGATTAACCGGGTCTTTCCCTGGCTTCAAGATGCATATCACCCGAGCCTCTCTCCAACTACGTGGAAAGTGACTCAGAGAGAGACACATATTGAAGACTTTGGTTAGAAATAACACGGCCCTGAAGGGAAGGTGGCGGAGCATGAGTGGCGTTATGCCATCAGGTCCCGCTGCCTTTTTTGGTTTGAGGCGCCGGAGTACGCCCTGAAGCTCACTGGGCCTTATGACTGGGAGTCTGTCCGCCTCAGCCGGGGGTCGCCGAAAGTATCGACGTACCTCCTGCCTAACGCGGTCAGAGAAGGCAGGGTCCTGGGGGTCTTCTCTAGGACTCATGGTCCTCTCAAGGTAGTCGGCGAACACCGTAGCCTTGGCCTGTGGTTCGTAGGACAGGCCTTGGATGCCCTGGAGTGGGGAGTTTGGTGTCCCTTGGCGGTTCCGAAGTCTTTTAATGACCCTCCACACGTCTCCATCCTCGAGGTTCATACGAGACATCGTGTCCTCCCACGCGCGCACTCTGTGCTCACGGAGGCGGGCACGAACCTCTCGGCACAGTCGCCGATGAAGCCCTCGATTATGAGGCGTGCGGTGTCTTTGGTAGAGCCGCCTTGCTGCCCAAGAACGGCGAATGAGAAGTAGGATGTCTAGGGGAAGAACATCCGGATGAAGTGGGGCTGGGGTGATAACTGTAAGGTTGCGGACCGTTCGCTTCACGACTGAGGTGAAGGACGAGACCGCAGCCTCAAGGGAGGGAATGTCGGTTATGTTGGGGTTGGGAGGAATGGAGTCATTCAGGCAGACTTTGACGCAATCCCAGTCCACATCCCGGTTTTGAACCGAGACGTCATGGTTGGCAATCCGTGTATTAACCTCAGCAAGTACTGGGTTGTGATCTGAATGTAATGCGTTAAGTGAAGTGAGTGAGAGATGAAATGGAAAGCATTTGATGATAGCGAAGTCGATATGAGATGGGTGACCCCGACCACGCGGGTAATGAGTGGGTTGCCATGGGCCCTCAACTCGAAGGTGAGGGTCCGCATCTACCATGCGGATAATGTCACTGCCTCTCCTATCCGCTCGGGGACCATGATGCCAACGCTGATGTTTGGCATTGAAGTCCCCGGCCATAATGACATTGGGATGTAAAGAAAGGATGGATTGGTAGTCATTGGCTATGAACTGTGAGCGGGGAGGATGGTAGGCTGATACTACCAGGACTTCAGAACCGCCAAGGTTCACGCAGGCTGCCGTGGCTTCTAGTGTCTGGAGTTGTGGAAGCTGGACAGCTCGATGGACCACACTTCTCCTCACCAGGATCGCTGTGCCACCTCCACGGCGACCAGCGCGATCCGTTCGGAGACAGTGGTACCCCGAGAGATGGAAGGGGATCTGGGGGCGGAGATGGGTTTCCGACACCAAGATGAGGTCCAAGACATTGGATCTTGCAAAATGTAGGAGCTCGTCCCGTTGAACCGCCACTCCAGCCGCGTTCCAGAACGCGAACCTGAACGAGGTGCTTGACCTAGTTCGTGCTGCCATTCTGGGCCGGGGCGGTAAAGGAGGTCAGAAGGGCAAGCCCCTCCATGGCTGTCACCATGCGGGTTGCGGGGTCTGTAGCGGAGGCATACCGCACCAGCAGTTCACAGAGTCGCTCACCGTGGGACTGTAACAGCTGATACAGCCACGTCAGCAACTCCGACCGTGGTGAGGTGGAGGGAGTTGTGTGTGAAGTTTGGGACTTCGAAGTTGAGGAGTGTCTTGGGGCTGGCCTGCCTTTGGCTTTCTCGTCCCTAATCTGTCGAGCGGGCTTGGGTTCACCAGACCCGCTCCCAGCCTCGGAATCCGAGTCCGCCCTTTTGGCCGCCTCACGACCCTCCTCCCTTCTGGGAGTGGCTCTAGGTGGGGCTGGAGCTTTGTGTTGTTTATTAGGTTTGACTGTGCGTGTGTGTGTATCCTTGGGGGGTTGTGTCTTGCCCCGCAATGTCGTCGAGTCACCGGCTGGTTTGCGCACCACCTCAGCAAAGGATGGGGCACTGTTGGAGTTAGGCAATTGTTGCCGTGGTGCTATGGAAGAGGTTGCCCTCTCCGCTTCTGGCTCAGAACGGGTGTTCTGGGCTATTGGCCCTGGAGCTGGTCTCCTAGAGGCAATAACCGCCTTCCTGGTAGGGCAACCTCCATAGCACGCTATGTGCCCTCCTTTGCAGTTGGCGCAGGTTGGATCTTCCGTGATGGCACGGGGGCAGTCCTCTCTGAGGTGGGTGCCACCGCACCTCAAGCAGCGAGGATTACGGTGGCAGAAGAGGCTGGAATGATTAAATCCCAGACATCTGTAGCACTGTGGGGGCCCGCCAGAGCCTTTGGCTGGTTCCAGAGTGACCCGGAGGTAGCAGATGGTGCGAACATCATCCAACTTGACCTCGGGGTCGTTTACCCGCTCCACCACTACTAGGAACAGGGGAAGGGGAGCTTTAGTTCCCTGGCGATCTGGAGCAGGTCGAGTGAGCTGCTTCACTATTCTAGGGGTGATGCCCTGGCGGGTGAGGTCTGCCCTTATGTCATCCACGGAAGTGTCCGCGGGTAACCCTCGGATGACTCGGCGTACATCACGGGCCTTATTCAGGCCAAAGGTAAAATGAGGAATTTTCCTCTGCTTGAGCTGTAGCAGTATCTTGGTGTAGTCCCCCTCGTTCTTTGCGTGGAAGACAAATCGGCTTTTATTCCTCCTTACCGAGCACTCATTCTCGAGGGTCGGCATGACCTCCTTAAGGAAGCCTACCACCCCCAAGAAATTGTCCACGATAATAGGCGGTATGTGCCGCCTTTGCCTTCCAGCCTGGTTCTGACCGGAGGTGGGTCGAGTAGACTGGCCAGAGGGCACGCCCTCTGCAGCCAGTCTTGCTGCTCGCTTGGTTCTCCGTGATCTTACCTCACGGAACTCGTCACCCTCGCCATCCGACGAGAGGTCCGATGAGCTGGGCTCCCGGCCTCCCTCGGATGCCGAGGAGTAAGCAGAGTTGCAGGAGAGCACGGATGTTCTCCCACTCCTTGATTGAAAACTGCGCACACTATTGCGCTCGTCGTCGGAGTCAGACTCCGAAATTTTGCCTGCACGAGAAACAGCTTCCCGTGAGACGCCCTGGTCAGTAGGTTGTTCGAGAAGGACTACCTTGCCCTTTCCGCCGTAGCGTTGTTGGCGAGGTATCCTCTTCCTTAATCCTCCAGTGGAGGTGCTTGGTTTGGCCATAGCAGCCGGTTCATCAGACCCTGTACGGGTCGAGGTGGAAGGAATGACAGTAGCTTCTGCCATAGTGGAAAATTGGAAGTGACAAGAAGAAGAGACAAGAAGAAAGAAAAACTTGTGGAGGAGGTACTGAGCAGGAACACTAACAGCCCTGCACCCGAAGGTGCAGTGCGATCAACCGCCCTACGGGTGTTCTTACCTCTAGGCAGCGGGTGCTGAACAGCGTGCAACTCAGAGGACCGGACACCTGTTTAACAGAATGCGCCTTACCCAGTCACAAGGACTGGATGGCTCAGGTCGTGAGTCGCCCCGCTACCTTTGTAGTTTTCCCTTCTTGAAGATGGAGAAGAATGCAGCTGAGTGTTGTCCCTCAGAAGAAGGCAGCGTTTTCTGCGAGGTCGGTAGAGTAGCGCGATTGCCGGGAGCTTCCCTAAGGTCCCTCCCGATGTTGGCAATCCGCTTGCTCTGCCGCTGCGTAGTCCTAAGCTGGTCTCTCTGAAGAGGCGATGTTGACTCCTCGGCGTCTCGAGGAGAAGTGAAAATGAGTAAAATTTTCCTCAACCCGACTGAGCTACGGGGCCAGCCATTTATAAACTTGTAGGTACACTGTGGCGTACAAAACGGAGAAAGAGGAAACCACTACAACCTGCACTAGTCGAGTATCAGCTGATGATAGGAGCAAGAGCTCTTGAAACATGTCCTGTGAATAAACAGTGTGAGTGAAGCAATGTGTCAATATCTTCTCGATTCACTTTTGTACACTGTGGTTTGTTTAGCGCTCTATGGGACTCGCGCATGCGCAGAAGAGCCTTTCTACGTTGTGTAACATTTGCTCCGTGCTGGTCCACGCCTTTACTTGGTCCGAGGCCTTTTATCATCTATGAATACGAGAAAGTTAGACAACCGTTGGTTCGGACCAAGTTAGTCGGAAGATAGTCTAGACCAAGGTCATAACTATGAATACGGCCCTTAGAAGTTTAGTATATTTGATATTATTGTAGCTTTGTTGATTACTGTGGACCCGCCCGCCGCATTAGGATAGTAACGTTTCTGCATTACGTTCAAGAGGTCCCGAATCTCGGTCTGCGAGTCGCATGGATTTATCTTTCGTAATAGTTACCTCTCAGATAAAGCACTGATTAATCCACGTGGAGTGAACATTTACTTGTCATTTGTGATTCCTGCGAATTCCATTTTCTGAAGTGATGCGTTCATTGGTGCCCAGCACGGGGTCAGGAAGCGGCGACAGTACCCCTGCGTTATCTGAGAGGTTTCTATTAACAAAGATAAAGCAATGACAACGGTTCGAGCAGCGCGACTATACCTGGGTAAGGTCTTTCCAGTGTTTTACCTTATTTTGAAAGATAAATGTGGGGTAGATTAAGTTCAGTGTACCCTGGACTCATTTGACCATTATTTCACCCATTTCATTCATCGTCCTATATGATTTAACGTTGGAGGTACCTTATCTTGAAAGATGAATTTCTGGTAACTGTAGGTATACTCTATGGACCCTGGGCTCATTTGAGCATCATTTCACATATTTCATTCATTGTCCGAAATGACTTCATGTTGGAGGACGTAAATTAAAAACAGCTGTTGGTCTGTTGTTTGGCAAACTGTTCCTGTATTGATCAGGTAATCCTGTGCGTGAGATCAAAGAGCGACAGAGATACCTTAGGCTGCTTATTGGAGGAACGATTATGGGTTTTGTGTCCTATCATATGTCAAAATTGGAACGTGCTGATCTAAGACAGATTATAGTTAACTTCGAAATGATTTACAGTTCGTTGCCAATGTTTTGGTAAATATATACTCAGTGAATGTTTCGCTGGAAAGCTGTGCACCTTAGTAAATGGATAAGCACGTGGAAGACTATTGGGATATATTATGGGTCTAGTAATGACGATCTGATCTTTAAATTTTATGTATTACATTATTTAAGTTGATTATGAGCTGTTTTTAAGCAGTTATGTGTCTGAGAAATATTGATGTGTTGTAGTTATTACTGTTTGGCGTATTATTTACGGACAGGGACATGTACTGTTTTCTTGCCTTCATCTGTTTATTTGACGATTACCGTTATTTGGACGTTTATTTTCCTTTTTTGGTAGCATTTCCTTATCCAGTAAATATGAATGTTCGTAAGTAATTCCATGGACCTAGAGGTTATTGGGGGATCCTTTCATTCCATTTTCCCATTTCTGACTTTTCCGAAACACTCAAAAGCTTTAATAAATTCTAATTCCATTTGAACTGCAGTGTTTCCGCTTTTCGCTACATATGTTGGCAAAATAGAATAGTGCCTTCGGTATTCCCACTTTATGGCCGAAGAAATTGACGTACATACTCCAATAAATAAATGAATGAATTATTAAATAAATAAATAAATAAATAGTTTTATTTTTGTAGCTTTTCGCTACATATGTTGGCAAAATAGAATAGTGCCTTCGGTATTCCCACTTTATGGCCGAAGAAATTGACGTACATACTCCAATAAATAAATGAATGAATTATTGAATAAATAAATAGTTTTAAAAGAAGTATGGGTATAAAATACTCAAAGTGCGACCGTTCTGGGGTTAAATGTATTTTATAAATAATTTTAATAGTACCTATAGATGCAAACAATGAAAATAACAGGAAGGCAATTAAAAATATATTATGAACTATTAGGTATCTTCTTTGTAGTCAGATGGCAGATAAAGCGAATATTAAGAGCGTTTCCTTCTCTGAGAACCTGGATGTTGGCAGTTTGAGATGACTCATCTTTTGCTTCCTGATAAAGAAAGAGACTTTCCTATTGGCTGTCGAAATCACCAATAGTGTGCGTCTTTGTCGAACAAAAGCATGTAGTCTCAAAAGAAAGTCCATTTGTTTGGGAAGGACTTCTTAATAGTTGTATGAGTGAAGTAATTTGTTAGCTTGCTTTAAAATATCTAAGAGATCAGTTACTGTTTGCTGCATAGAGATTTTTGGTAAGCTCCTTATAAGTATTTCAACAAAATATCTTTATACTATTGAGTAGCATATGGCTGAGTGTCTTGAAACATACGTTTTCTGCTTTCTTCATGCTGGGTGGCCATTTTGTAAACTGCCCACCTGAAAAGCTTTGCCAACGCTGTTCTTAAGTTCATTATAGCTCAAAATATCATCTGTATAGGGTGCATATTTTTAATAAAACAACAGCACAGAGATATTTATAATATTAGGTTTAGATCTTTCTTGAGTAGTATGTTAACTTTTTTGTAGTTTTCAGCTGGTTTAACCAAATGATACGCTTTTTTATATTACGGTAACTTTGGAAATTTAACAGTCATACAGAATAATAGTTGTTTCTTCATTGCCGTTTTACCCCTTTAATTTATTTGACTTTCTTTGCTGCTTTTGTAAGAGATGTGTTTTATTTAATTGAAAAATTCCGTGCTGAGACTTTACAAAAACATACCTATCTTGGGCCTCCCTGAACTCAAATAATGCATTAAAAACGATGCGTGCGCTTGCGAGATGTTGAACAATGTAACTTAAAAAATTAAGTAACAAATATTAAATAACAAACTTGGTATTTAAGCTAATCATTTCCTAGTGTACTACTATACGATTGTCCAGAAAATCACCCCACTCCAAGCTGTCTTTTTATGGAAAATATTTGGACAATTTTGAGTCTGTCAAAAAGATTTTAACAAGTACACGTACACTTTTGTGTAAAAAAATAAGGGTGTCAGGTTAGTCATGTCACCTAACTCACTAGTTTTATCAGTAATCTGCTGGTGAAGGCAGAGTTGATTTGCATGACGTCACTCGCACATTCGAGCCAAGTCACGTACCTCTATAGATAAGCCTATGTAACACCACTGAGTCATATTATTGCTCTGGTAGTGACAATCTTATCTTTATATTTCCAAGTATGGAAAATAAACTCCTCTTGCATTGTTAAAGTTGATGATGACCTATATACAGTAACAATTTATGTGTCTGATAACAGCTTTGATGTGTTGAACTAATAGTTGAACTACTATTCGGTTTTAATGTCTCCACTAGCATTGGCATGTACTGTTTTCTTACATTCAATTGTCCATATGACGGTATTCGTTTTGGAAATGTTTATTTTCCATTTTTTAAGAGAGGGATACTTTTCTAATGGAGTAAAGATGAATGTCCATAATTAATTCCATGGACTTAAGGCTCAATTGAAGATCATTTCATTCCATTTTCCCATTCCTGGCTTTGCCGGAACATCCAAAAGCTTTAAAACAAGAAGAGATGCGAATAAATTCAAAAGCCAGTTGAACTGTAGTCAAAATATTTCCGCTTCTAGAAAAATACCCACCTCTGTTTGGTCGCAATGTTAGTAGAATAAAGTGGTGTAGCACCTTCGGTATTCTATTTTTATGACCGAAAAAAATATTATATACAAACTGCAAAAGCTAAATAAATGCGTTATAAACTCAGCTACAGAATAAACCAGACTTATAACTTCCACAGTTTTTCAGTTGATGTTTTTAAAAGAAACCTGTGAGTAAAATACTCAAAACGTATGCGCTCTGTGGTTAAATGTACTTTATTAGTAATTTAAATAATATAGATGGAAACTATGAAAATAACAACGGTAATATAATTATAAAAAATATATATTCTGAATTACTAGGTTCGCCCTTTGCAGCAGATGGCAGTTAAACCGGATATTTCGACATTTCCCTCGCAGGAATTCTGGGAATTGGCAGTTTGTGATGACTCACAGTTTCCTTCACGCCGTAAAGAGACACTTTTCTATTGGCTGTCGAGATGACCAATCGTGTACGTCTTTGTCGATTCAATGTTCAGTCAGTCACTCAAGAGAGCTGTGTCTGGTTGTGCCAAACTTCTTAATCATTGTAGTTTGTGATTTTGGTTTGAAATATATGAAGTATCGGTTTGATGTATAGATTTTTGGTAAGTTGCTTCTACATGTTCCAACAAAATATCTTTATTTATTTTGTGTAGCATATGATTCAGTATGGTGAAACGTATATACTGTTTTCTTTGAGAAATCTTCACGGGCGGCCATTTTGTGAACGACCCACTTGAACAACTCTGCCAAAGCTCCAAGTTTACTATATTTCTGATATTTTTCATTGAGTGTGAACAACTTTAATAAACATACAATAGAATGAAATATATTTATTATATTAGGTTTACGTTTCTCTTGACGATTTTTGTACAGTTTTCAAATATTTTAAAGTAATTTATGCACTTTCATGGACTGCGATAGTTATGAAAATATGTGTTAAGACTTACAGGATAATAGTTGTTTCTTTATTGCTGTTTTATGGCTTAGGATTTTTCATTTTACTTGCTGTATTTGTAAAAGATGCGTTTTATATTTCTTAACGATATTCCGCGGAAATTTGTCTTCGGCGTCCCTGAACCCAAATACAGAAGTTTTCAAAGAAGTTCGCTTGCGTCATGTAACAGCATAATTAAAGAAAAAAGAATGTTAAATAACAAACTTGGTATTTAAGTTTAGCTTGTTTAAAATTCAATTATCAGTTATTAGGAAGTCTAACAATGTAGCAAACCAACAAACTGTGATACTTTTTTCGGTTGAATAGTATACTACACAGCTTAACAATGTAAGGGATAATGGATGTTTCATTAGAGTTTAAAAGAATTATAAAATTGTGATGTACCAGTTTTAAAATTAAGTGCTGATTTACATTTTAACGTTTGATAACGTAAATTAAAAAAGAGATTAGCGTTAGGGAAACTAAATTAAAAAATAAGTCTGCTTTTCAGCAAAACATGCTTGATTGTTGTAATTTAAAATCTTATGAGGTCATTGAGTTGATACCAATGTGACATTCGTTACTGCGACTCTGGTAGTTTTATTGGACCCAATGAGCGTTTTATTCGCATTTATTCAGCCAAAGGGGTAGATCTATAGGTTGTATAAAATTAAATTATCAGTAATTAGGAAGTCTAACAATGTGGCAAACTAACAAACTGTAATTTTTTCGATTGAATTGTATATTAGACAACTTCGCTATGTAACGAACAATAAGTGTTACATTAGAGTTTAAAAGCATAATAAAATTGTGTTGTACCAGTTTTACAGTTAAATGCTGGTTTACACTAACATCTGTATTTGAACACTGAAATTAATTAAATCAGATCTTATCTTCTATACAATTACACCATTAGAGGAACCGATACGAGGATCTTTTATTGTAGCTTTGTTGTTCACTGTAGGACTGTTGTTAGGGTAGTTGTGCTATTGAACAGATAAACCCATGAGTGAGAACAAAGAACGACACAGAGATACCTTAAGCTGCTATTTTGGAGGGAAGTTTATAAGTTTTGTGGAGTTTGGAACCTCTGTGCCCTCTCATGTTTAAAACCCATCGTACTAGCTTAAGACAGATTATAGTTAAGTCTGAGATAATTCACAATTTGATGCTAATTTTTTGGTCAATAGATAAGTATGTGTAAGACTATTAAGACATATTATTGCCTGTGGTAATGACGATCTGATCTTTATGTGTTAAGTATTATTGAAATTGATTAACTGATTTTAGTATGAATTTATGTGAAAAATTTTGATTTCTGTACTTATTACTGTTCGGTTTGTATGTCTTTACAGACATGTAATAATTTCTTATTTATGTAACGGTATCTGTTTTTCAAATGTTTGCTTTCAATTTTTTTGTAGTTATCCGTAAGTAATTCCATGGACCTAGGGCTTATTGGAGGACCCTTTCATTCCATTTTCCCTTTCCTGGCCTTGCCGGAACACACGAAAGTTTTCAAACAAATAGAGAAGCGAATAAATTGTAATGCCATTTCAACTGTAATCAAACTAACTTTCTTGTTCTAGCAAAATAACCATTCTTGGTTGTTTGCTACATGCTTACAATAGTGTTGCGCCTTCACATTCTCTCTTTAGTAAACCAGATTTATAACTTTCATAGTTTTTTCAGTTGTTGTCGTATTTAAAAGAAACGTGTGAGTTAAAAACTAAACTTATGCGCTCTGGAGTTAATTAATTGTACTTTATAAATAACTTTAATAGATAAAAGCTATGGAAATAACAGGACGGTAATCTAATTATAAAAATATATATATTCTGAATTATTAGGTTCGCCCTTAGTAGCAGATGGCAGTTAAACTGGATATTTCTACATTTGCCGCACAGGAAATCTGGGAGGTGGCAGTTTGTGATGACTCACAGTTTCCTTCACGCTAAAGAGACACTTTTCTATTGGCTGTTGAGATGACCAATCGTGTACTTCTTTCTCGAACAAAGAGTTCAGTCAGTCACTCAAGAGAGCTGGGTCTGGTTGTGACAAACTTAATTATTGCAATTTGTGATTTTGTGTTTAAATATACAAAGCATCGGTTACTCTTTACCGTATAGAGGATTTTGGTAAGTTCTTTACAAATATTCCAACAAAATATCTGTATATTGTGTAGCATATGTCACATATGGTGAAACATGTTTACTGCTTTCTTGGTGAAACATTCACTGGAGGCCATTTTGTGAACGAGTCACCTGAATAGTTCTGCCAAGGCCATTCTTAGGGTTTATTATGGTTCAGAATATTTTTTTTCTTTGCGTAGTGTGAACATTTTTTATAAAAGTACATCAGGATAGAATGTATTTATAATATGCTTACAATGTTCTTGACTAGAACTTTGCCGATGTTTGTATAACAAATACTACGTACGTCTTCTTGTGTTCTAATAGGCTCGGAAATGTGTGTTAAGCCATACAGCATAATAGTTGTTTCGTTACTTCTATTTTACGACTTTAGATTAATTTTACTTTCTGTTCTACTATTTTAAGATAAGTATTTTATCCAATTCAAAAAATGCATCCCGAGATTTCACCAAAATTTAGGCCTTGGGCTCCCTGAACCCGAATAAAGTATTTTTTAAAAAGCGGTCGCGTGCTCTTAAATAAACTAAGTTGAACAGTATAACTTAAAATGAAACGACTGTTAAATAAACTTGTTATTTAAGTCCCGGCATCTCCTAGGATATGACAATTATATTTTTAAGAAAGCCCCCTCCCCACTTCAAACTATCCTTTGTATGGAAAGTATTTAGAAAATTTTGAATTTCGCAAAAGGACTCTAACGTTATAATTATAATGCAATATGTTTAAAATGACATTAAATGTAAGTGTAAGTAAACTTTCTCCCAGTGCCTGCACAAATTATGTAGATAATGTTAGAACCACATTTTACATTAGTTACTTTTCGGTGTTCATTTCGGAGATATTCGTTGCTACTCCTTAGAATTCAAAAGAAACGTATGCTTTGTTCAACTAAATCGTTATTTTTTCCATTTGTAATACAAAAAGGACTGAATTAAAAAGCCTATCCATATCGACCCCTCTTAACAATTTTGATATCACTTTGATTCAGATATTCTCCTACTCCCTATTTTACCTTCAAAAAAGTAATAAGACGCTTTCTGCACATGTTGATATTTATTTACTTGAAGTAAGCGCTGTTTGGATAGCATATACAAGAGTAATTGGAGGTGCGGAGTTCGAATCTTGTTCAAGGTGAGTTATTTGGATAAGGTTTTTTCTCCAGAGGTTTCCCTTATCCTGAAAACTAAGTGTAGGGTAGCTTTAACCTCTATGGATCCTGGTCTCATTAGGACATTACTTGACACATTTTAATCATGGTCCGATATGACGACGTTGGGGGACATAAAATAAGAGTAATTATAGATTATCGCGTGATTGTTACACATCACATAACTTTAGATTTTGAACATTTTATTACTTTTTAGAAAAACTACCTTATTTAATTCCAAATCAGAATTTTGTGAGCTTGCTTTTACATTCAGAAGTACATGTGTTGAAACGTAATGCACGACGATGTTGCTAAGCAGGGCTTTACAAATAAACGTGAACTAAGGAAGCCCTATATCGTCAAGTAGAACCCAATCATGACGAAATAGCCAAACATTGAACTCGTAGGGATACATAACTAAAACAATATTTAATAAACTTTATTCAAAATCTTTAGAGTCAATTTCAGAAAATCAAAAGAAAGCAAATATGTTCTGTGTAAATGGTAGATTGGAGTAGAAGAAACTAAATTATGTTTCATCTTTATCTTTGTTGCTTTTAGTTAACCTCCTCAAAAACATACGTACACACTGAGATACAACATTGATTATAACAATGAATAACGCTTGAATAACGAGTAATTAAAAGGTAAATGTAAAAAATAAAAGCTTTTCAGCTATGCTTTCCTTTGGGAGTCTCAAAATATGTATTTCCCCATGGAAGATTCATATCAAGTTTTTGTTTTTGGCACTACAGTACCTAAGAAAGAGAAAGCACAAATGTACTATAAACATCACATTACCCTTACTATCTCTCATTCTTTACTAAGCGTAAATAACAAAACTACATAGATTCTTGCACATATGGTGCCAACGTTGTGTCCTGAAACGCAAACTATGATTTAAAAATGTTTCAGTAAACCAGAAATTTTACATTCTCTATATTAATTCCACTTTCCAAAAAGCTCTCAAATAAACGATAATGCTTTAGAACGTGCCTGCATGAACATACTGATAATCTCAGTCTAAATTCTCGGAAAACAGTTGAACGAGATATTTCTCTTACTCGCCCTGTATCTGAATCAAATAGATTGGCGAATTGTTTAGGTAATTTTGTTGAATCTGGCTTAGTTTGGAAAGGTTATATTGAAAATATATCTACTAAAATTAGTAGAGGGATAATTTGACAATTCTTTACACCAGGTGACCCAACTGCCCGTCTTTGAGGTAAGCGGATATCCCTTCTTGCGTTAGAACAGTTGCAGAATACGACAGGGTAAATCCAGTTAAAAGGACGGCAGTGGTGTGGCCGAATTTTGTTCTGTAGTAAGTGTCGCGAGGCAGTTCCCAGGCTTCAACTGGCATGTGTTCTTCGTGATAATAGTTTAACCGAAACAGTTTTAGAAATTTTTACTTTATTGGTTTATTATTGAACTATTTATTTGACTTGTCCGTAATTACCCATAGCTATTTTACGTTCTCCACTGCGTATTTACAGTGTATAGGGAAAGTGTGGCATTCCATCCAAAAATTAAGTTCTGAGAGTGAAAATATAGTAGAAAAATATCTGTACACGTTATGTGATGCAAATATATCCCTAGGATTATATGAACAATGAATGAGCGATTCTTTTGCTCGTTTGAATTCAAACCTTTTATGAGCTCGTGGGCTACGCGTGCGACTGACAGACAGGCAATGCTATGCAAACGTATTTCTCTACGTGCTGTGCTGCTAAAATATTAAATGCCACTAAAAGAGTAGTGTGAACGTTACACTGGATAATTCAGAAGAATCCTGCAAATGTGACATTACAGAGAGAGTGGTTTCATTTCATGAGAAAGGAACGCTCTAAGCTAATCACTTATGGCCTTAGCGGTTCCATACATCACCCGATTTGAACCCCCTTACACCGGTAATTGAAGTGAAAAATAAATTATTTATTGTTTTGATACACCCAAGACACTCAAGAATCTTCCTTTACCCCTAGACGCCCTCCTTTCCGCCCAATGAATAGAAATCCTCACTACACTAAATAAACGACAGAATCCCTGACCATCACCTAAATAATAAATATACATTGGAAACAACTTACATCGTTCTCCTTGATGAATAAACAAATATATAAAATAAAAAAGTGACACCAGAGGTATTGTGCAAAATGATAGCTCATCAGTTATAAAATAAACCGGGGACATAGTCTATAATAAGGACCTCCAAGACCTAATGAATGAAACAAAACATCATGCTTAAGCAAAATTTCGATAATGTTTCCATACAAGGTCAAAAGCTACAGACACAAGATTGCTTCATATTTTGTTTATCTTAAACTAAAGGCACAGATCTTGTAAATAATTTCTATGTTTATTCTGCTAAGAGTATAGAGATCTAATAATAATTATAACGATTGTAATATTAAATGATGGTAACAATAATGAACATAACAATAGTAATATAACTAGTGGAATAATAGCAATAATACCGAGCAAATGCTACTGAAACACAAGGTGCCCTCAATGTTTGCCTGGTTTTCTTTAGGCTCTTTGCAGTGTAATGTTAGATAGCACCATCGTAAGTAGAATGTAAGGGATCTGATGTGGATTATATGACTTTTTCTACTCTTGTAAAACTATTCTTGCAAATGGTTATTGGTCGATCAACTTCGTGTCAATTGGGATAAACGGCATCTTATAGCTAAGTTTCTTGTTTCTTGTAAATTATATTTGGGAATGCTACAGACTTTAAGGCAGGGTCGGGAAGAAAGTCACTATAAGTGTAAATTTACCCTCCCTCTTATCCCCAAAACCTGCAACAAAGAGGTAAACACAGCCAGTTAAATCGGCTGATTATGTTTATAGTCACGTGGCAGCCTTATCAGTGCAAATATGTTAAAGCAACCTTTTGATGTGACTTACTAACATTGAATACATTACGAGCTTCACCTATGTCACTATTACAATTGCTTATAAGAATATTGTATCGAAAATTTTAAATGTTTTTAACAATACAAAAATAATATGCATTTATCAATGCATAACAACTGTTCTATAGCGAATGTATTAAAACGTGCTAATTCTATAGAACTGCTTTTGACAGTGCAAGTTTTGGCTAGGGTCAGTAATTGAACGATTTCTCTCACAATGTCCATATGAGCCGTTTAAAATTGTCGCTACATCATCCACTCATACCTTCCAACCATTTATACCAGCCTTCAATTAAAAGACTATTGATTATGTTACATTTCATGCGCCATTCATATGTAGAGTCATTTACCCTCTTCGTGCTTTTCTAGCCAAAACTTGAGTTCAAAGAATGCATTTGATTACGTCAAAAACCCGATTCACTGCCACTGTGGTCTGTTTGTTTACGTGCCAGATAGAAGGAAAAAGGAAGACGTTGGTGTAAAGCATTACATGATTGCATGCTCATCTTACCGGCAATGCTTTAACAGATAGTCGACTCTAAAAAGCTGGTCGATTGTGGTGTTTATATTTCGTTATCTTTTAAAGGACAAGTGTAAACACCAACTTCTCATTTTGGCAAACATGTAAGTATTGGAAAATTTAGGAAAATAGTCGTAATATGGAATAGCTAAGAAAACTGTCCACCCCACCAAAAACAAAATTATCGGATATAAGTTGTATTTTAACAAAATTTCAATTTTTGTGCCCAATTTTATGCACAAATTATGCAGAATGTAGAGGAATACTGAGAACGTTCCCAGAAAATTTAAGATATAAATTTCATTTTTCATGAAAATATTTTAAATCTAGTTAGAGCTATTTATGAAAAATACACAATTTTTGAAAAATTTTCCATGTAAAGGGTATTCGGGGTGGAGGGTTCCTTGAAACTCTTATTGCACACTTGGAATATGCTGAAACAAAAATTACAAGTTTAGCGCTTAACATACTTTTTATTACGTAAAAATGAAGTAGTGACAGTGAAGCAACAAATACTACACAAATATAGTTATTTGTAACAGAAACTTCACTTATCTTTATAGAAATTTATGAAAATTTCAATAAGGTCACGATTTCGTAAACTTTTGTTCACATTGTCAGATATACAATCTCCTCAACGTTACAGTCGCATTACTGCCAGTACTAACAAAATCTGAAAATGAAATAAATTTAAAGACAGAATCGATTTTCGATTGTCAAAATTCATTACGCGATTTCTATTTTTCAAAGTAAATGTTTTTTCCAAACCATTAATTCTATCAGATCATTTACTTGCTTAATAATTTAACTTCTGGATTTATTTCATGGTTAAATGACCAAAAATGATCTGTTTATAGCTAATATTTCAAAATATTATTTTCATTCTGGTTTGTAAATTACGTTTGTACCTTCCAATATAAAACTGATCGGAATATAAATTGATAAATTCCAGACTTTTTATCAAGAATTATATCTTTTAGAGAAATGTAGTACATTAATATTATATTTATTTTGAGGAAATAAAGTTATACCAAATTATTTAAAATTTTTGAAAATTTAATTTTGGAGCAATTCTCTGGGGAAATAATATATCTGCACTTAAATTTTTTATTACAAAAGAAAACTTTCAATTTTACGCAGTGTACAAACCAAGTCTCATGCAAGACCTTTGTTCATCAAACTGGGTATACTAACTTTGCCAGTAATGTTTGTCTTAAGTTGTCTATTTTATGTGAACAAAACATACTGCTCTTCAATACGTAATTATTCCATTGAAAACATCTCAAATATTTACTACTATAAAGATAAATACACTGTTACATAAAATAGATTTCAATATTTATCAATGAAATTTTTAACTGTATTTCACCTCACTTAAGAACTCTCCCATTAAAATCTTTTTAGTCAGCAGTCACTTTAATTGCTGACCTTTGTATAAGGTGGATGAATTTTATAACTTAAATATGTAATATTGTTTTAGTTTATATTTGACTTTGCTATGCATACCTATGCGGTTAGCAATCTACCTACTCCTGGAGATTAGGCTTACCATCACACCTGAATGCTTCGCAGGAGGTCGATCTCCCCAGTGTTCCAGACAAATTGAGGCGTACCGCTAAACCAATGCCCTTGGTTATAAATGCGAAATAGACCGATTCTCTTAGCCGTGATAACTACGACTGGGTGCCTCGTCGCGTAGAGTATAGTCGCACTGATGGAACGGGTACCATAGATTTATCTTTGTTAACAGAAACCTCTCAGACAACGCACTGATTATTCTTGTGAGAGTGAGAGCGGTTCTGACGCGCCTCCCGGTCGTGTGGTAAGCACCAATGAACGCATCACTTCAACCAATGGAATTCGCAGGAATCACAAATGACAGATATATGTTCACTCCACGTGGAGTAATCAGTGCGTTATCTGAGAGGTATCTATTTCCAAAGATAAATCCATAGTAACCGTTCGAACAGCGCCGCTATACCATGTGTACCGTGCAGATATCAGTATTCAGGGTTGTAAGAATAGACTACAATATTTTGTCGTCAGCAAATCCTCAATTGTCATCCATGCATCCTCTTTATTGGAAATCCAAAGAGAATGAATACCAAAGCTATTAGAGCGACTCACTTTTAAAGAATCTGAAAATTATTTCAGTTTAAAACGAAATATATCTGGGTACAATGAAAGTTTCGCTCTATTAAGATGTTGAGGTGTTGAAAAATAAAGTTTCCTAAGAATATTTTCTAGGAGAGTGAGTAGAAAGGATCATATGCATGCAACACATCTTAGCTTTTAAAAGTTGCACGTTTTCCTTTAATGTCTCAGTAAACTGTTTATTTCAGTTTAGATATCCATAAGAACAGTAAATTTGTATTACAAAAATATCCTTATGTTTGCACACTGTGGTACTACATTCAAATCCTTTTGTCGGACTTTCTTTTGTGAATTTAGTGAAATAAAAGCGTGCACAAAGCTTACACCATTCATATTTTAGAAGCTTCGAAGTTGTTTTATCTCCATTATTGTTTGAATTAGAGAAGTGGAATTTGAAGTATATAAAATAATGTTACATTGGTATTCGCAAATATTTAACATGGAGCAAATATATTTTAGCATTCTTAAATACAACCATGGCAACTTAATCATTCATATGCCTTAAAATATTCATTATGTTGATATTTAGATTGTAGTTTTACTTTATTCAATCTATTAACTTTTTTAATTCAGTTGAGATATTATGATCTTAGCCTTAAACTAGTGGTTTGAGTAACTAGTTTTATAACTAATGAGGATAAACTAAATTTTGTGGATATAGCATGCAAAAATAAGTAAGTAGAATGAAGGAAAATGCTCATAATTTTAGGTTATTAGGCGGATGTGGTTGACAAAACGTCACTATTTATTGACAGTTTTTAGGGATGTTGTGCCAGGAAATCCACCTTTCTGAAAACGACAAAAATTTGTTTAGGTATACGAATAAAACTGTTCATGCTTAAGTTATATCTTCAAAATCAATTTTGGGAAGATTTTTAGCACCTTAAGTTAAAGTTTTCTATCACTTTGAAACTTGTACATTGGAAAAAACTCAATAAATGTGTCTAAATGTAATATTTAGTTGTGTGGTTAATTCATAAATAACAATATCTCCAGTAATTAGTAATATATTACTATAGTAATATACTATAGTGATTACTATAGTAATACCATGAGCCGTATGAAAGCTGTTATTGTGAGCTGTGCGTGAACCATTGCGAGAAATATCACATCCTGAAATGTATAAACATGGAACAGTCTGCCACTGAAGAAAGCAAAAAAGTGAAATATTGCGAATTTAATTCCCTTTCGGGTACATATTCTTTTTAATATCAGTATCATAACGCATCAAATTGCAATATGAGATTGGAATATTGTCAGACGAAAGGTCGAGAGTTGTAATTCGATATTATTATACCTATATCGTATAAAGTTTTATCTAATTCGATAAAAGAATATTTTATACTTAAAATTTCTACGATGGTGATATACATTGACTTTCCAGTCGGTAGTTGGATGTACGGAACTAGGTCGTTAGGGTAAGTATAGAACTGCGGTAACATATACTTATACATTATTGCAGAAATGAGTTATTCTGATTAATGGTGTTGAATTTGCAGCAAATGCTATTAATTTAATGTCAGGAAATCTAGAAATAGATATGAATCTGAGTATAATAAATTTAAACTGTGGTACACGAAGAAAAATATTGGTGTTTCAAAAGGTCTTCTAACTTATTTTGGCAAGAAAAGTGTACACAAGAAAAGCTAGTCATTGTGAAACCCATTATTTTATGCTACGCAGTACGATCTCATCGAATAAGAATGTCGACATCAATAAAAAGACACAACTGAAAGCATTTTAAGCGAAAAAAATAGTGGTTTCAAAGGTAAGAAACCTCGCATTTTCTCTAAAATGGGAGACATTTCAGTAATTCGTACTGGATTGCTTGGCCTCAACGTCAGGAGGAACTCATTTGCATATTGGAGAATATTACAATAAACGTATACAGCGAATAAATATTAAGTTTGCTTTTCTTTGAAGTTTTAGTTGTGTATTTACATTAAATTAATAACTTAATTGCACGACACTTGTTTTGATTTTGAAGTGTTCCACATACGATACTGGTTTTCATTTTGTAATATTCCACGTTACACTATCAAAACAGATTAAAAAGTTAACAAATGACTCATTTTATCATCAATTTTACGTGTTAATATGCAACTTATTAACTTTCTGTTGGTATCTGTTGGGAGTGCTTGGATTGTCACGTATTAATGCAGTATTACTTATAGAGCTAGTGGAAATGTAAAAATAAGTTAATATGTTTTAACTATATACTGTTTCAAGAAATAGATCGGTATACCTAGAACAGTAGACGCATAAGCATTGCTGTATGCAAAGGTAAAGTAAGTTTACTGCGTTTACTAAGTGATAATATTAAAGCTGCGTTAAGTGATTGGCACATATAAAATTTAAATTAGCTACAAACCTAAATTTATATAATGACTTAAGTAAAGATCCTCTATTTACTGGCAATTCATGTGCAAATTATTTTCTCCAAAAAGCCAGGCTCAATTACATCGCAGGGTTTTATTTAGTGCCTGAAATAAAGACCCCTGCAGATTATACTACTGTTTATACTTGAGTGCGTTGCAGGAGCTCACTCTTCAGGCTATAAAAGTAAAAGGGGAAAAAATCAAACAAACAAACCTGGACGCAAAAAAAGTAGTAGTGCTTATCGCCCGCTTTTACTACATACGGCACCGCAGACGGTGACACTGGTGGTGCATGAGATGAAGATGGAGCAGTGGTGGAATGGCCCGCCTCGGTAGCGTAGATGGCAGCGTGTCTACATCACGTTCAAGAGGTCCCGAGTTCGAATCTCGGTCAGGGTGAGTTACCTGGATAAAGTTTTTCCGGGGTTTTCCCTTGTCCTGAAAGACGAATGTCAGGTAACTCTAAGCTCCGTGGACCCCGGAGCTCATCTGAACATCATTTCACCCATTCTATTCATCGTCCGATATGACTTAACGTTGGAGGCCGTAAATTAAAAAAAAACGGTGGAATGAGATGGCGGGGGAAACCGAAGGTCCCAGAGAAAACCCGCCCCAGCGCCCTGTCCACCACAAATCTTACTTTGCGGTCGCCTGGGATCGAACCCGGGCCGCCTTGGTGAGAGCCAAGCGGTCTAACCATTGACCCACGGCGCGGTCAAACCTAGATGCGTGCACTCGCATGACCTTCTCAAATCGTTTCGTAAAACTATTCTTAAAACCACCTATAAATGCTTTCATTGCATTTTTCTTACATGAATATGAGAAGAGGAAAATAACAGTACGCTTGAACAATCATTAAATATTTTATGAGGCAGTCGCTATGTGAAGGATTTGACGCCCCCTTCTCTTTGCATGACCAGGACATAACGAGTTTCCAATTTGAGACAAATATGCGTATTGGAAAAAAAATATCGGATATTCAAAATGCCTCCAGAACGAAGAATAAATTATATGGAGAATATTACCAGAAATGTCACGATGTTACATTTCATTTAAAACAAATAAAAGTTAAAAGTGGACATTTTAATAAAATCGTTACGCCCATTTTTAAGAAAATCATTTGCGGAAAATATTCGATTTAAAGAATACTTTATTTGAGTAGATTTTCTTGAAAAATTGCATCCTTGGAAGATCCTCAAAGGCCTGTAGTTGTCTAGTAAGTTTGGAACTCTTTTTATTTGCACCCTTTCTACATGTTTTTACTTGCTGCCTATATTTTATACCGGGTCTTCAGATTTATTCGGCTTTTTCCGCCAATATTTTGATCGCGTATGAGTCAGTACCAGGAAACGAGTTCATCAGGCATTGCCTCTTGCAGAGGACTAGCAAAAGGTGAGTGGTGGCGGTGGATGTCAAGTTTCGAGGTCACCTTAGTGAAATGGGACTTGAGTCGTACCTTTCCAATATTTACATTTGGAACTTTCACTTGCATATCGTAAACTCGCAATCACAGCATTTATGCTGATAGGTAACTTATTAATTGGCCAGATATTGTAACGTAGAGGGCTTTAATGACAACTTCTCCGTGATCGGTGGTCACATGCATCTCGCGTGCAAAGTACGCACAAAATGTCCAGGTGAAAAACAGTTCTGCACCACCTAGAACATCAACCTGTTTAAGAAGCCGGAAATGCATGCAGTCCTAGGTTCCATTCCGCATCTCCCCTCCTAGGCAAGGGGCTCGCCGAACGGATAATGACGTCATTTATTTAAACCCTGTGGCGCTAAAGGCCGAATATATCTCAAGACCCAGTATTATTGTTCCATTAGTCTTTTCATTCATTACCATTACAAGAGTTTTACGTCAGTAACTTACATCTATATTCTTTGGAACTTAGCTCATAATCAATATCGTGCAATTAAGTGGTGCTATATACTACATATTAGTCTCTCTTGTAACATAATTTGGAACTATTATAATTTGCTTTATTATTTCATCTATACATTGCTTTTCGGCGCTTATCTTATCTGCTTAAATTATATGATCGACATTGGATATTAATGTGATACATTATCTAGTATTGGTTATAATATACGTTTTACACTTCTCTGGCTTACATCATTGCATCTATATAGCATGTGCAATGTTAGAGTTTTGTGTTATTTTCATTATGCCAATATAATTATTATTTAGCTATATGTAGGTCAAATATATCATTTGCACTTTCCCTAATGAGCGTATGCTAGATATATGCACCCCAGTCATGTAAAATTAGCAACCTTTAAACTTTCACGCTTTAAACTTGATTTATACATTTTGAAATATTAAAACAAAAAATCACCCATGCTTTTTTTTAAATTAACTAACACCGCTTCACTTTAAATATTTTTATTTCCATGTTAAGATAAGTGTTTAAAACTAATTGTGTAAACTTTCTTACTTACATTTTGTGTATAGTTCTCTAATTAGTGAATTATTTCTGCTTTGAGTACTATTTATAATATTTTAAATCTGCAGCATTCCTTAAACTAGCTATACCTTAAATCGCTCATATATGGTGATTAATCGGTGTAAAATTTAACTGGGTCTTAGTTAAGCATTAAACATTTGCTTTAGTAGAAAACCAAAGCAAGGCATAAGTTAATTAAACAAAAGCTATCAATATATTACGATGTTTTCTCGATAATTACTTAAAATTATTTTGGACATACCTATATGTTAAGCTCTTAATCTGATAGGTACATTCCAAATGAATTATAAAAAAACAAACACTTTTTTAAAGTGAGCGTGCTTTTTAAGTTAAATGCATATGTTTTATTCCATTGCCTGATCAAACAAATTACGAGTATATTAGGAGGGGATTCGGCACCGAAATCTGTGGTTTGTTGTACCTAGCCCCAAGTGGGGAATCTCCGGGAGGAAGGATGACGTGAGAGGAAACAAGGCGACCGACCCAAGGAGTCACAACATCACCGAGACACCCGCCGACACTTCTACACTGCAAGAGACTACCAGATGAGAGATGATGCGAAATGATAATGGAGATGAAATGGAGGGATAGAAATTCGGGGGATGTAATCAAACTACCCTCATTCGCCTGGCGACCCAGGAAAAATCCCGGAAAACCCCAAGGGAATCGAACCCAGACGTTCCGAATGCGGACCACAGACGAAGCCACCTTAGCCATCCCGGTCGGCTGGAAATTATATATTTCTTGGTTCTATTTGACCACATTCAAATATTACACACACACACACACACACACACACACACACACACACACACACACACACACACACGCAGACACACACATACTCGCACGCACAAACGCACGTACACGTACACATGATTATTTCCAGTGATAATTTACCTTAATTCCCAGCATTCCATCGATAAAATCTCCCTCAGAAAGGGTGTCCTCAGGTTCCAGTGACTCCACACAGGTATCCACAACTTCATCCTGCAATCAGATGAATAAGAATTAAATAATTTAATTAATTAAGTTTTATAAGTTAATAGAGTGGCCTTGGTCTGTATCTCATAATTCAATTGAAATTCAATAACCTAATGACTTTAAAGAAATCAAATCTACATTTATTTGAAAAAGTAAAAGTCCATATGTCGCACATATTTCTAGAGATGACACAACTTCGAATATTTTCAAAATAATTATCCCAAGGCGCTTCTTTTTTATTTAATGATTTAATTATGATGCATATATGTATAATATTTCATCTGTTGTTTGGTTCATGCTTTATGAGCAACGGCAAATCGAGGAAAGTTATTTAACCAAAAGATTTATTAATTTTTCTCTCACATTCCGTTGAAGATTTATAACAGGAAGATACTAATTTATACTACAGTAACGGGATGTGAACGAAAACTGAAGCTTTAAGTCAATATTTTTGTTGAAATCTGTGAATAACTTGGGTCAAGAGTAAGGAAAATTTACGTAAAATACGTATTCCTATTTAATGCCATGTACCTATATAAATTCACGTACCTATTTAAGCTTACGTGCTTTATTTAGATAAAGTATTGTATTGAAATTTAAAGGCCATTACTTCTTATTCTTGTTCTTCCAATAATATATTGTAGTTTCAAATATCTTCCATTAATTTTAGTACCTATTTTGTTCTTTCGCATTTTTCGCGGCTCAAGATGCTCCCTGAACTATTCACACCTTAATAAAGTGCAAGTTTCAGGAGGGCTTTGGACGTTGTGGATTCATAATTATTTAATAGCACAAATAGAAACATTTAAAGTAAAAAATTAAATATGAACTATTTTTCTTTTAAGATATTAAAATTAATGATTACTGTATAAGAATTTCATTGTTTACTGAGATAAAATAAAAAATCATAGATGAAACAAAAATAGGTATTACATATAAAAGGGTGATTAATTATGAATAAAAATCATATTAATGCTTTAACATAGCTCTTTATACCTTTATATAGGTATACGATATGTTTTAGATTTTCTAAGCATATGGCAAAAACTTCAAAGCATTCATAAGAAAGTGGTGTCTTCAGATTTTCACACATAGAGTGACAAATTATTGCTTAGACTTGGAGCAAAGGAACTGCGATTAAATATGAGTTATAATGGTCCATAATTCCTGGAATTTGTTTACTGAACATTTTCCTTCCAAAACAAATTATGCTGATAGTGAGCCTTTATGTTATGTGATAGAGAAGGATGTGCTCTATGAAATAGTTAAGTTTTTGTACGCTTATATACTGTTTGTGCTTTTCATATCAATTAAGTGGAGTGTAAAATCGACAAAAAAGAGCAATTTTGGCATCATATGGTTTTTCCATTGCATTGTTGACAAAATCACAGAAGCTGAAAATGAGTAGATGTCAAATGCTGAAAATGCCTTTTGCTGTCGATTTAACAGTCCTTTTTACTGAGCTCTAATGAAAAAAAAAAACGTTACATAAGGATACAAAAAATTAAACGCACTACTTTCGCACTACTCGATCGAAAAAAAAAACAAATTGCCAAAACATTTTATTACAAGCTTTAACATTCGCCCTTCGTCGAGAAAATGGTTGCATGTAACGATTCTGTAATCAATTCTGGCAGAAAAAAAGTCTTTTACTATCAATAATGTAAGAAACTGTTCCATGGCCACAGTGATCGTATACTAAGGAGAAATCTGTTTAGGAGATGAACAGATTAAGCGAATACATCGCTATAGAAAAATGTGTATGTACAACAGAGAGAAAATAAGCGCGCGAGCGTACATATTACCAGCGTAATATTAAATAATAGCTGAACTAATTTTGATACGGGTAGTCTTTTTTCGCAATTGCAAAGCCGTATCCTTCATGGACATGGGCTATAAAATAAGTTCTATTATCAATTAATACATTTCCAAAAGGGTAAAATGTATTCACAAACTCAATTTGTTAGAATTTTAACACAGTGGAATTATAAAAGTACATACGTTGTAAGAAGCCTTTAACTTCCTATTGAGGTTTTCATGAAATAGGAAGTAGCTGTTACTCCACAAAAATAAGACAAAATATGCCCGTCGAAACGATAAGGACAAGAGAGAATCGAATCTCTTTATAGCTTTACGATACTAAGCGACATCAGTGTCAAAATATTTTTATAAAAATTACTATAAGACATTTTTTATTTGTTTATGTTACAATCAATTTTTAAGCAGCACATGATAAATGCTTATTTATGGACAGATGTTAACATTAGAAATCGGTGAACCAATTTTATAACAGCTGATAAGAATATTTTAGACAATAATTGCAGATTGTGTATCTTTTCTAAAGAGATTAACTGGATGATATGGGAGATTTTGCATTCAGAGCTTAATCTCTATCACATTGTTGTGTTAAAGCTTTCTGCTCTGAGTGAAGGCTATATAGCTCTTATGTTATTAACTTAAATACCTTAAGGACCAAAGAAATTATACAAAGCTTAAAATGTAATCTATTGTTACTATATAAAATGATATGACTTATGATTGTTATGCCGCCAAAGAATGTTAATACGTGTAGAATATACGGGATTTTCTGAACTTGGTGGAATGTTTGGGGGAGGGGCTATTTAAGGAATATCCGTGGCTATCATAAGGGATAAAGCAGAGAATTAATTGTAAAAATATTTTGTGTCATTTCAGAATAGGATCGGGAGAGGTATACTTAATTAAGTAATTGATTATCCGCCTCGGTAGCGTAGATGACAGCATGCCTACCTCACGTTCAAGAGGTCCAGATTTCGAATCTCGGTAAGGGTGTGTTATCTAAACTTTACTTCCGGGATTTTTCTTTATCCTAAAAGACGGATGTCCGTAACTCTTACGCTCTATGAATCCTGGACTCATTTGAGCATCATTTCACACATTTCATTCAACGACTTAAGGTTGGATGACGCAATTAAAGAAAACAATCATCACTTTAAAAAGCAAACGTTGGTAAACCAGATAGCTAAACATAAAGTGTTTACTAGTGGATTTTAGAAACGTTTTAATTGTATAACTCTCACTATTCTTTTTCTTTCCTATAGCAACGATCTTAACCAGAAAATATATTGGTATCATATGGCAGAAAACTGGACGAAATTTATAGTCACGAAATTCAGTCAAATGGATAAGTGGAGCTATGTAAAGGATTTTTTTTTTCAAATTTACTCTATATTTCTTAACCAGGCCTATTTCTGCAGTTCTTTAAAATTAAGATGATAGACTTTTCTCTTAATTGGAATGTTGGTGATGAAACAGTGTGGTCACTAAAGACGTTTGTAAATTCCAGCCATTTTAACTAGTATAGCATGCCAACGGTAAGCTGTGGTTATTTGTGGCCAGAGATGGTCAACCTATTTTGAGTTTGGGCCAGTAAATTGTTGGAACATTTTCAATGTCGAGTTAACTGTATTTATGTTAAATATTTTTAATATGAACGAACGTGTTTATAGAGATATTAGTAAACTATTCAGGAAAGCGTAGATTTAGGTTGATGTTTTAGAAGACATTCAGATATACATAATATAATTTTACATATAGTTTATAGTTGTCGACAAAAGAACTACATTTAATTATAATAACATACTCCTTTATACCTGATGGATAGAGTCAACATGAAAAATTCAATGCCATGGCCGAGATTTGAACCGTGGTTCAAATCTCGGCCATGGCATTGAATTTTTCATGTTGACTCTATCCATCAAATATCTTAGCCTGTACACGGCTAGTGTGGAGAAATGATTAATTTCCATCAATTAACTAAAATCCTTTATACCTATTTAATAAGAGCATAAGGCCTGTAACATTTGTTTTGTTATAGATTTCCTTTCTTTAAAAAGTTTATTATTAGGTGTAATTTCAGATACGCACGTAACAAGTAGATTAGGAGGATGTGCATCTGTAATAGTTGAACCTACTTTATTTTCAATAATATTAATGGCAAAAAAGTTTATATGTTTAATATTCACAATATGCTCAGAATAAGATTGTGAAATTCAACATTATCGGAAGGGGCATATTTATGAAATTCAGCATGATGGATTTTGGATTTTCATAATTTCCATTTGCAAGGTTATGAAGTACCAAAGAATCTTAGACTCTGAAATGCAAAATGGATTTAGAAATAAATCTGTTTCTCCTTTCAGATCTGAATGATCTTAATGATATAAGGTTCGCCTCGGATCTTGAGTTGTCGACAAGGCATTCAGGTTTGTTAATGTGTCTAATTCGTTTAAGGTTGGTCGTCCTTGGCTTAGTCCTTTGGGTTGCACTAACACATTAAACAGAATATCCATAATCGACTGTGGTTTGTATAGGGTTCCCAAATCAGAATTAAAAGTGAAAATAAACTTTGGTTGCATAAATAGATACATTACTGAATAAATGTTTTTCTCAACAGGATTCCTTCACACTTACGCAGTTGTCCTCAAGAAAAGCGTAATGGGAAGCGAAGGGCGTTACGAGTTGAACATAAGCCGCTCGGTCATTCAGCCTAGTATGGCCATGTTTATGGAAGGGTAAGTGTCCATGTTCCTAATAGTATTATTTAGTAAGAGATCTACAACAGCTTACGTGACTTCCTTTTTAAGTATATGGAATTTTATTTGGTCTTGAAAAACGATTTGCGGCTGCATAAACTTTAAAGATTTACCATACCTAGTTTATAAATGTTTGGGGTGCATTTCTCTCTAGGTAACAATATTTTATACATACATATCCGGTAATTATTAAAACGAATGCAAATCATTCGCTCATAAAGCGATGTTCTCTCCTTGACCCTTTATTATAAATGTAATATTCCATTGATGGAATATTACATTGATGTGACATTTTCTACCCACTAATTTACAGATTACTCTTGCAAACGTTTATTATTCTAAAGGCTTTATGTTAACCGAATAAATGTTTGCAAGCATTTTTTATTACACATTCCCTAGTATCTGAAAAGGTGATACAGTAATCTGAGCCATAGACAAATATTTCAAAAGCGGGTCGTTTGCTTTCAAATTCTACACAACGAATACAGAATTTGGACTATGAATGATATATCCAGGAGTGAAATCTGGGAGATCTTAATTGTCAATTTCGAAAACTTTCCTTTTTAGCCTTAGGTGTATAAGAAACATAACGTTGCAGCTGCTCACTGTCGCGTTGATAATTGTGTAATAAATAACAGAATGAACAACATACGTCTGATTACTACATATACTTAATATTAAAATTACCTGTTTCAGTTATCAAAATATATTTCCGTGGCCAATTGCAATGATCCTAAATGCAAATTTGCAGAACTGTATCTAAAATTACCATTTTTACTTATGCATCACTTTGGAATGGTGTCAAGATAAATGTTCTACGTATAATAATAATAATAATAATAATAATAATAATAATAATAATAATAATAATAATAATAATAATAATAATAATAATAATAATGATGATGATGATGATGATGATGATGATCATAATAATAATAATAATAATAATAATAATAATAATAATAATAATAATAATAATAATAATAATAATAATAATAATAATAATAATAATAATAATAATAATAATAATAATAATAATAATAATAATAATAATAATAATAATAATAATAATAATAATAATAATAATAATAATAATAATAATAATAATATTATTATTATTGGTCTCTATGTAATGACTTTAAAATTCCCTTCTCTTTGCATGCCAAGAGAAACAAGAAAGGGGAAGTGGAAGAAAGAATAATGGCTTCTCATTTGGGAGAATTGAAACCAATAATAAGGAATGCCTCAAAAACAGTTAATTCCGTTCACCCGCAAGAATTCAGAGGCTATTCCCAGAAGATCTAATATATTCATACATTTAGTTAATTATGAAAATAGCTTATATGGTACATAAATTAAAATCGTTTAAGACATTTTTAAGAAAATCAAAATTTTTGAAAGCTTTTCCATGTAAAAGTTAATTTAGGGATGAAGGTGATTTTGAAAATGTTCGCATCACATCTATAAAAGACGCTTAACCCTTAGATGGTATCATAACGCCTATCAGACACAGAGGTTCTTATCACTGTCCTTCCTCCCTCAACTGGCACTCTCATTTCTTTTAAACTCCATAGGGTCAAAATTGCTTGTGCTTTTCTGAAAACGCCAAGAAACTTGTAAATATTACAGTTCTAGAAGGCTATGGATGTGTCGCATTACTTTATGAACGTACTGCGATATGCTTTTGTCTTCATTTTCGTCTGCACACAGCTGTAAAAATGGCGGGTGAACAAATTCGTAAGAGAAGCCGGGGGACAAATTTCTCATCGCTGGAGAAGGAATTTTTTGTTGAATTGGTGACAAAGTATAAGGATATCGTAGAAAATAAGAGGACGAATGTGGTGAATGTAAAAGACAAATATGTCACGTGGGAAAGGATTGGAAACGAATTTAATTCAAAATCATGTTTAACTATTAGAAACAAGAAACAACTTCGTCATCAGGTAAATTAAAAACTGGTACGAAGGACAGAAGTGACAAGTAACTGGAACGTTTCTAGATGGGAGTTGAACAGCGTATTATCCACATAACTCAGTGAATTATAAATAGTAAATACTTGAAGCAAACGCGATATCGGCATATTCATTTCGATGCATGTTCTAACGTCAGTATTACGTAAATTTAAAACGAGGTGCGAAGAACAGAAGTAACGAGTGACTTGAACGTTTCAAGACGGGTGGTGGACAGCGTATTATTCACATATATAATTATAATTCACATAATTCAGTGAATTATAAAATCGCAATGCTAATTCTTGAAGTAAAGACAGGAACGGCATATTGCTTTTAAAGCATGTTTTAACCTCTCTTGTACTTGCGTATTAACCTTCATAGCAACTTTTTTCGACAGTCTATACCTCCACAGAAAATTCAGGAAATTTTCTTCTGATAGCTACTCAAAATCATTTCCCCTCATAGGCCGTACTCTATTACGAACGCCATTTAGGCGGTCTTATATATGGCAAATCGACATTAGAAACTGCGTTCACACCCGCCAGCTTGAGTATTTATAATTGATAAGGACTTAGCAACAGAAATATGGCTTGTTAGTTTAACAAGAGTGTTTACACTTTAAGCTAACACTTATTGGTGAAATCCAATTTTTATTATAACTAATGCATTCACAAGTTCATTACATTAGTAAACAAAATATAATACGATATGATGGTAACATAAGCATAGTTAAATCATATTTTCCTTCAAATCAACACTAAAGAAACCGTGTTTATCAAATCGACACAAGAATATATTTCCAACAAAACAAACAGTGTAAGGGAGCTCAACATACATACTTAACATACATTCCTAAACTAATAGGGGGAGAGAATAAAAATCACCTTTGGAAAAGAGAGAACTCGGAAATAGTTCCACGTTCGTTGCCTATAGGCGCTGAGCAAGCATTATGTGTCCTCATCGCAGTTTTGTTTTTTAACCATGAAAGTATGCTTGGGTTCAGATGTCCGGTAAGTAAGAAAACGTTCTCAATCAGAACTCAGGAAACCACATACAGTACTGAAATAGAACAAATACAGGTATCAACATGCCAGAAGTGAAGTAATCTAGGCGCCGAGTGATATAGCGTCAGAGTATATAGCTAATTAATAAAACAAATTTAAAAATTCTGACCACAGTTAAAGGTAGTCTGGTGAATGAATGATTGTGGTTTAGAGCGCTCAACAGCGCGGTCATCAGCGCCCCTAAAAACTACTCATGCCAAGACTAGATTAAAAGAATCAAGTTGTGTCCAGCCTAAATAAAACACACACATACACACACACACACACACACACACACACACACACACACACACACACACACACACACACTTCGTGCGTCAAAACTAAAACATGCTTAAAACATTCAACAGTTAAAATGGATAAAAAGTTAGAAGCTAAATTCTAAAATTGAGAGTAAAAAAAACTTAAAAACTTTGGCCACCGCTTTTTGGTCGTCAGCCAATACCTCTGACAAGCTGGCCGGCAGCTGGAGGGACCTGCGAAGGCGAGCCAGGTTAAAGCACTTTATTAAAACATGGCGGACCGAGAGGGCATCCCCGCAAAACGGGCAAACTGGAGCAGGGTCCTTCTTAAAACGATAAAAATGCGTTAAAAACAGTGGCCTATGTGCAACCGAGCCAATTGCACTTCTTCTCGACGGGATGGACGGCAGGAGGTTACCCAACACACTGGGTCGTCCTTCACAGAGCGGAGCTTATTTCCGCGTAGAGCGGACCACTTTGCGCGTCAGGAGGACAACACGGCTCTCCGCATCACAAAACGGAAGTCCTCCGAAAAGACGAAGGTAGTCCGGTGGTGTCAGCCAATCAAACCAGGTAAACAATCACTGGGAGAGTAAAGTCAAACAAAATACCAACGATAGTCACAGTAACTTAAAATAATCTTGAGGATGCCATTTTAGGCAAGTAGCATTCATCTATGTACACTACGTCCTACGAGAGAATAAAGTACCGTAAACAAAACACCGGTTTGTATCACTCCGGATCCACGTGCGTTCGGAATGAGAGTACTGTTATCACTTCGTTAAGTATAATATTGATTCGTATTAATATTAGGAATAGGTATGCATTTTGAAAATAAAAAGCGCATATTTATTCAAGCAAACGACTTAATCGCTTCCTTAAGTATAATATTAGTATAAATTTTTGATACTAAAGGCATGGTTTTCGAGCTAAGGATCACACAGCATACTATTAATATCCATGAAAATTATCTGCTACTGACGTCAATTGCATTCCTCTAATCTGAGCCGGAAATTGGTTCAATACCCTCCAATCGAACGTCCCCGAGTCGCTCAATCCATCATCCCTTAGGTGTATCACGCATTTTTTCACGACGGTGTCAAGTTCCAAGTTTGTTCGTCGGGAATAACATGTTGGACACAAGTACTCCCGTTCCAGTTATCAGGTATTAGGTACAACATGGAATGCGGATCTACTTGCGTCAGCACATCTTGCAGTTTGAAGTTCGCGTTATTTCTAGCAAAGTAACCCTTCACCTGACTCCACACCATCTCTATCGGGTTCAAGTAACAATGATGAGATGGCAGTCTGAGTACAGTGTGACCAGCAAGTTTTGCCATTTCGTCAATTACGTATTTTTCGTAATCATTAGCACGAGACATGACCATTGCCAGAAATTCCGCCTTAACATGACCCTCGTGGAAAACTATATTTTTGCTCAGTAGCCAGGTTACGATGTCACTCTTTTCCCAAGATTTGTTTGGTGTGCGTTCTAAACTCACTATCGTAGGGGGCATTGTCCATCACAATAACGCTATTCGTTTGAAATTTGGGGAGAATCTTTTCAAATTAGGATTTGTAAACGTCGCCATTCATTTCTTCATGATAGTCTCCCATAGTTTTGGGCAAAAACACAAGCTCGCCACCCTCTCTCTACAAAACCATAATACTTCGTATGTGCAAAGCTATAACACGCTTGTCCCTGCCCGTAGGATTTCTAAGTCCTGAACTTGGATCCAAATGCATTTTTTTATATCACTGTGGTATCAGTCTACACTTTGCTTGTCGTTTGTCTCTCATTAACCCACGTCTCGTCTAAATAATACACTTTCCGCGTTTTACGGAGTTCCTTTATTTTGCGGAGAAAATCTCTTCGCCATAAACTCGACTTTGTGGGTTGGTAGAATTAAAAGGCCGAGTTGCAGAAATTAAAAAACTCCTTTATTTCCGTAGCAATACACTGTTCAGCTCTCACGTAACAACATTACATCACAAATGCAGTCTATCAAGGTCTATGGCAATAACAAACCTTGACAGCTGATTACATTAGCTCTCGTTACAAGAACACAGCTCACTCTGTTTACTACTGTCCTGCTAGCGTGTCACAATCCCTTATATATCACATTCAGACTGTTCTGTCAATCACTAGATGTTTCTGGAAAACAAGGCACCTAATGACGTCATTCGAACATTCTATCTCCTCCGAGAAACGTAACTTAATCTATGCCGGTGAGGACTTTGCCTCAGTTATCTTGCTTGCCGGCGCTATCTGTTTACACTAAACGCGCTATCGTTAACTGCTTAGCAAGGCTCATTATTACCATGAAACTTTATCCGCCGACTGTTTGCTTATTTGTGCCGAAACTTTTATGCCTGTTGCCGTGACAGTTTCTATCATCTCTGTCCACAACGATACACTGTCTTTTTCTGTTCCCAAATTCGAAACCAATTTCCAGCAGCAGTTTGTGGAGGGAAGATCGCTTGAAGTCTGGCAGCTCAGGATCAGGGTTAACAGTCAACCTCAGTTTGATTAAGGTGGAAGGTTCATTGTTAACAAAGAATTGAATGAACTTTTCGGTGGATTGCTGACCTCACAAACCCATCACAGACAGCATCCAACAGTGATCTGGCACGTGGTCTCTTCTTGCGGGAGTTGAAAATTCACCGATTGCGACTTTTCCCGTGCGTGCACTATAAATGCTGGAAACGACAAACCCGTAAACTCAGATGTTAACTATTTCATCAATAGCTAGTTCTGGAAATTTTTTACAGAACTTGTTAAATATATTAAATATTATTGTCTTTCCATCACTTCGTAAAGACTTTCCGCGCGCATTTCTAACAGTGCGCAACGGTTCCGCCGTGATTCACAACTGTTTGCTTTTCTGGATACGCCTCTCAGCTTCAATATGCGCGTGCAGCATGATCTACTTTAATTACAAACCAACTTGCATATCTATTAGTATATGTATTTATAGTTGAAATATGCTTATGCTTTTGCACTTATGCGCTTGTTATACGCTTTAGTAAAACAAATTCAGACTCCACGCCTCAGTAGCAGTACTTTTCCAAGGGACTACTTACACGGCGGAAGCATCATGAAAATTGTGAAGGTGGGCTACAATAAACGGTCACGTGGTTTTGTTTACATCTATTTTATTCTCAGTATAGGTACTTCTCAGCAAATTATGCACTCGGTCCCTGGACAAAACTTTAACATTATATCACTTAAAATTATAAGGCTAACACACACAAAGTCAGTCGGCCCTGAGCTGCCGTGCAGTGAAGGTCGTGCCTACCGCGCGATACGGCGACGCTGTTTTGCCTGTTGTGCGGTGTGAGGTTCAGCGGTCGAATTACGGCTTTTGTTCTCAACGACTCTCAGTTATTTTATTTCTTATTATTCTTTCCTTGGTGCCTCAGCGTGCCTGAAGCTTGAGGCCGGATTTTGTTTTTGTGTTCATACGGTAATAGTGCTACTGTTAGCATGGAAATCTACGGCAGAATAAATACACTGCGAGTGAAATTTGAGATCACTGCGACGAGGCCAACGGCATTAGAAGTGCATGAGTTTGTAGCAGATACCTTGAAGCTTACGGCTGACCAGGTAGATACGCTGCAGTTAATTTCGCGGGATCGAGCAATTTATATAAAGCTCATTTCGATGCTGCTAATCGAAAGGCTGTTAGAGAAGTTTGCTGGTACCGCGGTGTTTACGTAAGCGAACGGGGAGCGTACAACAGTTACAGTCGAAAGGGCCACAGGCAATACCACCGCGGTGCGTGTGTTTGATCTACCGCCGGAGATACCGAACGAGGTAATACGACAAAAATTGGAGCAGTATGGCAAAGTGTATGAAGTTCGGAGAGAGCAATACCTGTGAATACTGGTGTTCGTGCTGTGAAAATGGCTCTGAAAACTACGACTCCTAACACCATTATGGTTGTGGGCTATCGTGTTACAGTGAGCTATGCTGGTCAGGTGAAAACCTGCTATGTATGTGCGGAACCCACTCACGTCAAAGAGAACTGTCCCAATCGAAAGACGGTCTTACCTGTACCAACACTTCTGCGCAGGGAGCCCCCGGAAACACAACAAGAAATCGCAGTACAAGAGAGTGTAATCCAGTCGCAGGAGCTGCCACAAGCAACACAGATGACCCCTGTGTCCGCCGTCATAGTAGACAGTCAATCACAAATGGATCCGAAACCAACTGGGTCCGAGGATTGCCGTGAGGAGGTGACGTTGCCCGATTGTACCGAGGCGGGAGTTCTTGTGACGGAGAAGCGTAAAATTGGTTCTGCGACCGCCCCCCAGCCTACCCATATATCTTCGGGGACCAATTCACGAAAGAAAGCCAAGAAGTCGAAAACCGCCCAGTCTGCTGGAGAATGGAGTGATTCAGTCACGCAGGACGCACCGTCGATGTCGAGCGCTGATGAGTCGACTCTAGAAGACGGTGATAAATCTGCAATGGAGGTGATGTCAGGGAAGGTTCCGGGCGATGCATTGCAATCAGTGTCTGTGACAGTAGACGCGACTGGTAGTCCAGGACAACCTCGAGTAGTGCTCGCTTCCAGAGACCCTCGTCTCAAACCACCGGACGTGCTAGCTAAAGTTTTAGTTTCTCAGTAGTTGTCCGAACCATTATCATACCCCTGCACTGGTTTCTCCCTGCCTTGTATTTCTGGAGTCTCATGACTACGCTACCTCGTACTCAAATATTGGCTACTGTCAATGTTAACGGCATTAGAAATCTACGAAATCAAAAATTGTTACACCAGTTCCTCACGACGCATGACGTGGACGTGTGTCTCTTGCTGGAGGTTAATACGCATAATTTGTCAGCCCTGTATAATTATAATCATGTGGTTAACTTGGGTCCAGAAGGCAGAGGCACTGCCCTGCTCTATCGCCGTGGTATCCAGTGTTATGACTTTCAATTACATCCACCGGGGAGCGTCATATTGGCTGTGCTGGATAACATTGCTCTGATTAACGTTTATGCTCCTTCCGGTTCCAATCGACGACAGGAATGTGAGCAGTTCTTTCAATAGGCGTTGACAGCCCATCTACTTTCCGGTAAAGAGTGTATTATTGCAGGGATTTCAACTGTACGCTACAGGCTAAGGATCAGAAAGGTACTGCCAATCTCAGCCCAATACTTCTGCAGTTAGTGACGCAATTACATATACGTGATGCCTGGGAGCTGCAGCATGGTAATACGGTGCAATTTACCTTTTTCCGAGGGGCCTCAGCATCCCAACTGGATCGTTTTTATTTATCTGATACCTTGGTTCCCCGTTTCCAGCGCATTGATGTTCATTCCGTTGCCTTTAGTGACCACCACGCCGTTACGTGTGCCCTAAAACTCACGGCTCCTAGTCTATATACTGGAAGGAGTTACTGGAAAATCAATTCAACCCTATTTCAGGATGAGGACTGTCGACTGCATTTTGCTACAAGTTGGGCAGCTTTAAAACCCTCTTATCACCGTGCATACCGTAAATCAGAATGGTGGGCCGTTACGGCAAAACCGGCCATAAAAGCGTTCTTCAAAACAATTAGTTTTGAGAAGGCCCGTGAAAGAAGAGAGGTGTTGCAATTTTACAATGAGGTGCTTTGGAATCTACATGAGTAACAGAATCGAGGTGCCGAGGTCGCTCCGGCTATCAGGAGAATAAATGAAATAAAAACACACAAGATCACATGCTGCAGGTTTGCGCCATTCGGTCCCTCTTGTCGCACGCTCTCTCCGATGAACAAGCCTCCTTTTATTCATTGGCCAAGGCACGCTCTCATGGACAGGCCAAGTACATTTCATCGCTCACTGACGCTGCTACTGGTGTGGTGTTACACGGGACACGTCAGCTATTGCCTTATCTTCAGGAGCAATACCAGCGCCTATTTGGCGAGGCTCAAGCGGAACCCATGGTTAGCGCGGCGGCCCTGATTAGCCCCGTGGCTCACATTAGTCAGTCCACGGAGGAGAATCTACAAATCCCATTACGGAACGAGAAGTACATCAAGTGGTGCAACATCTGAAACGCAATACGGCGCCTGGCCCGGATGGTCTTTCTTATGAAGTTTATCTTGCATTCTGGCCGATAATTAAGGATGAGTTTGTTGCAGTGTTACAGGAATTATGGGATGGAGGCTGGTTTCCAGAACATTTCGCGGATGGAATTATAATTTTACTCCCGCGGAAACACTTCCCTCTGGCAGCATTTTTAATAATATATATATAACATAACGTAATAACATTTTTGAGCTAATCACAAAGGATTTGAACCCAACTTGCAAAGGCAAGTGTGTTGAAGTAACCTGTATAATACCATTTATCAAACGCTACCTTCAGAGCGACGTTCCTATACGATTAAGTAACTGCAGAACTCTGACCTACACCTCGAATCTTTACACATTTTTACAGCTTAACTCGGTATTTTGAGCTCGTTTTGATAGTTTAATACAAATAAAAAAACTGCATATGCCATTAAAATTGCTGTATGATCTAAAAACTGCCGTAATTTGTGACAGAAGCGAAAACAATCTATCTAAAGCATAACATTTTTTGAGATGGCTGTACAACTAAAACACGTATTAGCTGAAGATTTAAATCCAATTGGTCTCATTATGTAGATCTGCCATTTTTTATTCCTCTGCTACTGTCAGCTGATGCATGAGAAAGTTTGTTCCTTCAGGGACGTCTTTAAATTTGTGTGCGAACGTACGCTAATGTATAAAAGTTTGTAAATTCGTCTAAAATTACTACTGCATCCTCTGTCTGGGTAAGATGTTTTTGGAATCGACATACGCAGTGATAGCCTTCTGTCCCATATAACACCTGTACACTGAGTTATCTGCCTCTCCTCTATAAACTGCCCTGCAAAGCATCTATTCGAAGACATTCTAGAAAGGCATAAATCACACATGTTATTTAGGGCATTGCATAATTTCAAAAATAAATAGGGGCAGATGACTCACCTGGTATATCAAGTGAAGCGATTGTTCCAGATTAATATAGCTTAACTTTTGCATTCGTATTCCCGAACAGGGCGTTTGGTCTTCTAGAGATAATGCACACCGTGATATTAGACTATGAAGCGGCCAAAATCAAGGACCCTCGGTTAAGACTACTTAAGAGGTGGGTCAGGATACTCCCATTATGGATTCGTATGGTAGAAGCATGTCGAGACCCCGAGCCCTTCGTGGACATTTTGGAGAGAGTGGTGCTGCCCGACCTGATAACACGAGTTTTAGTATTAATGGTAAGCAATTTTCAGCTTTACTTGTTAACTACCATGCAGTATAATCTTTCTCTCCTAAATAAGAGAATGATTCCTGTTACAGAGGATTTCGCTGAAGGAGTTTAGGCAGGGCCGTCCATCTGAGGGTCCAGGTAACGCTTAACAACTGGAGCGAAGAAAGAGTGTTTAGTTTCCTTAGCCGTAATTGGTAGTTCTCACGACATAATAAGTCTGGAAGTAAGAATGTGTGACTGTATATATGATCCAATGGATACGAAACTGAACTCTAATCACAACAGAAAAGTGAATATCATCTCATACGACAATGGAGTTAAAAATGAAACAGTAAAAATAATTTAAAGCACAATACAAAAAGCATACAGTTACCTTATTATACATTCTTTCATTTGTTTACCCTTTAAGGTAGTTAATGTTTATAACAAAAGATATTAACATTTACCTTACAATAAATGTGTTATAGACCAAATGCATGAAAAAGATTATTTGCATTCTTTTATAAGGAATTTTATATCCGCACAACCTGCTATTAATCTTATTTCAAAATAAATTATGTTACATTTTTTAGAATTTAAAACACACGAAAGCTTATGTTACAATTCAGATTAAAAGTACGAGCTCTTATTCCATTTAGGTGTAAATTAAACTTCAGGACTTGATCATTTCAGCTTAAAAATGCTGCAATTGAAGATAGTAGATAACAGATAATGTCTTTTGAACAATTATAAGGAAACTTAGAATAGTTTGTTTTTCTCTGTTAACATTCAGTACTTTGTGGGTTTTATCGTTATTGTTCTTCATATAGGAATACATTTATAATAATATTGGTGGATTTTCTACCTTTAGATTTATATGTTTATGATAGTATGCGAATTTAAATTCTGTTTTTATATCTTAGAGAGGGTCTATAGTAAGGTTGCACATTGAAACGAGAACAATGTTGTCATCTTTCGTTAGTCCCGGATTATACTCTATACGGTAATTTGCTGGATATATCTGGTGAATAATTATCAGCGCTAGGAAGTTCGTACCAATTTCCTTGAGCAGTGTAAGAGCGGCCAGGCAATTCATTACTGCAAAACAGGTGTAAGTGCATGACACAGAGCACGTTGGTAGGAAGAAAGACATTCGAATAACATATTTGTTGTGCTTCAAAGATGAGCAATTAAACTTGCTGTACAACCATTGTATGCTTTCTAGAAGTGTACTTATTCATGTACTTATTTACTTCATTATTTACATTTATATTTCAGTGGGACACTTCACCAAACGGATAAAAGACAAGCCAAATCGAGAAAATAAATTAGCTGAAATCATTAACGAATTTGCAGCAGATTATCAATAAACTAAATCTTATTTTTCGGGACATAGAATGAGTTTTTTCTATTTGAAAGGTTTCAGAGGTACATTATTGTTTTAAGTAATACGGCCGCACATCTGTAAATATGTAGTAAAATTCATGTTTTGGCATTTTGTCTAGTAAGAGTCTTCAGATATTTAAGAAATTTATTTTATTATTTGGATATTAATTTACATTCGATCAGGAAATGTTACATTCCGCGTTATAATTGCTTTGGTGTTGCCACAATGTGCCTATTAAATATTGAAATCAGCCAGAGACAAGCATTTATGGCTGTTTATTATCTATGACCTGTTACATGTAGGAATGGGTGTCTCAAACATCCTGCTTTTAGGATGTGTAATTTGAAATCGTATGAATTACTGTTTGGTTTCCTCTCTACCAATCCGTTATATTCTGGGTCATAAGCTGTAGTAAATGTGGATTTAACATCCATGAATGTCAATAGGTATTGCATAACCTCAAATACCTATCCGATAAGAACCCGACTGTTGCACCATGGTGACAATTTTTTTTATATAAAGCGAGGAACATATTCATTTGATCCCTTAGGAACTGCTGGGCCTTCCGATCATTTTGAAAAATATTCAGTTGCCAGAATAAACATTGTTTCACCTGTTTTAGAGCGCTGAATAGGTCCTACTAAATCCACATCCCAGCTTTATTGGAATCGGTTGCATCAGTCCAGTATCCTCGCCAATGTTACCTTATTTCGGTTCAAATGGAAATAACCTTGCATGTTCCGTCTACAACTTTGCTCTTATATTCTCTGATATTTGTTTGATTTAACTCTTTTAATTTTATGGCAAAATATGGCGATATTTGTCAACAAAGTAGTTAATGGAATCTTTTGACTCGATGTCAGTTGTAAATTGAAGTTGAATTTAGCGTCTTCGACCTCGAATGTTTGAGTCCACAGAGGACCAATTATAAGCTTGTATTAGGGCTACTTCATATGCATGGGCAAGGATGGTTCAAACATAGTTTCAGGATCGGCTGTGTTATTATGCACTGGCATAAGACATTCTCTGTTTGCACCGCAGAAGACAAGCAAGATTTACATACGTTTTTTGTGCATAATTCCGTCTTTAGGTTCCAAAAGAATACGGCCAATGACAGCAGAAGAAATTGTACTTTTACTGTGAATATCATTCACAGCGCGTGCTTTATACTGAACGTCTGAATCGCGTTCAGAGAATGATTTGTGCCAATGGAAAGTTGTTCTTCTGCAATATTGAAGCTTAATTTTGACGTATCAGGCAAGTTAAGTGTAATGTCATAGGATGTGAAATCAATGATAGCCTTGAATTGGATTAAAAAGTAAATTCCAATAGGCGGTGTGCAAATTCTCTTGCCACCAGAACTTCAGTACACGGAACCCCCTCTATGTCGAAATGACGCTGAGTAGTATAACAAGTACTTATAACCGTAGTATTACAAGCAGTAGAGCAATTCAATGCTATGTAGCCTAGCCGGAGGCATATGGAACAGGTGGAGCAGCCGTCCCGTGTGCGACTGCCTGCCAAGAACCACAGGTTTGGATATTGGTACCACGCTGTGAATAAAAAGTCGCATATGGCCTAAACCTCCCATGGGGGGAAAGCTACTGCGATCACGCCAAGAAGTTGCCTGTCCTTAAGTACGAGGTGTGTTAGTGGTTTCCGACTAATTTGCATTTTCTGCATTTGACGTTATATGCATCGAACTGCTTGGATTAGGTGTTATTAGGGTCAGGTGGACTCGAATTACAACGGATACTGAATTTGCTGGTGGCCTTGGCACGACGACAACTCGCTGTCCGGATATCGTGCAGCCTGTATGCAGCATACAAAGCTAGTAAGTTCATTGACCGTCTGGAGGTCCTCTGGAAGGACCTGTTCCTATAGGAAGGGCTTGAGAACTCGCATAACGTGACTGCGTTTCCGTTCAGACATAGTGGGATTAACTAGGTGTCACAGGTCTAAAATATAAATTTCTCCGTGTGCAGCTAAATTTTGAATTCTCTGACGAAGCCGAACATCCTCGTGCGCTGCAGGCACGAATGCGTCGTGTGGAGATTTCTTCTGATCTGATTACGTCTAGGGGCAACAAGTTTTGAACAGGATTGCAGCCGCTTCGCGGAGGTAACAGGGTAAGTACTACTTTTTGGAATTACCATTCTAGCTATTCGCTGCCGTAATGGTGTCAAAATTATAGAGCTAAGCAAATACCTCTTCTCTTGGTTACCCTTCAGGAATTCCTGTGTCTATAAAGGGCATCAAAGTTGTCAGGGCTAGTTTTTAGATTATCTGAACAAGGTCGAAAGTCCAGCCTGAGTACCAGTAGTGGTCATTATGATATCGTTAACCGATGAACTATATCTCAGGAGAGGGACAGGTAGTGGGGAGAGTGGATTCGTCAGCTACATCTACACTAACGCCTCTTTGTTTAACTGGAAGGTAACTCACAGTTAGCAAATTACGAATCCTCCAACTACTTATTTGATGAATTTTCAATATAGATTCCCAATAATCAACTATATCAGAATATATTATCTGAACATAGATAGCAATAGATAGTTGGCACATTTCTATCTAACGTTTCTTGATACCCTCTAATAAGTTTGTGAATTTCATCACTAAAAGGGCTATCATTCTTTGATATTTTTGCCAGAAAGTGTATATATTTAACACGGTTAGACGCATGTGTCAGTGTACCCACTAGGACTAGGGAAACTATAGCTAAGATACAACAAAAGCACTGTTTTGAAACCCAAAACCAAGTGAGCGCATCACAAAAAATTATATTAAATCCAATGTAACGTGTATAAGGAAGTGCATTCATATAACTTATGATGAAAATTTTAGTAAGCAAGTATAGGGTTGAACTTCATCACCAACATGTTGAATACAAGTGGAAGCATTCAACATAGGCAACACTTGGGTAGTTGGTCACGAGCAGATAGGGAATCGAATCTCACCGAGATCGGCGCCCTCCCCCAAACGACAATACCGTTGTCATAGCGGTACGGGATTGAAACCGTATTATCTGACATTAAAGGTTGCAGGAATCGTCACCTACTACCACATGTCACGCCCATGGGGATGCATGGTGTAACTGGGGGGCGTAACTCATATGATGGGAGTGCAAGATGGGGTAGAGACACTCTTAGTTCAATTTGATGAATTCTGACCATATATGAAGCGTATACAAGATATAAGCTTACCCCAAAATCTCTTGCAGTGACAGTTACATGATTATCGGAACCCCAATGCGGGCTTTAGTGTTGTGCGACGTGTTTGTTGAGGGCGCGTCGTTAGTCAAACTGACTGCCCCGCGACGACCCTGATTCCAAACTCAAGAATGTCCCAAGATTAATCCTCAGAAGAACACCCTGGCTGCTGATATCTATAGCCCTTTAATATGGTCTCTCTCAACATGGCGTAGAAGCCCGAATTAATGCGGTTGTAGGGGGACATGCTTTACTCCCGCGTTATAACGACTCCGCCATATATCGAAATGTGAGCTTAGATGTGACAAGTCGATCCCGCGGAGGTGTAAGGAAACATTCGCGCAACAATAAATTACAGTAGGTAGGTACATAAAAAGGTTTGTAATATAAAGTACAGCACTTTTCAATGCAATTACTCACCAGCAATGCTGGAGGTGTATTCCAGTCCTGAAATCGATCGCACTTTATCGATATTCTCAACATGTGACTTTACACTCAAAAGGCTTGATTCAGACTCAAATAATATTTTAAATTTTCCAGGTCTTAGAATTCCCGCAGAGACAGATGTTTCAGCCCTTAATAAAGCTACTGTTTTCAAGTCCCCTTACAGCAAGAAAGTGGCCAATGTCAACGCTAGGGATGTGATGAGGGCGAAAATTGTGCTGTAGAACAGCTTTTTGAAGACATTTTTTAAACTCAACTTTCAAAAGTGAAAAAAAAAAAAAACATACAGAATCACTAACTTAGAAGATGGCAATATTATTAAAGAATGTTTTCATATTCAAAAGAGAAGTAACTGGGGTGGGTCTTGGGCACATAAAATGTATGACTTGTTGAAGCAGATAGGTATGGGCCATTCTTGGATAAATGCAGAGTATGGGTATAGAGGCTTCTGGAAAGAAGTTAAGCTAAGATTAGAAGATATTGACAGACAAGACATTTTTGCCAATACAAGTGACAAAAGCTCACTGAGATTATATAGAGAAATAAAAACAACCTGGAGGAGGGAAGGATATATAGATATATGTAGTAAGTTAGGGCGAGAAGGTTTTGCTTGGGCGAGAACAGGAGTGAGAAACTTGAAAGGTATAGGTCAAGAGAGGGAGCTAGATAAATGTCCATTGTGTGGAGAAGAGAATGCAGATTTACATTGTATATTAAATTGTAGTCAAACAAAGATATGGAGAGAGCAGGTTTGGCTACGTAAATGGGACAATTTGGGGGGTGAAGTAGTAATTAGAAAAATGTTGTCAGTAAAAGGAGAAAAGAACAGGAGAAATATAGGGAATTATTTAGGGAAAGTTAAAGAGAGATGGCTAAGAACAATTAAGAGAAAAATGTAGAGTGGGATAGGTGAAATGACAAAAAGTGTAAAAAGGAGCCGAGGGCCTCCAATACACAAAAACCCAGGGTTAGGTGTATGGGGACCGAATTATTAGTCAATGGTGGGCTACATGATAGGATTTCCAGGATTTAAGAATATATGGCATTTTTCAGTATGGATTTTATAATTGTAATCTTGATTTTGTATTTCCATTTGTTGATGTAAAAGGAAATAAAATACTATTACTATTACTTCTAAAGTAAAAAAAAAAGAATACAAATAATTTTAAAAATGTATTTTATTATTTGTTTGGGACATACTTTCTCCAGCGTTAAATCCGAATCCGCGGTAATTCTGGTCGCGCTATTTCGGGCTTCTGGTGTACTTTGTACCAAATAAGGCAAACCAACGCCGAAAGCTTCGTAAGCATCAACTAAGCAAAGTAAGCATTCCCATTGTTCATAGAACATTCTGACATACGAGAAGCAGAATGCAATTCAGCAGCGTGCACACCTGCACATGATCAAAGGGGAGCCAAAAACTAAAGAAATAGGCCTCAAGTAATAAAGTTCCAAATTCTGATTTGTTTCCTAGTATTCCTCATACTTCCGAGTGATAATGTTCTACTTAGATTATGTCTCTCTAATGTTGTTCTGCCATACCTAACTTTATTGCAGTTTAAAAACTAGGGAAAACTAAGCTTTTCTGTACACCTAAACTAATAAGTACAAACTGGATAACCTGAGCACAACTAAACGCCTGCAATTTCAACTTTTCATTCTGGTGAAGCAAATTTAATTGAGACAGCCAAAACTACATTTCGCTAAATCTGTAAAATATTTCCTAAGGTGATAACCCAAAAAAGGCAACACTTTTCAACAGTCTTCTAAGATATATATATTAATCTCTGATCCCAATTTTTAATATTGTATAATTTTAAATATTTTGTATTAATTTTAAGATGTTGGCCTAAACTTTAAACATGCATGCCAAAAATTTAAATGGAATTAGTACACATATTTTTTTAATTTCAAAGATGTGGACTGAAATATTTACTAAGGCCCAAATTCCGATTCAAATAGTGAAAAGGGGGCAAAATCATCAATATCTTACAATATTCATTTGATTTATTAGAGTACTATTAGGTTACCTTACACATTCATGAACATGAAAATTCATGATTAGATGCTTATGTATTTAAATTTAAGTGAAATTTTATGTTAAATTTTCGGAAATTCAAGTAAGTTATACAGTTCCTGATTAATGTAAGCAGTGAAAGAACAGAAAAAATCTTCATTATTATATTCACAAATATTTCATTTCTAGGTTTCTAGAATATGAACTTAGATACGACCGGCAGAGCACAGTAACGTATGTAATAGTTATCCAGGCACACATGTATTAACCTAATATCTAAAGGAAAGAATGCACGACTTACCATTTGTCTCTGGGTGGTAGGTATGTGATAATCTCGATATGCTAGTTCGATATATCGCGAATACCATGACAACAGTTTGTGGTCAAGGATATTCTCTTCGGAACCAACGTATGTATTGATCATAACGGAAGTCACATGGTGTATTGATTAACGCATGTTAAATATGCAAAAGCAATGGCTGGATTTAAAATCGGCTTTCATATATACATTTTAAGGGTTTAATATTCCTCCCAATTAAAATATATAGTTTATACGATCCACATTTTAAGAATATACTTTTTATAAGGCTATTAACAAACTGTCAAACATACTCTTACTATATATCGAGATTTAACTGTATTGGAACACCACAGTGAAGCGGAATAATTATTAATTTTTAGATGAGTCGTATTTATTACACATCTGCTTCACTTTCGTACCTATTTTGAGGACATGTTTCGCAAGTCATCGTTTGCATCTTCTGCTCTTCTGCTCTTATGGATCAAGCTTTAGTCGCATAAGAGCAGAAGATGCAAACGATGATTTGCGAAACATGTCCTAAAAATACGTACGAAAGTGAAGCAGATGTGTAATAAATACGACTCATAAAAAATTAATAAATACTCTTACTAATTTTTGTTCATATTTTGAGCAATAAAGCCTTCTAGTATGAAAGTATCAGAAAATAACGAAAAAAGTAGTAATCCATAAAAGAAATTTCAGTTCGTTAATCCCTTTTGCCTACGTGGGTTATAACAGAATGTGTGACTCAGAGGTCATAATTCAAATTTTAAGGATCAAATATGTGTAAAATTTCTGATGACCTATGTTTTGTGATGGAATATTTACTTGAAAAATATAACTGTACAGTTTGTAACATAATTGTTATGTTCTTCAGAAAAGTGCTTCAATTTTTCATTGTGATCAGCTGAATGAGTACAATCTTCTGAGTCCAGATTTTTGGGCTTAATCCAAGTACTGAACGATTGTGTTCATGTGCACTCTAGAGATATAAAATCAGCAATTTTTAGCTAGGCATATAATAAGAAGCTCGTAATATTCAAAAATTACTTCATTATAAATATAACATTGTACAGCTTGTAAAACTGGAAGACAATAAAATTTCATGTATTTGTTTTTTATTTTTTTATTTTAATCGGACGATGAATGAAATAGTTGAAATGATGCTCAAATGGGCCCAGGGTCCGTAGAGCTTTGTTACCCGACATTAGTGTTTCAGGATACGTGAAAACCCCGGACAAACCTTATCCAGGTAACTCACCCTGACCGAGATTCGAACTCGGGACCTCTTGAACGTGAGGCAGGCATTTGTGAGGTTTGATCGTAAAGACTAGTAAGCAAACATGTGGTGTAGCGTCTTAAAACGTATTTAAATTACTCTTTCAAAGATTCTTGTACCAGAACGCGCACCACAGAAATGTATTCAGGAAATACGGTAATATTCATATAATGGTTTTAGACAAGTAGAATTGCGAAGATAGGGAACTGGAGTGATAAAGGTGCAAAGAGTTTAAAAACGGCGAGAATTAGGAACTTAGGGGAGCAGAATATTCTGCGCCAATGGTTGATAGTACAGGAAAGACTAAATCAGAAAGATTCATGGCTAAATAAACCAAAAGAAATTATGTTAAAAATAAAGTTTGGTATCATGTGGGAAAATGGGGAATTATTGCAAAGTGGATTTTGGAAAGAATTAAGGTTAAGAACGGAAGACACTGAAACGCAAGAAATGATAGGAAGTTTTAATTTGAAATGCTCACTGGAAGTTTATAGAGAGATGACAGTAATCTGGAACAGGGAAAAATACATTGATAAAGCAGCAAGCGAAGGTTTGGCATGGGCTAGAACAGGGGTGGTGAAATTGAAGGGTTTGGGCAGTGGGAAGAGCCTGGAGGAGTGCCCTTTGTGTCACCAAAGGGATAAATAATGGCATTTAGTTTAGAATGTGAAGAAACTAGGTTGCTTAGGGAGAAGATAGGTGAAAAAGATTAGGCAAGGCTACCAAAAAAAAAAAAAATTCAAGCAATGAAGTATGACAATACAACTTCGCTTATGTGTGAAAAGCATAAGTATCTGTAAACTGAAACCTAAAACAAGGAATTATTCCATTTATGGTTATCTTCACAAAAAAGGTATTTCCAGCAAGTTGTGTCCTACAACGAGATCTCTATTTCTTATGCCTAAGATTTCATTTTTTACGGTTTACACGTTTTGTAAGAAGTATATAAAATTTATATATTCGTATGTTAAGGTTATAAAAATATAGAAATGAAATAAAATTACTCAATATAATCTCGATCATTCATGTTGAGAACCTCAGAGACTATTACTAGAAAATGTAAGGTATGCATATAATTTTCATGAACCTATCTGAAACGTAGTGTATGTAATCGAAATCTTTTAAAGTTAATGAAATTTTGAACTTTTTCCATGTAAAGGGTAGTTTGGGAGGAGGTATTTTCTTTAAGGCAAGGCTACACTGAAAATTCGCCGAAAATGTTGAAAATCATGGAATTTCCTTTTTTGGCATATTTGGTTGCTTAGGGTTTGTAGTAATAGATGACATGCTATTTTTATCATTTGCACCATTTTAGAACATCATGTGACAATTTAAAGAGACCTATAACAATCGTTAAAAGTAATTATCATGACTTTAAGATTCATTTTCAGAGAACCTTTTTTTTTCTAACACTTTTCAGTATACAAAATGCCCCACGCGTCGAAGTTTTCCACTTAACTTGGTGAAACTTTCAGGATAGGTCCAAAATATGTAAATAAGAAACTTCAGATTCCCCTTTTTTTGTTAATGCTCCTGTTTTGAAAATTATATGGCGTTAAGTAATAAAATAAGTTAATATTTTCAAACTTTTGAGAGCTAACACGTGGAAAATATTTTCGAACAAATGCTACAAGAGTATTCAAAAAAATAAGAATGTGGGTCTTTTAAAATTTCTCTGTACTAGCCAAAAACAAAGATTCAACTTACAATGTCAAACTTTTTGACGCGTAGAACACTTTTAATTTTTACAATATTTGCACAAAAAATAATAATGAACTATTTGGTGGAGCAACATAAAAATTTGCATGCAAGTTTAAAATGATACTCTAATTATGTGGCTAAATTTTCATAATTATAGGTTTATTATTATAGAATTTGGAATTTTCAGTGTAGACTTGCCTTAAAATCTTCGCCGTTAAACGTTTCAATTCCAACGATTAGAAGGACAAATTTGAGTATAGACGTCTCCATGACAACGTTAGACGCTGAACCCTTGTTGCCAGTGTTCTAACACGTAAGAAAGCGAGTAGTATATACATGTTGTATCTTCTGCTAACGTTGCAGTAAACACAATTCCTTCACGTTTGTTGCTCTTTTGTTAATAACAGAGATCGTGCAATGGCAACAACCATCTCTGCTGTCACCTGCCGTGTTGTCGTGTCCCGTATTATATAGTGCATCTTTGTTGCGTATGGATTATATATTATCTCTTTTAGCAAATCTGGCTTACAATGAAGTTTAGAATTTACTCGTCTTTTCGTGTGTTTGTTACGCTGCTCGGTGCATAAACTATTTTGATGCAATTTTTTATGCAGGGAATTTTGAAGTATAGACTTGGTGAAGGATAGATATGAAACATAATTAACAGTGTAATTAGGAATAATCTTTTATTCCTCAATCTTCCTTAAAAGTGGCTTTGCTAAGCTGTAATTTCCAGGTCCTTACATGATCTACATTTCACAGCTTTTGTAATTCCTGTAAGTTCCGTTTACTTTTCTTTTTTATTTCGCCCTTCAAGCAGCGTTATTATACTTTTGTGCTTCTTGAACACAGAAAACAACTCATTGAAGATGAAATGTGCAGACTCTGTGGTAAACTCAGGTTTGTAAAATTACTTTATTATTATTATTATTATTATTATTATTATTATTATTATTATTATTATTATTATTATTATTATTATTATTATTATTATTATTATTATTATTATTATTATTGTTATTGTTATTGTTATTATTATTATTATTATTATTATTATTATTATTATTATTATTATTATTATTATTATTATTATTATTATTATTATTATTATTATTATTATTATTATTATTATTATTATTATTATTATTATTATTATTATTATTATTATTATTATTATTATTATTATCATTATTGTTATTATTATTACTATTATTATTATAATCATTATTATTATTATTATTATTATTATTATTATTATTATTATTATTATTAATTATTATTATTATTATTATTATTATTATTATTATTATTATTATTATTATTATTATTATTATTATTATTGTTATTATTATTATTATTATTATTATTATTATTATTATTATTATTATTATTATTATTATTATTATTATTATTAATTAGAGTTGAGAGAAATTACCATTTTTGTAAATATTTACAAATGACAGATGAATCAATTACGTTTTAATGATAGTTGCCTATGTTGGCAGTAAGCCCTGGTTTAAATAAACAAGGAATGTTGAAATACGCCTGATATGATATCTAGGAGGCTTGGTAATTGAGCTACCACGATTGGTAAGTGGGGGAAATATTACATTATCAAAAACACGATAGAGATATTTTACAGTAAACAAGTTCTGAGGCCCTGTGAAGCCCCTCCCGTCGATAAAAACTTTGTTTTTTTTTTAAAAAAAAAGTGCAAATGCACGTGTATGCGTGTTCTAGAGATCGATGAAAACCAAGCTTGGTATATAATTTCAGAAAATTTTCAAGAAAATTCTTCCATTCGAACTAAAGTTCACATGGAATAATTTTCGAAGATTTTTATCATTTCACAAAAACTCTAAGATTTTGTTTAAAAAGGGTATTTTAAAGACTTTTATGACAAAATAAATGCACATTTTGATTTTTTTCTGAGAATTACCTCAGGTCTTTTCAATCTAGATGACGTTTCTGCAATTGTGCACCGTAAGAGATCCACAATTTTTATCTCACAAAATGTAAGTGTGGTTAGAAAAACAAATTGCCAAATATATATTTTTCTGGAGGTACCTATTTTTGATATATGTAGTCCTGCTTTGGTTTAAATTGTGCAATACTTAAATTTGCAATAAAATAAAAGTTCATTATTCGTTGCTTTAATGGATGCTTACGCAGATAGTGGAATTTCAATGCCATGTAAAGGCGACCAGCTCTTTAAAATCTGACTATCGTTGAAGCGTATTGTGTTCCTTTATTGTAACTCTATGCATGGGGAATTATGGAATAAAACCATTTCTACAAATGTTTATCTCAATTTTTGTGAAGTAGAAGAAGAATAACAGCTTTGTTTATTATTAGTATGTTCAAGAATGAGTATAGAAAGCCATGTAAGTATAGGCATAAGGTTTTTAATCTACGTGCACAATGATTAATCAATATTGCCGCTAACCCGTATCTACGATCGCGCGGCTTGTATACACAAAAGGAACTGATAGGCGGGCAGTGTGAAAACCTGGAGCCGGCACACAAAGTTAGCATGCAGATAAAGGTCTGCCGAAACAAACTGAGAAAAATGGAAATTTCTAGTTACTTCTTGACAGTTAGGGTTTCAGTGTTTGGAAGTTTCTGGTGATATCACGATTGACAGAGTAAAGTTGTTTTACTTTATTGTTCCAGAAATATCTCGAACTTAGGAATGAGGTATTGAAGTAAGTGCCGATTCGCCAAGGGTTAGTTGGAAACAGAGCGAGTAAGCAGAGAACAGCTGAGACTGTTGTAAAGAGAGTTGTAACGAGAGCTAATGTAATCAGCTGTCACTGTTTGTCATAGTCATCGACCTTGGTGCTGTAGATTGTGATATGTGATGTAATTCCGCTGCTACGCAGAGTGTATTTCTACTCAAATAAAGAACATCTAGAATTTCGCTTTTAATTCTACGAACCCACAAAATCAATATTTAGATTACCTTATATTTTGATACACGCGGGCCAAGGCCCTCTTAGCGACTGCTAAATCCTCAGCCTCCATTTATAATGATATATAGACATATATCAATGGACATAAGGATTTCTAATCATTAAAACCACAACGAAGGGGATAAGGGTGTACCGTCACTATACAATTACAAGCTGGACAGTCTATTCGTGCTTGCAGACAGGACTCACTGAACCGTGTTTACCTGGCTGGCAGTAAGCCTTCTTTGCAATAACACATGATTTGAAAGTAGATAATTTAAAGTCAATTGCTTAAGAATTCTTATGCCTGGTGGTCTTCCTTGCGCTTCATGTCCAACGTCAGGATGAAACAAAAATTTACAATCTAAGTAAATACAGAAATACTCAAATTCTGTAATACTCATTTACTAACCTCGTGTTGTAGTGCACTATTTCACACCATATGTATTTTGACTTCAGAAACTGTATTTCTAAAATCTGCAAAGTTTAGCTTCTAATATCGTTGTGCATATTATAAAATAAACATTATTTAAAGTATAAAAACATGTGTTGTTAGCAGTACTATTGATGTTATCGCGTTTGGTGAATCACGAATGGTTGAGAATGAAATACCCTTCAGAAGCCCTATATATCAGCTGTAACGAAACACTATTTTGTACGGCAGTGTTTAATGTTGCTAGCGGTCCAGGCGACCGCAAAGGGAGATTTGTGGTGGACAACACGGCTCTGGGGCGGGTTTTCTCCGGGACCTCCGGTTTTCCCCGCCATCTCATTCCACCGGTGCTCCATCTTCATCTCATGTACCATGAGTATCAGCGCCTGCGGTGCCGTATGTAGTAAAAGCGGGCGTTAAACACTACACATTTCACATTGCTAGCGGTTAAGCTTAAAATGAGCTGGCGAAAACTACCGTAGTCATGGATCCAAGAATATAATGAGCAGGATCTTAAATTACATGTGAAAATACGACTGAAGAAGTGCAACTAGGCTATTAGAGAATTAAGAAACGGAGTATTTATCGATGATGTATGGAATTTCTTCACTGCGGCATCTCGTATCCGCACTACTTTCCGTTGTTGAAGCTAGTTTGACCCGGATAGCGCTGATGACAAAAGGGTTGCCTAAGTAGAACTGTTAAGGGGACTACAAAGTGACAGAGAAGAACATGGTAACTGAAATAAGTACTAGAAAACGAACACGTTAACTGCTATATCTTGTATCACACATCAGCCCTACTAACCCGTCGTCTGTAGAAGGTGGGGGTTAAAGAAGTTGTCTTTGATCTAGCAGCTTTTATTGAAATGTGTAACCATCTTAAATTTTCCTCTACCACCAAGTTATGTTGTTTTTAATCTGATAGTAATCTATAGACATAAATACGAATTGACGTTTGTTAGTCTCGCAAAATCTCGAGGACGGCTGAATCAATTTACCTAATTTTGATCTTGAAATACTTTTATAAGTCCAAGGAAGGTTTAAAAGGTGAAAAAACCTGAGGTGATAATGAGCCAGGTTATTAACGAAATATAAGTAGTTCACACGCTAACTTTCACGGAACACAAACACACACACACACACACACATACACACACACACACACACACATCTTTTATTTTCCGACAAATTAAAACATTTCAAAGTAGCAAGATATTCCACTCCCTGTCAAAGTCTTCAAGCTATTTCACTTACCATATTTTATTAAATAACGTTTATTGTCTGTTATCAAGACTGAAATTTTTTATGTGGCATCATGATACACCTTCCGAAGATTAGACAGAAAATTAATTCCTGTACGTAGTATAATTCTACAATTATTTCACCACATAGGATGACGTCCTCAAGTGATAATGGTCCGGGTTATTAACTAAATATAAAAGTACACACACACAAACGTTCACGGAACACATACACCTTCTTTTATAACATAAGACCTGAGGATTTCTTGGCGACGAATATATTACAAATATTCTCGGGAAACAAGCCAGGTGAAAAGACGATTAGAAATAGACTTTTCAGCAGCGTACATCACTCTCATCAGAATATTAATGAATAAGGAATGTTATAAACACTAAATTGAGATAACACAAAAAATCAGAAGACAAAACACTACTAATACTCGCATCCCTGAACAGAAGACTGCATTAAATTAAATACCAGTTCAGATGGCGTAAGTGTATCCCGAGAATATCTTGAATATACCTTAATTTTCGGCAAACAAAAGCATTTTAAAGTAGAAATATATTTCACTCCTTGCCAAAGTCTTAAAAAATATTTCACTTACAATATTTTATTAAATAATGTTTATCGTCTGTTATTAAGACTGAAGTTTTTATGCGGCATGATGGAATATCTTTCGAGGATTAGTCACAAAATTAATTTCTGAATACACTATAGCATTATAAATGCTCACTTGCTTCTTGTGCAGCCAGCCAGGTGAAAAGATGATTAGATATCAACGATTCGGGAGTGTGAATATCTCCCATCATCAGGATATTTATAAAATGTTATAACCACAGATGAAACACTGGATATATCTCAACTATAAACAAAGACAAAACACTAACAAAATTCTCATTACTGAACAAAATACTGTTTTCAGTAAATTGAATGCCAGGTCAGGAGATGGCGTGAGTATAGCAAATTGTGTCAAAGAAACGTAACTACTTAACTTGATTATCAAGTTGTACTGATCTTTGCTTCTTAAATCGACGGATTTCCATTTTTAAAGCCGGTTTCCAAGAGGAGCTGAACTGAAATCCAGCATAACGATTAAGAGTGCTCCTTTCAGACGAAATCGCCAAAGCTTCCTTAAATCTCTGTTCCCAGTAACTGTTGCATTTTACCAAGATGGTCGTCTCCCGAAAATTGACTCTATGGTCATTATCAAAACAATGCTCTGCCAGCCCAGACTTCTCAGGTTGCATTAAACGAATGTTTGAAAACACTAACACTATAAATATTTGACCACAGGGGATGAAGTCTTGAAGTGGTAGTGGACCGGGTTATTAACTAAATATAAACGCATACACGCAAACTTTTACGGAACACATACACCTTTTATTTTTGACAAATTACTTCATTGCCAAGTCTTCAAAGCTATTTCACTTATATTTTATTAAATAATATTTATCGTTTGTTATCAAGACAAACTTTTTTATGTAGCATGTTGATATACCTTTCGAAAATTAGACACAAAATTACTTTCCTGTGCGTTTGGCCTTTGCGATGACCATTAATAAATCGCAAGAGCAGTCTTTGGAATTTTGCAGAATCAACTTTGAGTTTCCCTGTTTCTTTCATGGACAATTATATGTAGCGGTACGCACTTCGGAAAATCATTATCTTATATATTTACGCACCATAAAAGGACAAAAATTGTTGTTTATTGGAAAGCTTTAAATTGATTAACTTAATTGTAACTGTGTTGTATTTAAACTTCACCCGCAATTGCAGAATAAATAACTAATCCAAGTTTGTTTTATTTTTGTAGATAAGCTCAGTCAACCTTTATTAGCGGTACGGAGTATGCTGAGTCAGCTAGTCTTTAATATTCTTTTGAGAAAACATTTCATTACTATTATTGAGCCAAATAATCTAATGTGCACAATGCAGAGATTGTAATTTTGAAAACAAAAAGCTATTAATACGTTGTGTAAATTGTACATTGTGTAAATGTGTAACACAGAACTTACATGAGGTCTTTTTCAACCTTCTGGTTGACAAAAATAAAAGTATAAACTACATTGTATGGAACGGTTTTTAACGTCAAGAAAGATGATTGGAAGAAAATACGGCATATTAGGCAGTGCGCTTATGGGCCTTAAATTGACCATATTAACAAGTAGTTCTGAGCAGAATACATAGTAATTGAGCCTACACTTTCAAAGCCTTTTGCGATAGAGAAGTTATTTTTGAGATTTCAAAACATTTTGATCAGATACTAGCTATGGGTAACCCTAAACAAAAGCATTTCACATGTCTGGAGACTGGCATTGGAATGTGGGTGTGCTTGTACATGTACGTGCGTGCCTATGTGCGAGTGTGTTATTTAATTAGCAATTTACCCATTAACAAGAATTTCGAATTTTACCTGGACAAAACCTTCAGTGCACGCGTCGTCATATAATTACATGATAGTTAAGGAGCGTTCACACTTAAAACGCAATTGTTAACGGAAGTATGCAAACGTGTGTTGTAACTATAAACGTAGAAAGGCGTTCAAACGGAAAAGCGGAAACTATTTATAGCCAATGAGAAATTAGATTATATAAAATCGCTCCTAATCATGAAGTAATATTCATGGATGTTCAAACAAGCCGGCCCGCGTAGCCATGGTCGTTAGAACGTAAGTCTCTAGCGTTCCACCGCGTAGAGAGTCGCGGGTTCGAGTACCGCCCTGGGCATGGGTGTTTATGTGTATAGTGTATGTGTGTGAAACTGCAGAAAACCGATATGTAATTAAACGAAAACAATAAAAAATGGTTTCATAAGGGAAAGAAAAATATATACCTATATATATATATATATATATATATATATATCTAATTGAAAATTTAAAAAAAAAAACAGTAGCCAATTTATTCGTTGTACTATATTTATAAAGAAAACGGTTGTCTTGGTGTAGATAGTGGGTTTATCCCCCGAATTAAAGAATAATTTATCAAGCAGACTTTTAATTTACTTCATGAAATCAGAGATGATGATCCAGTGCAATTCCAAAGATACATGAGAATAACTCTTGACAGTTTGATATTATATTAAACCTAGTTAGCGGCTAAAGCAAGACGAAAACTTATGTAGTCAGACATTTATTCAAATATAAATATATTCTTATGGCTAATTTTTTTAGCTAAAAAAACCAGCATTTAAAACATCCGAAATAAAATATTGAAAGTTATTTGTGTCTACAGCAACACGTTGTGGAGACAAAACTCAAGAAAGCGAGTACAACATTTAGCTTAAGTATAAACATCAAAGGACTCATGCAGTTGCATACTTCTCTACTTATTATTTGTCCTCATTTTAAGTGCAATTGATGTCCAGAAGTTATTCTTTAAAGCTGCGTTTTTATAGGATTTATAGGATTTTATACGGGTCTGATACAATGCAATAAGATTTTCGCCAAAGGCAGCCATTTTCCACTGTTTTGTGATTGGTGAATTTTATTCGTTCTACATAAACGCAAATGTAGAAGCTTAGAGTTTAGGATCATTCACAATGAAAGGTAAACGCGACTGCAACATAAACGTAAAAGCTTACGGCAGCTAATTTAATGAGGGCCATTCGAAATGAAAACACAAACGTTAACGGAAACTCATTTTTGCAGACGCAAACGCCAATTCTTGCAAATTCCAAGATTCTACATTTGCGTTTATGTAGAACGAATAAATCCACCAATCGGAAAACATTGGAAAACGGCTGCCTTTGACCAAAAGCTTATTGCATTATATCAGAGCCGTTCTTGTTTGTATGACACCGCGAATAAATCTTATAAAGACGTAGCTTTGAAGAATAACATCTGGACATCAATAAAATTGTACAGGTAATGGGAACAATAGAAGCATTCAGCTGCATATGTTCTTTGATGTTTATACTTATCCTAAGCGTTCTACTCGTTTTGTTTCCACAACGTGTTGCTGTAGACAGAAATAAATTTTTCGTTTTTATGTTTAATAACGCAAAATTATTTAACACAAAAAACTTTATTTCCAAATTCCATTTTGAAATACGATTTCAGCTTGATGTCCTGCATTTGATATTATTTCTAGTTGATGCCATGTAGGTTTCATACCAGGTGCCCCAAACAAGGCTCATGCGTCGTCATACACGAGGGCTGTTCAATAAAGAATGATTACAATTATTTTGACAACATACCTTTACTCATCCTCATAATTTTGATGGTCCTTCTCAAAATAGTCTCCCCTGAATGCGATGCACTTGTTCCAGCGTTTCTGCCAGTCTTCAAAGATATATTGGAAAACATTTTTTGAGAGATCCTTCATAATCGCCTCCGCAGCATTCACTACTGCTTCTGATGATGGATAATGCCTCCCACGAACGAGTTTCTTCAAGTTAGGGAATAGAGAAACGTCACATGGGGCTAAATCTGGACTATAGGGAGAGTAAGGGATGCACTTCACGTTGATTTTTGCAAGATACTCAGCAAAAACATTGACAATCTACAGCAGCGTATTATCGTGGTGCAGTATACAGACTGCTTCATTGAAATGTGGTCTTTTGCGCCTGATATGGACTTGCAATTTTTTCAGGACATCCCTGTAGTATTTTCCAGGTACTGATGTGTGTGCAGGTACAACATGCTGATTAACCATTCCATGAATATCAAAGAATGAGATGACCATAACTTTCCCAGCAGAAGCAACAACTTTTGATTATTTGGGGGTTGGTGATGAAGGCGATTTCCACACTGAGCTTTGCTGTTTGCTCTCAGCATCAAAATGATGTAGCCAGGTTTGATCAGCAGTGATTACGTTTGAAAGAAACTCTGGATCTTCCTCTGACATCACCTCTAACTGCATGTTACCTCCATTGCAGCGGTAGGCGATACTGAACATGTCTGAACTTGCCTGGTTCTCACAGGCGGGAACCAGGAATACCAACAATGAAACTACTACGACGTGTTTGTTTCACATTAAGCTAACAGAATATAATAAGAGTGAACTTTAGTGAGAAAAATTATGACCGTAAAAAATTATGACCATTCTTTATTGAACAGCCATCGTAATTACATGAGAGGGCAGTTCACAGTTAAAACGCAATTGTTAACGGAAGGATGCAGACGTGTGTTGTAACCGTAAACGTAGAAAGGCGTTCATAATGGAAAAGGCGAAACGTATTTATAGCCAATGTGAAATTAGATTTATTTAATATAGTTTATTTTGGATGTTTTAAATGTTGGTGTTTTAGTTATACAAACTAGTAATAAGAATGTATATATAGGCATATATTTATATTGGAACAAAATTTTCTGACTACATAATTTTTCATCTTGCTTTAGCGGACATCTAGGTTTAATACGATATCAAATTGTGCAGAAGTCCTTCTCATATATCTTTGGAATTGCACTGGCTTATCATATCTCATTTCACGAAGCAAATTATGAAAGTCTCCCCGATAGTTCTACTTTGATTCAGGGGATGAATCCACCATGTGCGCCGAGAAGACCGTTTTCTTTTCAAATATAGTACAACGAGTAAATTAGTCACGTTGTTTGAACACGTTATCACTGTTACTTCATGATTAGGGTCCATTTTAAATCATTTAATTTGAGTTCTGATTGGCCATAATTACGTTTCCGTTTTTCTATTATGAATGCCTTGCTACGTTTATGCTTAGAACATACGTTTGCGTCTTTCCGTTAACGTTTGTGTGTTCATTGCCAATGGCCTTTTAATCTACAAACAGTGCAATTAGCGAGTGAGATGAATGGTATTCGCGACGTTAAGGATTCTATTCTTGTCCGGCCTTCTGCTCTGACCTTGTGTTTTGTGGATTTCCCTCTTCGGTAGATGAATATTGGGGTGTTTTCTCATATACCACTAATTCCTTTTCATAATAATTTAACTTTTTTTCCGCTTGCTTCTGGTCATTTTAAGTGTGCTGCTGGGTTTGTTGACGTAGGCAGAGCCGGGCAAATGACGTATTTGCTTTAAATGAAACAAACTCTGCATAGACACACTTAGTTCGTCGTCCTCTCTACGTAACTCCTGTGGGGTTAGGGTTCATCAAGCCTTCAATTATTAGTGACTGGTGCATCTCTCTGGTCTGCCTCCCTCCGTCTTTCTTCCTGAGGGTCCAAATGACCTAGCTGTCAACGGGCCCTGAACCTCACATTCATAAAATCACTTACTTCTTCCTGGGAATGGCAACCACAGTAGATATGTAGGTCAAGGCGTACGAGATATCCACCTTCATTCTATAAAGTATAATCTATCATTATATCTATGGATATGGCACAAATTCTTGTTAAAACAAGATATAAAAATGCTACTTTTTATTAAGTGTAGAATGTTCCTTTAAGGTATAGTCGCGTTGCTGGAACGCTTACCATGGCTTTATCTTTGTTAACAGAAACCTCTCAGATAACGCACTGATTTTTCTTGTAAGAGTGAGAGGGGTACTGACGGGCCTCCCAGTCCCGTGTTAAGCACCAATGAACGCATCACTTCAGCCAATGGAATTCGCAGGAATTACAAATGACAGATATATGTTCACTCCACGTGGAGTAATCAGTGCGTTATCTGAGAGGTATCTGTTACCAAAGATAAATCCGTAGTAACCGTTCGAACAGCGCGACTTTACGTTAACATTAAAGTGCCCCCCCATTAGTGCATTATTAACAATAAAAGTTCTAAATGGCCACCTTGATAGACGCAAGTGGACTTAAGTTCCCCTCAATATCATCAAAGGCACAGTTTAACACTGATGCTAATAGTGAAACTTCAATAAGATTAACACATCTTGTTTTCAAAAGTAAAACGTTTAAAGACAATCAGTGAAATATTAATAACAAATATTTTATATATGTTGAAAATGTTGCTTTACAGTATTTTATTACGATCTTGCTCTAACATGGATTTTACTTTTAAAATGTCTAGAATTTCTGATTTCGAGCATAGTAAGAGTATCTTAGTGATCTATTGCGTTGGGGATGTGCAACTTCGGCTTACTTGCTTGTACAAGTGGGGAATGAGGCTTGTTTGGGGCACCTGGTATAAAACCTACATGGCATCAACTAGAAATATCAGTTGTGGGACATCAAGCTGAAATCGTATTTCAAAATGGAATTTGGAAATAGTTCTTTTTTGCGTTAAATTTGGGTATACATGAGTAATTGCACTCTATCTGCTCTGAAGTAAATTAACCTACACAATGCTGATTTAACTTGAAGATAACTATTTAGACATGAAAGCAATGAAGCTGTGTATATACAGCAAGATTAGCCAAAATTAATTCAGGTAGTATATAGGACAAGATATTCATGCAGGTGTGAAGAAAGTTTGGTACCTGGATGTTGCTAAGAGAAGAGAATACGTGAAAGTCGGAGTTTGTTCAGTAGTTCTGGTAAATTTAATTTTACAGACATAGGAGTATTCAATAAAGAAGTTGAAAATTTAATATCTGTTAAAGAATGTAATGATTTAAAATGGAGGAAACGACTGTCTACCATAATTGACATATACCTGTACCTAAATACTATTTAATCAACCTAAAGTATTACATGTATTAAACAGTGATTCTCTCACCTGTAAAACAGTTGCTATGTTTATAATTACTTAAATAATCCATATTTGTGTTGTACCACAAAAATACTCACTTTATTGTACATATGTATAGGGCGCCGGGGTAGCGCGGTGGTTTCGTTCGCGGCTCCCGTTCTAAGGGTCCCGAGTTCGATTCCCGGCTCTGGGGTTGGCGATTTTAAGTCGGCCCTATCCACGCCTTCACCTCTGTCTAGCACACGTGAAGCATCCCCTATGCCCAACGTGGTTCGGAGTCCACGGTAAAAGCTGTAGGTCCTCTCACCTCACCGCCATCTTCACTACCACCCTATCATTGGAGGTAATGGACACCGCCCTCTGGGTGCCTCCACCTGAGAAATGGGTCCGGTCATCACTTGGTGGGGTGAGATTACCCCGAAGGCCAAGGTTGCCATGTGGGGAGTGTTAGTAACTAACTAACTTGTACATATGTATATATTAAAATTTTGGTTAATGTTCACTGCAATCAAAAAACTTCTTAATCCAAAGTACTTAGAAATGACTTTTAAGTAAGCAAGCAGTTCTTATTGTTTAAAAGTTAGTTTTATTACTATGATAAACGCTATGAATTCAAGTAAGGCAAATGCAGTGTTTCTATCCATTGTACTACATTGGCTATTTTGGCAAATTCTTTAAATTGATAAATGATCATGAGCAAGTAAAGAGGTTATATAAAGCTTGTATTAATGTACAAGATTACATAATTTGTCAAATTTGATGCTTTTTATAGAGCTGCAAATGTGTTTTATGAAAGGTATGTTTCAACTTTATAATCACACTTATTGAAGCATACGTAACAAAGAATAGAGATTGTTCTTATAATATGTTAAATAATAAACTAAGCGATCATGTTAACGTGACACATGACAAGTTGTTTCTTGCGTTTGTATTTTGGAGAATGAAAGACGTATGGACGAGCGATCAAATTAGTAGGGAGTGGATTCGTGCATTTGCATGCTTTTTTTCCAATCATTGTGTGAATATCCTGAAGAATTATCTAAACATATCACAGTTTCTCTTTTGGTACAACGCTACTGCTTTTATTGTGCATAGAAGTGCACATTTTGCCTTATTTATGAATACATCATATTTTAACATTTATGCGGGGAATGTGCATAATATGTATGTTTATGTACTTTTCTCATCATTTTAGTGCGTAATTTGAATCTGATTGCGTCGTAGTTTCACCTGATCTGTTGGTTGATTTACCGTATGCATTGAAATTGAAGTGAAGGTCCGTGACTTAATCACGGCCACCCAACAGTTTTATCATGGCTTTGCTCAGTGAATAAGTAAATTTTTCGTAAACGATAGAAAGTACTAAGGTACTTTACTTTTTTGTTCTCGTCGTGGCTCTGTCCAGTGAAGAAGTAGATAGATTTTGCATGTACAATAGAGCGATAGAGTGTTAAAATGCATCACTTTTTTCATGACTTTCTACATGAACAAATCATACACAAAGTAAAAGTACTCAGGTAGATTTCAATCATTTCAAACAGTAATGTTGTAACCATTTTATTTTCACGGATAATACAATTCTGTTTTGTAAAGAAGGCGAGAAGAAGGTAGGCAGCGAAAAGCCCATTTAAGTTTTACAGCATATCAACAAATCCAAACGCAAGGAATTAATACCTAAATACAAAAGTGACAAAACGATCCGAAGCAAATACAACTTGAGTGCTTAGGAGTTAGGTTAACGCAGTATAACGGACATTCGCGAGAAGTGTTTTAGCATGCAATATTTCTTATGTACCAGATGAAAATGCCTTACAGATGTTAGTATGTGGAGTTAGGGCCCGTCGAAATCGAGGTCATTTGGGCCCAACGACTTGCGGAAAAAATTAGGCGTTACAACTGTGTGACAGTGTGATATCAAACACATGGGTGGGCATTGTCTATGTAGGTGGTATACAATATTGATACATTATAGGTATATGTCAATAATACGAGGGTGATCTGAAAAGTTTCTGGCCTCAACATGAAGACGGCAGCACTCGTAAATAAAAGCTAGTGAATTTCGTTTTCATCTGTTGACAGTTACCAAAGTTCAAGCCATTTTAGACGCTCAGTTGTTATGTGACAGTCGTTTGATGAGTTAGTGTGAGTGTTTTTATGAAAATGGACAAACTCTAGTATCGATCTGTCATTAAATATTTGTTTTTGAAAGGCAAAACGCCTACGCAAAACAAAGATGAGTTGGATATTGTGTATGGGGACACTGCACCATCATTTACCACAGTGAAATTTTGGGAAGCTGAATTTAAATGTGGCCGTAAGAGCTTGGGAGACGATGAACGTTCCGAACGTCCAAAAACTGCAACTACCGACGAAATGGTGCCATACGACTGCCGAATTAAAACTGAGAGAGATAGCTGAGGCTATGCGCATGTCAAAAGAACATGATTGTCACATATTAAATCAGCATTTAGGCATGAGAAAGCTGTATGTGCGTTGGGTGCCGCATTTGCTCACGATAGACCAAAAACGTGTTCGAATGAACATTTCCAACGCTCTGTTGTCGCAGTTTAGGTGCAATAAATCTGAGTTTTGGCGCCGATTATATGCCCGAAACAAAAATATAGTCCAAACAGTGGACTGAAAAGGGGAAACCGTCTCCAAAAACCGCAAAAACTGTTTTTTTCGGCTTGTAAAGTGATGGCAATGGTTTTTTTTGGGATAATCATGGTGTTAATTTAATCGAATATCTTCAAAAAAGAAAAACCATTAGATGAGCATACTACGCATCATTACTTGACAAACTGAAGGCAGAACTTGCGGAAAAGCGGCCGCATTTGCAGAAAAAGAAAATCTTGTTTCACCAAGACAACGTACCGGCACACAGCTCAGCGGTTGCGATGTCAAAAATCCACGAATTAAACGGTTTGAACTGCTTGACCATTCCCTTACTCGCTGGATCTAACCACAAGCTTTTTGTTCCCTCATCTGACAATTGCCAGAGATTTTCGTCAAATGAAGCGGCAATCACCCTCGTGAACAATTTTGCGGAGATAAACGCCGAGTACTAATTGGATGGCTTACAGAGATGAGCGCTTTGCTGGGAGAAGTATATAGAGTTACTAGGAGACAATGTTGAAAAATAGAAATACAAAATTCTGAAAAAGAATCTTCTTGTGTCTCTTTTAGGTCGAAAACTTTTCAGACCACCCTCGTATATACCAGGTGAATCAGCTGTCCCTATTTGTTATGATTTATACAACCCGCGGTTTATAGTCTGTGAAAACATTAACCCTTTATCACAAAAGCCGTTATTGCAGCACTGTCCTTTTCGGTACTATAAGCACCCAGCATTAATACAGCCCTGAATGAAGACCAAGAAGCTGCGAAAAGCATGCATATAATACTAGCAAGTTCATAAAGGAATGCTTTCCCATAGAACAGCAACGAAAACATGACAGCTGGCCGAGATGGTTAGCTGATGAAATATGGAGATGCAAGAGCTACATCACATTTTTGTTTTCCTTTCTCCTAGTTTTATTGTCTGTATTTTAGTTATTAATTTATTTATTGCTGCTATTGGTTCTCTTGTGCGCCAAAGACAAAAGAATTACAATCCGATAATTAGGAATCTACTGGGATTAGCTCACCACATAGGCAGGTAGTGCCCTTGTCCTTTATAGGCAAACTACGGTCTATCTTTATCTTTAATTAGGGTTTATGTTTAACTTTTTGACCCTTATAATCTGTACCGTATCTGGAGTTGTAAATCACGTTACGTAGTTAGCTTTCATTATTAGGAGCATATCGACGACATTAACTAGAATAGTTTTTGTTTCATGCTTATATCGTATGTTTCACTTTGCATTTGTAAAATGTTTGAAACCTGGTTGAATGGGTCAAACACAACACCGACATAAAATATCTCCTACGAACTCTCGAAGTGGAAATCATGGCGATTATTGTAATTCGTAAAGACCTTTAATGTTATGAAAAATGTTATTTGTATCATAGTATCAAATTATAGAACCCTTGAGGTAAACTAAAGGGTAACAAAGTTTTTGATCTAAACAGGGAGGATTTGAACCCAACTTGCAGTGGCAGTCCTAAAATAACCTGTATTAGCCAACGCGACCTTGTGAGGGAGGCTACCTATACGAATAAGTAACCGCAGAGCTTATAAACCAACCTCGGATCTTTAGGCACTTTTTACAGCTTCATATAGTGTTTTGAGCTCGTTTTGTTTGTGTTAACATATAAAAATAACTGCATCTGCCATTATAATTGCTGTATGCGTTAAAAACTGCCTTAATTTGTGACAAGCGAAAACAATGTACCTAATTCTTAACATTTTTTGACATGGCTGTACAAACGAAAACACGTGTTGGCTGAAGATTTAAATCCAATTGGTCCCACTGTGTAGATATGCCATTATATGTTCCCATGTTACTGTCAACTGGTGCATTGTTGTTCCTTCAGGGGCGCATTTAAAGGTACGTATGAATGTACGCTAATGAGTAAAAGTTTGAAAACTGTATAAAATTATTACTGCATCTTTCTGTATTTGGGTATGATGTTTTAGGAATCAACTTTCTGTCCCATATGACACTTATTAACTGAGTTATTTACCCCTCTCTATAAACTGTTGTGCAAATCATCCATTAGAAGGCATTCAGGAAATGCGTAAGTCACATGTCACTTAGCACTTTGCAAATTAAAAAATAGTCGGGTGACTCACCTTGTATTATGGTTCAAAAGACAAAGGAATGTACAAAAGACAAAGTAAACGAAGAGGTAAACCTTAATTATGGAGTTATCTGGGTTAGTGCTGAATAAACAACAGCCTGCAAAGACGGTAACATGGCGAATTTTATAGTTGGAGTTCTAGCTACTAAATGTTGCACAATTACAATTTACAAACAATGGAGCAGTCATGCAATTTATCATTGATTCAATGAAACTATTATGACCGGATGAGATTAAATACGATGTGCCCCTCGTGATGGCGGATTCGGATAGTTACATGATAAAATCAGCTAAAGCACCGAAAGATATTTTCCTTCTTATCATCCACTTAACATGCCTTGCACATGGAGTTCGTTTAAAAGAGACTTGGCTAACTGATGTGTGTTAAGAGAGTCATGAAAAAGGCTCCATTAAGTCTACATAAGCACAGAACAGCATCTGACATTTCTTTCCCATCTCAGCCAGTTTCAACTCGTTGAAGAACATGGCTGTACGCTGCTCTACACCATGTAGAACTTTTTTTTTTTTTTTTAAATTAAATAAATTATAAATATTGTTTCAAATGAAGCAGCGTCTGTCGAATTAAGGCCCAAAACACTATCTAACAAAGACTTTTAAGGCAACCTTAAATTCATATCAACTCATTTTTATGCTATTCATAAAGCCATCAGGTCATTAGATGCATTTGGCATATTGCTAAATTCTTTAGCACAGTTCGAAATAATAATATGCAGTTTAGCACCCGTTCCAGGATATATGGGTGATGCAATGAAAGTAAATGCAGTAAGATTTTTTTTCTTACAAAAACGCTGGTTATCCCAAAAACAAAGCTCACAAATTTTGTGCAAGTCCTGTTCTTGAGATGCACAGCGCAGTTTTTCGCGCTACAAAGTTTTTATGAGAGCCAACAGCAGAAGAACTACGACCAAAAATATACATCACTTAGTTATGAAAAAAAAATGGAGGATTCAGCAATGAGGCGGAACTTCAAAATCTAGACTAGATTTAAGTTACCCCATAACCTATTATAATCTCACTTTGATAATGCATATTTTGTTGGATAATTGGCATTTTAGGGCATAAATGGTTACACATTCTTTACATTTTCGCATGAATTTTCGTTCTCTAGTTGTTACTTATCACGCATTCAAATGGAACATGCGAAATTTATTTCAACGATGCCTCTAACACGAGTTTGTTATTGCATGACGGAACAAATAACTATCGACTCGCTTAGTTATTTCAACAGTGTAGTATTTCTAAAATTCGGAATAACAGAGGGGTAAGAACATGGCTAAGCATATTTTCATGGGATGTGATTTGATGAAGAAACTGGGTATATTTTAACGACAGTATATTTTTTCGCTTTTTTACGGAAATAAGTTAGATACTGCTAATTCGTTATTCATCATACACACTTAGAAACCACATAATAGTAACATATAATATTGCAGGATAAAACTTACTCACTATGAAATTCTGTTACGGAATTTCATCAGAATATGAAACACTTAACCATGAAACAGGCAAGTTTATCTAAGTCACTGATACACCACAATGTCACTAAAGAAGCAGGAATGTCTAGTAGTATAGTTTATAAATACCTCACATAATTGAAATAACCAACTCTAAAACATATACAAATTAGAATGATATTTTGACAATTGTAGAAAGATCGCTTTCAAAATGTGCCTGAACTGTCAAAAAAGTCATGTAATTACTGTAGAATGTTCTGAAATGCATTTCATTCACGGAAATAGCCAACTGACAACGCTCATGTCAACAGCAAAGCTATCCCTTCGCTCAAATTCAAATCTGTGTTCCACAACTGGAGTTAAACTCAACGTTATTATATGGTAGCTGTTGACATCGTAAATGATAATGTACAACTAACTACAACTTACGAGAGTGTTCATGTATGCTCCTGTATTTAGAAAATAAACATTATCGGACGCAGTTTACCCGATGAAATAACACGAAGAGACTGAATTACAGGAGCAAATTCATGGGGAACAAGAACGTCAACAAGACGATAAAGTGATTGATTAAACTCATCAACATATCGGCAATAACATCACAACAATATTACACCACAAATTTCAGTCTCGGATCACAAATACATTAGGTTTATGCAGTGCATTGGGTGTTGTGTATTAAATGCTGCGCAATGTAGTAAAAACATTCCAAATACGGTAGTTACATGTAAGACACCCTGAACTACCAGAATACCATAATAACACAAGTGATCCAACGATTTTAGAAACAGGATAAGGTTTCCCAACGTTCAAAATGAAAAAGAAACGCAAGTTTCCCTAAGAATAGATAACATACATTATGATGTTGGTTATGACTGAATGTGTAATGTTTAACGCCCGGTTTTATTATACAGGCGGTGACACTGAAGATATACGAAACGAAAATAGAGCACTGGTGGAATGAGATGGTTGGGAAACCGGAGAACCCCCAGAGAAAAACCAGTACCATGCTGTTCACCACAAATTTCACATGCCTTTGCCGGGCTTCCTTCTTGAGATTCAAGTGGCCTAACCGCTCAGTCACGGCGCGGCCTATGTTGCTCATTAATTACCATAAATGGAACAGGGAGTTTTGTGACATAGCAGGGCAATTTCCACTAGAACTTCGGCACTCTTAAAATAATTTTCATAATATGTTAAACATGAAGCTGTCGCAAATTAGGAAACAGTATAGTTATGTTAAAAATGTGAACCTGAGTCATGCAAAAGTTGGGAGTTTTCTGTATTGTTTGAACAACTGTATCAGTTGCAGTATCATTCGCTTACATATTATTGATTGCGTACGAGTCTAATGAAAAGGAGACACAAACTATATACGTAAGTATGTATAAGAAGTATCACTGGAAAGATCAAGGGTTATATCTAATACACGTTATGTTAAGTATGTATAATACTGTATGAGGTTACAAACACACTGTATCGGGCTTGTGTAAAAGTCGGTAGCGGTTTTCTTAAAAATCACATTGCTAAGCAACCATTTATTCAAAAAAGTATTCTCTTTCATATAACGCAAATGTTAATGTGCAACATATTCTGCTTTACTATTTACAACAGTCTGCCTACGCTATGGTAATTTGTCGGTTCCTCTCCCATAAATCCAGGTTGTGGATGCGTGCTGATCTTTCTACGGTGCGTGGTCGTTTTCGGGCTCAACTATTGCTTTCTTTTCCTTGGTTAACACAGAGACACCATTTATCGTCACCAGTAACGATCCTGGATAGGAAAGCTAGACCAGTCTCCTAAGGAATGGGGCATGCCATGTTAAAAAAAAAAAAAAAAAAAAAAAAAAAAAAAAAAAAAAAAAAAAAAAATCCACCAGTCTCATTTCTATGGTTTTCGGTTAGGTGATGTGATACCCATGCACCTCCTTTTTGGACCTTTCCAATTGAATGCAAATGTCGCACAATGGTGGAATAGTCTTAGTTCCCATTTGTCAGTTCTCGAGTACACCGACGTGGATTATCTTGGATTAGTGCATTTATACGATCTTCATCAAATCTTGTAGGCCGTCCTGAACGAGGAGAGTCACTGATGTCAAAACGATCCTCTTTAAAAGTAAAACCATTTTCTTCCCATGCTCTCACGGGGGCGTTGACCCCATACACGGCGCAAATGTTTCTTGGAGCCTCCGGTGCTTTTGCCCCTCTCTTGGAGATCCACTTTATCCAGTTATCCGTCCAATTTCTAGCGTCCACAGCTACCCTATTACTAAATTCCAAACTGCGGTATGCAAATTGACTGCACAACAGTTGAACTTCAAACAAAAGGTTACACTCGTTAAATAAACCCTTTTTAACAGGAGCGCCAACTCAAGAAACAAAAACACTTCGAACCTACACACCAACCTAAATAGATAAGACACGGACTTGCGTGAAAACGCATAACAGACATATGTTTGAAAGTAGGACAACAGATAAATGGTACAGACTGTGCCATGATTAAAGCTATTAACATCCTTTCAACAGAATATAACGTCAAACTTCCAACGACATTTTTTTAGGAAAACAATAGTGATATTTACACGAGACGATTTCCTGGAAAGATGGCTGATACCAGTGTCGAGCAAACCCCTACTGCTGTTAAATGATCTTAACGCATCGGAATGGCACGAAAAGCTTTAGCAAACTGAACAACGAAGGGGAGCTTATAGCTCTGCTTTTGATTAGATTGGTATCTGAACCAACCACAGTGAATAGCACTGACCTAAGTTCGCCATTTTAACCTTTTGACCACTCAAAGCGATTTTGACATCTTTACTAAGAGTGTACTGTGTATTGCGAGTTAAAGTTGTCTATAGCGCAGGAGAATTGACAATACTTACCAGAAACGATTTATATTATTTGCACTTTGTGGTTTTTAAGACCCGAGTATTAGAATCTCAAGGTACGTTTTTCATCTTGAGGAGCATAAAAGGATACAGCCGCAAAGAAGAATTATGTTTTTAGAACTTCTTACTTTAACAGTAATGTATAAATGCCTGATTGTGTTATATTTACTTCACCCATAGAAATCTGACTCTTATGTTATATGACACATAATTTATTTTTCAGGTACAGCAAGCCATCCAGGCAAAGAGAAAATACCCTTAATTTTGTTGCTTGCACTTCATAATGGACTGTCTGACAGGAATTGGATCAAAGTAGAATGTATGACATCACAATCAAAATAGGTAAGTAAGATCAATACAAAATAAATAACATTTTACAATGCCGAAGTTCAATCTTCTGTAAATTCAGATAATACAAATTAAAATCTTGAGTTGTCTAAAAATGAGAACATCACTTTTAAAAATTGGATTTCTTTTGAAAAGGCAGAGTCAGACTGAAAACTTCAATGCCACAGCCGAGTTCTGAACCACGGATCAACTGGTCTCTGTCCGGTTGCTCTTAACCATTGAGCTATCATGGCCAAAGTGCCAGTGTGGAATTAAATTCCCCAACTGACTCGTGTTTTCCCAGAAAACCACTATACACGTGACACAACTACCCTAATGGCAAATTACATAAAGTAGGTACTTCTTTGAGTCCCTGGCTTTATAGTACAACCACTGTTAGGTCAATTAATGGAAATTATTTGTTCCTTCACACTTGCTGTCTGTAGCTCAAGGTTGGAAACGTAGAGTCAGACTGAAAAATTCTAATGCGTGCTGTAATTTGCAGTTATCTGCTCCAAAGTTATACATATCCGAAATGTGAGATACTGAGGCCACCGTTCAGGTTGTAATCCTAAATCAACCTCTTAATTTATTGAGATTAATGGATTTTAGACAATAACCTGTTGGTTCTTCTTGTAATGGAATGAGTAAAGCTCCGAAAAGTTGGGGTTTCCGTGGGATTGCTCTTACGTGAAGATCTTTCTATAGAGTAGGGAAGGGAGCATCCTGGATCTAGTGTTGGATTCCTTTTTAAGGACCACACGCTCGACCCTTTAGATAAAAATTAATGTACTGGAAGGAATTGACCATTGCAGCTGTGTTTATTTTTCGAATTAAATAATTTACTCCTATAGTGTCCCTGGATTTGAAAGTACCCCCCTATCAGCCTCATTTCTTTCATTTCTACCTGGGTTGTCTCAAAAACCACAACTATATGCGTTTCATATTTTTTCACAGATATATATATACTATTAGTAAATTACTAATTTTTTATTATTTATTATATTTCTAATATTCTATATTATTGATAATTATGCAAATGTTATATAATTAGTTACTGTAAGGAGGAGTTCAACACGCACTCAAATACACAGTTATACTGTTTTGCTCTGCATCTACAGTTGTGCAAGCATTCAGAAAGACAACTCATTTGCGAAGCCGAATGGAATGAAAGTCAAATAAAGATGATTACCACATTAAACACATTACGGCAAAGCTGTGGGTATTCACCAATGTGATACACATCAAGTAAAATAACTGGTTCAAATTATAACTATTTATTAATACCAGCGCTTAAGATATACATGTTCGATTATGTGTTTCAAATGGGAAGAGTTCTGGAGTCCAGCTAATCAGATGCCGTATCACACTCAGTGTTGCCAGTTTGTTACCCCACTCCTTTTATATTTCCCTCTCCCTCACACACTCATACAACATGCAAGTCTGACGTAAGGGTAAGGAAATTATATTTTACAAACTTTTACAATGATGCAGTTGCCAAAATCAAAATTGGAAAAAGCATTTTCGCAAATTATGCATATCTTAAGTATTATAACTATAATTATAGTTTATGAATTACCTGATTTTCTACTCCAATGGAACTGGCTGTGGCTCATCCATATCGGTGTCAATGTCACTTCCGTCAAGAGAAAATTCGGCATTGTCACAGGCTTCATCGTCTGAGTCTTGCAAATTTATGATTATAGGTTCCAAAATCTGGTCACGTGCTATTTCTTTCTTAAAATCGTCTTGTTGAAGGTTTTCTGCATGCCTTTCGCCGTTTTACCAGTCCTGTTGCGTTACCTTGTCAATTTCTTCGTGAACAAGTCATTCAACGTCCGTCAGTTTAAAAGTATTATTTCTGTTTGCAACTTCCATTTTTGAGCCCACACCAATTCAACTGAATTATATTCGCAGTGGTAAGGTGGGAGGCGTATTACCTCGTGTCCCATTTCAATTCCAAGTTTATCCATTTGAACATTTTTTCCGTGTTTTTAAACGGAAGTAATCTTTGCAATAACTCATTTTAGCTTCTATTTCCGAAAATTCAACCCCATTTTTTGTAACCATTCAACTATTTCGTTTTTTCTGTTGGCCGAATTTTGTATTTTATTTGCAATAACCTAAATATACGGTGTATTATCCATTATAATAATGCTTCTCTCCTCCAAATAATTTAATAATCTATTAAGAACCATTCTTTAAATTTATCAGCTTTCAACTCTTCGTGATAGTCTGAGGTACCTTTGGAGAGAAAAATCCATTTGCTTTCTGGCAGAAGCCCTGTCTTAGCAGATCCAGCATGACAAATGATGAGCCAACTACGCTGTCCGACAGGTAACTTTAGGCCACCCCTTTTTAGGAGTCCTGCCAGATTGACTTTTCAGTGTGGTTTTTATTTACCCATGTCTCGTCTAAATAAAATATAGGTCTCGAATCAACAGAATGTCTAATTTCATGCATTTTGCGTAAGAATTTTAATCTTGCCGCAACAATGTCACTCCTCTCCATTAAAAATTAACGTCCATCATTTGTCTTTCTGTACCTGAACCCTAATCCCCTCAAAATTCTGACAGTCATTGTTTTAACCCAGTGTATGAAATTTTGGTTTTAAGAGCGCAAGTTATTTTCTGTATAGTTGGAAGCTCACCTAGGTCATAAAACTCGAACACAGTTCTACGTACAACGTGCTTGTCAAAGTCACTTAAATTTGTAACCCTCTTCGGAGGAGCAAAGTGTTTCCTGGGCGACAGAACCTGGGCACCTCTGGGATCAAATTTTCTTGTCTCTCCAAAAGTGCGGGACACACTTGTTTTACCTACACCACACGCTTCAGCAGTAAGCCGTTGAGCAAATCGAGCTGATATCTATATTCCTTGCTCAATTTTTTGAAGAACGTGCACACCTTAAAAATAATACTTCGAGCCTGACTTCGCAATACCTGCCTTTTTGATTCGCCACTAAATTCACCGCAAGAAGCCATTGCACTATTTAACTATTACTCTACTTTTGTGTAAAGAACAACGGAATAATATTGATCTGAACTCTCCAGAGTAAATAAACAGTTCTTATCCAGGATTCATTCATAAGCATAAGCATACAGCATTCCACAGGCTAACAGAAAATGAAGCGTTCGCTCTTTCTCGAATTTAACACCTTGACTTTTTCCCAGTAATTCTTTTATCACGTCATGTCACACATATAGTTTCAGTTCTGAGTGATTACAAATATAGGTACACGCATACATTTCAATCAATAATGATATTAATATAGTGCTTACGTCGCGATGTATTGTTTCAATACAGGCAATAGTGGTTTATTTATTTGTATTACAAAAACTATTTGAGCTAAAAATGTGGAGTTTTCATGGTAATGTGAGATACATTACTCTCTAGTTCCACATGGATTAGTTTTGACAAAATCTGAATTTTTGTCTTACCGCGAATAGTATTCCATACAGATTGATTAGGTTGACGCTCCTTACACCACTTAGGGGGAATGCAATACGACAACACCGCAGGACTCCGATTGGTTGCTCACCTAGTGGCGCTCAAGGACAAACACCTTCCCATTTGAAACACATAATATAAGCTTACAGTTGTTTCGTATCTGTTGCTATGGCAGCGACGTATACTCATATTACCTAAGCCTGAAGTTCTGCCCTCACGTTGTGGTGCTGTCAGTAGGTATGTAGGAGTACGAGCTCTCGCCTCAAGGCCCAGGCAAATTATAGTCAGCATGTCGAGTTATTACACTACTAAAGCATAACAATGACGACACTTGGCAGCTAATATCAGTAACACTGAATGCTAAATGCACATTCTCCTCGGTATTATCTCAATACCATATCAATATCATATTAATTTATGCGCCAACGGATGTGGCGTATTTTTGTATATATTTGCTTAGTTTAAATTGTTTCAGAGATCCAGCGAATGGTCCAAGTAAGACATTGTCTTGCGCAGAAGCACAATACCAACCTGTAACGCATGCCATAAAGGGTTCGGCAATAGGATGAAAGTATTCTAGATGTAAGAGGTAGCTGCAAAGAATAGCACATCTGAAACAACTCAACACTTGGAGTTTGCTCTTCCTTTACTGCATTTCGCTAGGGGTAAGTTGGACCTTTTGTTAAAACAATTTGGTAACGTTAACCATTTCCAACATATGTATCAGGTAAGAGCGATTTCAATTATTCATTTATCTTTATCTGCGTATTCGTCATGCATTTATCTTGATCAGATATAAAAATAACTTTGACTAAGAAAAGTTTTAGAATCCATGAAAAATAAGTAATAGTGGTCAGAGATTACGCATTATCTCAATAACTTATTAATATCCTATTAATTTATGCGCCAACGGATGTGGCGTATTTTTGTATATATTTGCTTAATTTAGTTTGTTTCAGGGACGCAGCGAATGGTCCAGGTAAGATATTGGCTTGCGCAAAAGCACAATACCAACCTGTAACGCGTGCCATAAAGGGTTCGGCAATAGAATGAAAGTATTCTAGATGTAAGAGGTAGCTGCGAACAATAGCACATCTGGAACAACTCAACACTTGGAGTTTCCTCTTCCTTTACTGCATTTCGCTAGGGGTAAGTCGGACATTTTGTTAAAAAAATTTTGTAACGTTAACCGTTTCCAACTTATGTATTAGCTAAGTGTGATTTGAGGCGGTCCTTGCCCGTTAAGCACCTCGTTGAGCCCTCACGGCACTCAACACTTCATAAGATAAGATATGTGATAGATGAGGACTATGGATGAGAAGTTTCCAACAGGTCGGGATTTTTATCAGGGTAGATCTGCATGAGTACTCGCTTTTAAGTTCCAGGGAGTGGGTGCGTCCTGACAGTGTGTAGGTATTATCACATATAAGACACCACGGCCTTTGAATGTCAAGTTTATTGTTACATTTAGTCCTCTCCACTCGCCACTGTTGACGATGTTATTCGCACATTAGGCGCGAGATTTGAGATTTTCCCGTTGCTGTGCCCATGGCACGACTTATGTGTATCTGTGTACGCGATGTTCCTGAACGTCGGTAGTGAATTACTTTGCACAACATGGTATTTCCAGGGGATTATTAAACAAAAAAACGGAGTTTGGTGAAATCTTAATGACGTTGTAACGTGTGCAGTTTCTCTCATTCGCTAACACAGGGTGTTCGATAACCACCTAATGTGAGTTATTCCGTCCATCCACGAACGCGGACTCTGATGAACTTTTTAGTACTTGTCGCCCCCTTCACACGCCGAAACAGAGTGTTTTTCCTAGCAAACATTGAACGTTGCCATTGCACAAATTTCCCCTTCCTTTCGCCGAATTTTGGACACTTTAGGGGTCATGTGACCTGTTGCTTGTAACTTATATGTTGTGTTTCATCCCTACTCTTGAATTTAAAAGCAATTTCTAGTGTATGAGGTATGTATTCCACGCGAATTTCTCTTTCCCACAGTCAAGCTAATTAATGCATAAGCATGTTTGAAAATGGGTATCTTAAATTCCAGAGGCTATTCTCTCGTCACGTATCATATGCAGTCCAAGACATGGGCTGGCGCCGAGGGTCTATCCTTGGACAATGCCACCTTTGTCGGCTAGAAACACAAAGCAAATACCTGTGAGGGGAAAGTGTACATGTTCCTCGTTCTCATGACACGTTGGGGTCTCCTGCTTTCAATAATATATATCGGGATTGCCTGTTTAGTATCTGCACTTGTATATTTAATCATCCTCTATATTTATTATAACTTTGTTTAATTCATATTGTGGTATCTATCCGCCCTTAATTATGCATTTAATTGGACTTTCGGGGTTATTATGACGATGTTATGCCTAACAGGGACGTTATCAGATTTCAATTATTCATTTATCTTTATCTGCGCATTCTCCATACATTTGTCTTGATCAGATATAAAAATAACTTTGAGTAAGAAAAGTTTAGGAAACCATGAAAAATAAACAATAGTGGGTAGAGGTTACGCATTATCTCAATACCTTATCAATATCATATTAATTTATGTGCCAACGCATGTGGCGTATTTATGTATATATTTGCTTAGTTTAATTTGTTTCAGGGACGCAGCGAATGGTCCAAGTTACATATTGGCTTTCGCAAAAGCACAATACCAACCTGTAACGCATGCCATAAAGGGTTCGGCAATAGGACGAAAGGATTCTAGATGTAAGAGGTACCTGCGAAGAGTAGCACATCTGGAACAACTCAACACTTGGAGTTTCCTCTTCCTTCACTGCATTTCGCTAGGGGTAACTTGGACGTTTTGTTAAAACAATTTTGTAACGTTAACAGTTTCCAACATATGTATTAGGCAAGAGCGATTTCAATTATTCATTTATCTTTATCTGCGTATTCGCCATGCATTTATCTTGATCAGATATAAAAATAACTTTGAGTAAGAAAAGGTTTAGAATCCATGAAAAATAAACAATAGTGGGTAGAGATTACGCATTATCTCAATAACTTATTAATATCCTATTAATTTATGCGCCAACGGATGTGGCGTATTTTTGTATATATTTGCTTAATTTAGTTTGTTTCAGGGACGCAGCGAATGGTTCAGGTAAGATATTGGCCCTCGCAAAAGCACAATACCAACCTGTAACGCATGCCATAAAGGGTTCGGCAATAGAATGAAAGTATTCTAGATGTAAGAGGTAGCTGCGAACAATAGCACATCTGGAACAACTCAACACTTGGAGTTTCCTCTTCCTTTACTGCATTTCGCTAGGGGTAAGTCGGACATTTTGTTACAAAATTTTGTAACGTTAACCGTTTCCAACTTATGTATTACGTAAGAGCGATTTCAATTATTCAATTATCTGCGTATTCGCCATTCATTTATCTTGATCAGATATAAAAATAACTTTGGGTAAGAAAAATTCTAGAAGCCATGAAAAATATACAATTGTGGTCAGAGATTATGCATTATCTCAATACCATATCAATATTCTATTAATTTATTCGCCAACGGATGTAGCGTATTTATGTATATATTTTATTATTTTAATTTGTTTCAGGGGGCAGCGAATGGTCCAAGTAAGATATTGGCTTGCGCAGAAGCACAATACCAACCTGTAACGCACTCCATAAAGGATTCAAAACTAGGATGAAAGGATTCTAGATGTAAGAGGTAGCTGCGAAGAATAGCACATCTGGAACAACTCAACACTAGGAGTTTCCTCTTCCTTTACTGCATTTCGCTAGGGGTAAGTCGGACATTTTGTTAAAAAAATTTTGTAACGTTACCCGTTTCCAACTTATGTATTAGCTAAGTGCGATTTGAGGCGGTCCTTGCCCGTTAAGCACCTCGTTGAGCCCTCGCGGCACTCAACACCTCATAAGATAGGATATGTGATAGGTGAGGACTACGGATGAGAAGTTTCCAACAGCTGGGGTATTTTATCAGGGTAGATCTGCATGAATACTCGCTTTTGAGTTCCAGGGAGTGGGTGCGTCCTGACAGTGTGTAGGTATTATCACATAAAAGACACCACGACCTTTGAATGTCAAGTTTATTGTTACATTTAGTCCTCTCCACTCGCCACTGTTGACGATGTTATTCGCACATTAGGCGCGAGATTTGAGATTTTTCCGTTGCTGTGCGCATGACACGACTTATATGTATCTGTGTACGCGATGTTCCTGAACGTCGGTAGTGAATTACTTCGCACAACATGGTATTTCCAGGGGATTATTAAACAAAAAAACGGAGTTTGGTGAAATATTAATGACGTTGTAACGTGTGCAGTTTCTCTCATTCGCTAACACAGGGTGTTCGATAACCACCTAATGTGAGTTATTCCGTCCATCCACGAACGCGGACTCTGATGAACTTTTTAGTACTTGTCGCCCCCTTCACACGCCGAAACAGAGTGTTTTTCCTAGCAAACATTGAACGTTGCCATTGCACAAATTTCCCCTTCCTTTCGCCGAATTTTGGACACTTTAGGGGTCATGTGACCTGTTGCTTGTAACTTATATGTTGTGTTTCATCCCTACTCTTGAATTTAAAAGCAATTTCTAGTGTATGAGGTATGTATTCCACGCGAATTTCTCTTTCCCACAGTCAAGCTAATTAATGCATAAGCATGTTTGAAAATGGGTATCTTAAATTCCAGAGTCTATTCTCTCGTCACGTATCATATGCAGTCCTAGACATGGGCTGGCGCCGAGGGTCTATCCTTGGACAATGCCACCTTTGTCGGCTAGAAAAACAAAGCAAATACCTGTGAGGGGAAAGTGTACATGTTCCTCGTTCTCATGACACGTTGGGGTCTCCTGCTTTCAATAATATATATCGGGATTGCCTGTTTAGTATCTGCATATGTATATTTAACCATTATCCTCTATAATTATTATAACTTTGTTTAATTCATATTGTGGTATCTATCCGCCCTTAATTATGCATTTAATTAGACTTTCGGGGTTATTATGACGATGTTATGCCTAACAGGGACGTTATCAGATTTCAATTATTCATTTATCTTTATCTGCGTATTCGCCATACATTTGTCTTGATCAGATATAAAAATAACTTTGAGTAAGAAAAGTTTAAGAAACCATAAAAAATAAACAATAGTGGGTAGAGATTACGCATTATCTCAATACCTGATCAATATCACATTAATTTATGTGCCAACGCATGTGGCGTATTTATGTATACATTTGCTTAGTTTAATTTGTTTCAGGACGCAGCGAATGGTCCAAGTAAGATATTGGCTTGCGCAGAAGCACATACCAACCTGTAACGCACGGCATAAGGGGTTCAGCAATAGGATGAAAGGATTCTAGAAGTAAGAGGTAGCTGCGAAGAATAGCACATCTGGATTAACTCAACACTTGGAGTTTCCTCTTCCTTTACTGCATTTTGCTAGGGGTAAGTTGGACCTTTTGTTAAAACAATTTTGTAATGTTAACCGTTTCCAACTTATGTATTAGGTAAGAGCGATTTCAATTATTCATTTATCTTTATCTGTGTATTCGCCATACATTTATCTTGATCAGATATAAAAATAACTTTGAGTAAGAAAAGTTTAAGAAATCATGAAAAATAAACAATAGTGGGTAGAGATTTGGCATTCGAATATAGTATGCCAGATGATTCTTTTAATTTTTTACTAGATTCTAAAAATTGAGCTCCCATCCTAATGTCCTATCATATGATTGAACGTGTTCAGGAAATCTCCAAATCTATGATCGCACTGAGCGTGATCTTATGTTATTTTTCTCTTCTTAGCATTTCGAAATTTACTGCTTAAACCGCAGGAGAACTTAAAACTTATCAAACTATACTATTCAGAAATAATAGATGACAGTAAGGATTTGTTTTGCATAAACATAAATGTATATCAGAAGGATTCAGTAGAATGTTTTGTATGCCTTTCTGATATGACAGCTATGTTTAGTTCGGCGAGAAGTAAGGGAAGCTGCTATACTTTTCACAGAAAATATGCACTTCTTATTGGTTTTGAAAGTTTAATGTTTTTTATGTGATGGGCCATATCGGAATATGGATGAACAAAATGAGCAATGAGGAGTCTTTAGAGCTTGGAATTTGCATTCATATTCATCATTTTCGTCATTGTTAAACCCACATGAGGCTATGTTTCATTAGTAATTGCAATACTTGTCTCTAATACTTGTATAGCTTAACACTGAGATGCATTTATAGGCGACAAAAATATTAGGAAAAGAGATGGATTACTGAAAAAAAGAACCTCGAGAATCGTTTGTATACGATAATAGCGACAATGACTGTGAGATATCCTTCAGTGTCAACATTGCTGATGATATGATTGACACTTCTGCCAGTTGAATAAATCACGTGTTTAGAAATTATTACCGTGTTACAAATTGATCACGCTAGAAAATTAGTTATATAACTGTGCACTTATTATAATTGAAGTACTCATTTAATCACAAAACTGGAGCAATATAGTTATTTCTCTCCGTTTTTCTGTTCTAAATTGCAGAAGATAGGGTTATTTAGCCTCATTTTCATTCTTTGAAAAATATTATATAAAATAGCTACGTGGATATATATAATACATTTATAATCACTAAGGTAACTTTTTATTGTGCACCCGTATTAAGTACAATAATTAATTGGCTAAACATTCATATCAGACACACGCGGCTACCAAGTGCTCCATTTGTGTTTCGTCACTTACTATACGCTATTTCTATTTCTAATAAATATGATGACAAGCAAATGCAGCGCTAGTCACTGAGGGTCACTACGCCTCAACGTTCTGTCATGTAGTAGTAGTACTGAGAGTTTAGCCCAGAGGTTCTACTCCCATTAGTCCTGAAGCCGTAGGAACTGGACCTTGGCCTCCTTCGACCAGGGAGTTATCCGAGCTGTCCCAAAGGGCGCGCGGCATCCTCCGTGGGGTTTTCCATGGGACAAGACCTAGAGACTAACAAGCCCCCTCATCTGGTCCTATGGACTCAAGACGGGATGGAAGTGGATACGCCACTTACGCGCGTCAACACTCAAGGTGAAGACTACCGAAAAACCTCGGTGGGGCCGCCTGGTGATCTAGCACACCTTCTACTAGCTTTGCAGGCTAGTACCCGGGAGGCTTAATGGCTTCCCTCAACCCCGTCCGAAGACGTACCCGATTCCCACGGGTTTCGGGAACACACTGCCCCCTCGAGTCCATCCCAATCCGAACAACTCTCGAAGGAGGGGCTCGGCTGTTCGGCCCGAGGTTCCTCTAGTAACGTCAGAGGTACCACGAGTGCTAAGGGTCTGTAGCGCCCGCACTTTGGCAGCTTAAAGGGACGGATCCCTTCCCCTACGGGGAGTACTGAGATTCTGAGTGCAGAGGGTCTACTCCCATTCGCCTTGTCCCCGTAGGAACAAGACCCGGGCCTCTTTAAACCAGGGAGTATCCGAGCTGTCCCAAAGGGCGCCCGGCATCCTCTGTGGGGCTTTCCATTAGGGCAAGACCTAGTTTCCTAACAAGCCCCCCCCCATCTGGTCCTAGGGACACAAGACGGACGGAAGTGGATACGCCACTTACGCGCGTCAACACTCAAGGTGAAGACTACCGATATGACCTCGGTGGGGCCGCCTGGTGATCTAGCACACCTTCTACTAGCTGAGCAGGCTAGTACCCGGAAACTTAATGGCTTCCCTCAACCCCGTCCGAAGACGTACCCAATCTCCCACGGGTATCGGGAACACACTGCCCCCTCGAGACCATCCAAATCCGAACAACTCCCGAAGGAGGGGCTCGGCTGTTCGGCTCGAGGTTCCTCTAGTAACGTCAGAGGTACCACGAGTGCTAAGGGTCCGCAGCGCCCGCACTTTGGCAGCTGAAGGGGACGGATCCCCTCCCCTACGGTGTTTAGTATTTGTTTGGAGCTTCGAGTAGAATTGACGAGTTCGACTCCGTGTAAGAGGTGAACTGTGTTTACGCCATAGAGATTGGATAACTAGATAACTGGACTAGTTCGGAGGGGAATCAGCGCGCGAACCACTCTTGATTTATTGTGCCTATCATACCAAGTGGAGTATCCGGGGAGGATGAGGCAAGAGGAGACACACGGCGGCCGTCCAAAGGAGTTACGTCAATGCAGAAGTCAGGATACCTATATTTCACTTTGATGGAAACTTCCCCCGACAGGCCAGGACAACCCACCCTACTGTGTTTCGGTAATTCCCACCACTGGATCTGGGTGCAGAGACCGGCAACCGTCCTACCGGAGGAGGAATACCCTAGAGAGACTACTAAATAGCAGCACACAGGGTATTTGCTGAGGAGACATTTAAATGAAGCTTTGCAGAGACGTGTCGAACTGTTGTACTGGTATAAAAAGGCTGATTATGCGTTAGCATTCTGGTAACGATTTAGTGAAAAACCCGTTTGAGATGAGTTTTGTCGTCTTGTTCACCAAAATATAAGATACTGCGACTTTGGGGGTTCATGAAATAAAGGTCGAGGTTACAAACACAAAAACTGTACTTTATTCTCATAGCAAATACACTCTTCACAAATTCAATTTGCTAGATAACCTAAAACTGTTTATTTTTCAAACACTTCGCTCAACTGTCCATCGCTTCTGGTCACGATCGGCCCTGAAGTTTCCCGAATCTCCACCGGCCATCATTTATTCATCGGCTTCGCGAGTCTGCCGCCAGGGTAACACTGCTCCCTTCTCAAGGCTGGTCGTCCCGAACAGCGGCTTCGCAGCGGGCCAGGCGATCCAGGTGTACCACCAACATCTTTCCTTGGGGAACCTTCTGGATGCGGTAGACCACGTCGTTAATCCTCTTCACCACACGATACGGTCCTTGCCATGGCTGCTGAAGCTTCGGGCAGCGTCCCTTGGTCCGGGTCGGGTGGTACAACCAGACCAGGTCACATTGCTGGAACCCTTGGCTGTTAGCTTGCCTGTCGTATCGGGTTTTCATGCGGTCGCTCGCCTTCTGGATGTTCTGGCGAGCCATCACGTGCATGTCGTGGAGGTGGTCCACCAGGTTCTCCACATCCCTCAAGAGTGGCCCCAAGTCTGCGTCCGCCAGCTGCTCCCTCCTCAGGTCTGCGCTATCCCAGCAATCCGCAGGCATTGCCGTGACTACTCGAACTGCTGCGGCACGCTCCTTCTCCTCCACTCCTGTGCATTGACCGCGCTCTTCTGGACAGGGTCTTCGGGACATAGTGTCCGCGTTACCGTGACTCTTCCCTCTGCGATGTTCCGAGATGAAGTCGTACTCCTGCTGCCTCTGAGCCCAACGTGCTCTCTGGCCTTCCTGTCGCGCCGTCACCATCACTTCGCTCCTCGCGGGGACAACCACGTCTTCGATCAAGATGACCCTGCAAATTCCAAGGCGCTCTTCTGGTTGACAGAGTGAAACCTCTTCTCCGTTGAGCCCCAGGACCTTCCTGCCGACGTCGACCGTCGCCTCATGGCTCCTGAGCGCATCCACTCCCAGAATCACCTCCTCAGCCACCTTCGCGACGAACACCCACAGACGCACGGCACTCCGTCCCAAGGTCAGCTCCAGCAGGGTGTGCTTCTCCACAGGCATGGTGTCGCCCGATGCCGTCACAAGCTTGTATGGTCGGCTCGGCTTCCTCGTCGGCAAAGCATTCGCCGCGTCAGGTCTGATGATGGTTTCGGCTGCCCCAGTGTCCACTAGCACGCGGCACGGCTTTCCTCCTACCCGGCCGTCCGCGATGAGGCTGTCATTCATACGCCGGCTGACGACGCTCAGCGTCACTCGAGGGGATGGTGGTAATGGCGCCGACGTGCCCCTCTCCACGCCGGGCCTTACTCGTTCGTCCGGCCGCTCTTCCTGATGTGGGCAGTCTCTCTGCAGGTGCCCGGGCTGTCCACACCCCCAACACAGGCCCCTAGGTGTTCGCCGGCGTCCCTCAGCTGGTCTTCTGTCTCTGGCGTAGCGGCCACTCCTCGTTCTCGACGTCGGGATAGATGCTACCTTGGCGGCCTCCATCCTTAATGCCGCTGTCAGCGCCTCGTGGATGGTTTCATAATCGCCAAGCATTAGGCGCTGACGAATCTCCGTGTCCCGTACCCCGTCGACAAAATTGTAGGCGGCTTCCCGGAATACGAAATCCAGTGGCAGGTCAACGAAGGCCTTGCTAGCTAGCTGCTCAATCGCTATGGCGAACTCCTGCAGCGTCTCCCCCGGCTGCTGTGACCTTGCCTTTAGTTGGCTGCGGTACGCTGCGGCTAAGCGGTGGTTCCCGAAACGAATCTCCAGGGCCTCCCAGATGTCCTTGGGCGCCGCCGTTGTCTGCACCGCGTTTAGGACTTCCGCGGCCCGTCCCTGGAGGCTGGCTATTATCTGTGTGGCCTCCTCCGGTGACCGTCTGTTGTGCTTGGCCACTGTGTCGAACTGGCGTCGGAAGACCTCAAATGTTGACGCGCCGTCATATTTCGGCGGTTTGACGCGCACAGATGTTGTGTGGCGTCCCGGCGCGTCGGCCTTCAAATCCTTCAGTTTCCTGCCGACGACGTCCTCTACTATGGCGTTCAGGGACTTGACGCTGCTGTCGGCCTTTCCCTCCAGGTCGTCAACGCGGCTCGCCAGGTCCTCGACGCGCTCGTCCACTTGGCCCATCCGCTTGCCCAGCTCCGTCACATTATCCCTCACGCCGGCCAACTGTTCTTCAAATTTGGCGGCGAGGGCCTCGTTCGCTACCTTCATTTCTTCCAGCTTTGCGGCCAGGTTGTCATTTGTAGTCTACAGCTTCGCGGCCAGGCTGTTATTTGCCGCTTCTGTGTTTGCAGCGATGTTTTCATTTGCCGTCTTCATTTCCGAGGTCAGTTCGGCCTTCATTTCCATCATCTTCTGCAAAATCTTTTCCAATGTCACGTCCATTGTCGAATGTTCCACTTCCTAACACCAATTGTGACTTTGTGGGTTCGTGAAATAAAGGTCGAGGTTACAAACACAAAAACTGTACTTTATTCTCGTAGCAAATACACTCTTCACAATTTCAATTTGCTAGATAACCTAAAACTGTTTATTTTTCAAACACTTCGCTCAACTGTCCATCCCTTCCGGTCAGGATCGTCCCCGAAATTTCCCGAATCTCCACCGGCCATCATTTATTCATCGGCTTCGCGAGTCTGCCGCCAGGGTAACAATACAATTAAGGGATCAAATTTTGGTGACCAATCTAAGAAATGGATACATCAAACTAACCCATTCTTCTGATATCCAGAGAAGAACCGTCAGAATGCTGGTCTTGCAGAATACTCCCAATACTAAATCCCTTTCGAGTAGAAGTATCACATACAGTACATTCAAGAAGAAAAACAGTATATCAGATATTGTCATTGCAGTGAATAATTCAGAAGTACGTATTTCATAATGCAATCTGTTACTGTACAGATATTTCTACACTACAAGTAAGTTCAGTTGGCAGCTGGCTAAAGATGTACACTAAATGAATTAGTCTGTTACCAGCTATTGCTGGTACATGTATCAACTACTCCATATGTATATATCATCTTCAGCCTTCTTTAAGAATTAGCAACAGACTAATGCATTTAGTGTACATCTTTACCCAGCTGCAACCTGAAGTAAATTGGACTATTATGAAAACTGATATAAATTCGAACATTTTTACATTGTATTCCTTAATTATTTGTTAAATATCTACTATTTTGCTGTAGAAATATGCTGAAATAATTTATTTTTCATATTTGGGCACTGTTGGTTGGTCATTTTAATCATGGTTTTTAAAGATTGCGCCGCGTTATTATGCCGATTTTTAAATGATTTGTTGGTTTTGTGTAAATCTTTATCTTCTTTCACCAGCTTAGCTACAGTTGAGCACTAATGATTAATACTTTGGTCATAGTTTTGAATCGATGTTTTATCTCACCTTTATTATTGAAATAATGCTTCTTATATTGATTTAGTAATTATTATTTACTCTACATACACAATAATAAATTGAAAATACAATTATTCACATTGTTCTCACAAACATACGTCACCGAGAAAACTTTCTAGTAGCGTCTCTGGAAGTACTTTTTTGTCTCTTGTTTCAAATCTCGTTCTCTTGGGGTTTTCTTTTCCTTGTATCCATGATCACATTTATATTCCACAACAAAAACATTAACTCTTCTCAAATCTCAACCAACATTTCATAATTATTAAATACCTTTTCTTGGGGCCAGCTATAAATGCAGTTTCAATATATAATTGCTAAAAAAAGGAAGAGAGAAAGGAAAAAAAAAAAACAGCGAGTTCTGTGACCTTCTGTAAATAGTGAAAACAAAAAAGGAATTACTTTAGGAAATGAGGGTACTGTATGGAATGCACTAACCTGAACAATGCGTGTCTCCAAAGGATGTTTAGATATTGCCGAGAGAATGGGAGTAGTGACCTTGATCGGCGTTGGAGCCGGAGAGTTCGGGATCGCTTGCAGTTTCTCGATGACTGGCACTGAGGAGCTATAGCCGCAGCCCATCGGTGGTATCTTCCCCAATTCAGCTGTGCAATGAGAAAGGCGTTTCAATTTTCAATATATTGGTTTCGGCAAATTAAATATGGCATGAATAAAACTTTGTGTTCCTGTTACATTTTCGTAGCTTTCTGTATGGACTCTTCTAAATCTGTCACACAATAGGTGATAAGGGGCACAGCCACAAAACAAAATTGTCTCATATTAGAACAGGCCCACCCCTTGATGCAGCACTCAGTGTATAGTCCTTTGCATTTGCTCACATAAATATCAGTGTTATATCCCCAACACAGAAAAAATATGAACCTTTTAAAACGTAGGTATATTACCAGAATGGAATAGGTATGCCAATCATATTTTTGCACACGTTGCAGTTTCAAATTGATCAGAATGTGGCTAAGAAAATTAAGAAAGTAAAAACTTGACATCGTACATATCAGAATGGCATACAAATTAGGTAAATTCTAAGGGTGGTAGCAGTGATTATAACAGATTTAATAGCCAAAATATCCCATCTTGAGATGACGTTTTGTAGAATTCTTCTTGTTGTGAAGACTTCTCCTAGAAATGAGTCAATACGTGTCCGTTAAATTTACCATTGTCTGTAAACCTCTTAAGGGGACATTGAAGTGATAAAAGCGAGTTTCTAAAGTGTTAAAACTACATATTTAATTACTTGCACAGGCTTTAGTAACTGTTAAAAAGCGTGTAAACAAATGTTTTTTCCTTGTTCCATTTATACCCCGCCTTTAACTGCTATGGTCATATCGGCGGACGTTCTCCTTTGTAACATACTGAAGATGTTAACTCGTTATCTTTGGTTTTTAATCATTAGATCACGCACGCATTCACACTCTCATTCATACTTCCAGACTCTGGGGAAGATGGGGAATTATCTTAGTTGGAGAAAACTCCCCAACCTCCCGCCGCCGGGAATCGAAGCTGGGACCGCTAGCACGGCAGCACGGTAAGGTGCTCTACCGACTGAGCTACGGGGCCGGCCAACAAAATTTTACTTAAATATCTAATTGCATTCTTGATATATTAATTTTTGTCCAATTTATTAGCCATATTAAAAGTCTATTTTTCCATGCATGTTGATGTAATTTTTACAGTTATTTCCTTAATACCTCTATAACAAATTGTATAATGGGAATATTCATGTAGTCGTAGATAGTTTTTCTTTCAAATTTCTTTATAGTACTTACTAAATGTGAAACGCATAAAAAAGAGTACACGCTTGCGACAATTATGCTGAAAATACCTTTAATTGTGCATTTCATTATCTATTTTAGCAAGTGTTGTTTGTAATATTTCAGACTCCTATACCATGTGGGAGAAAATTGGTTTTGATGTGAAAACGTACATCACGCATTTTGAGTAATTGATGCATATTTATCAGGATAGAAACTAAATGCTGCAACGCTTCAAAAATTTTATTCAAACAGTTCCACCTAAGAACATTAAAAATTCGCAAATATGTATTTCAAATTAGGGTGCTGGTAGCAGTAGAGCTCAAAATCTTTTTCCCCCAAACTAGATAAAATCGCTTACGTATTTCGAGCGTATGTTTAAAATGTGTTTTAGTAAGCTCTTACACATTTCTATACAGTCTATATAGCTTTTTGAAACTCATATCTCTTAAGTTTAACACTTTTTGTTTTCAATATACGCCAACAATGCACCGTTCAGTATTTCTCTCATTTAAAAAATAGAACATTTTATGTTTTCCCTTAGATTATTGACTTGATTATATATGATTTCGTATTTGTCTAGGTGAAAAGAATAAGTATTAATGTACAAAAGTATGTACAATTACTATTTTATAATGTTCTTACTTTTAGCACTCTTGCTATTACAGGTGAAATAATAGTGATTTAATGCTTCTCAAAAAGAATGAAAAAATCAAGTAATGAAATGACATTGCCAAAGCTATCGCGCCGAATTGCCATTGTATAACTATATATATATATATATATATATATATATATATATATATATTAGTTTCTCATCATTCGTTTAAATTAGATAAATGAGTACAACCTCGACTGTAAACGTGAGGAATACCATTTAACTATTTTTCAACTGTAAATACTTCGTGTACCAGAACAGAAATGTGCGCAAGATTTCTGTACTGATTTGAAAAGCACATAGAGTACTAGAAGTACTAGAGTACTAGAAGTTGCCAGGCCGCGCCGTGACTCAGTGGTTAGACCGCTTGTCTCTCACCAAGGTGGCCCGGGTTCGATCCCAGGCGTCCGAAAAGTGAGATTTGTGGTGGAAAACACGGGACCTCCGGTTTACCCCGCCATCTCATTCCACCGGTACTCCATCTTCATCTTATGTATCATCAGTGTCACCGCCTGCGGTGCCGTATGTAGTAATAGCGGGCGTTAAACACTACACATTTCATTTCTAGAAGTTGCCGAGGAATAGTGCGAAATTAGAATGTACAGTTGCTTATATGACAAGTCAGTTTTGTTAGCATCTCGTAATAAGTTAGAGGGAACGAGCTTCAGGTTTTCTAATTATTAAAAGTAAAAAAAAAAAAAAAAAAAAAAAAAAAGCATCTCATCGGTTTACTTTCGCACGCATATTCACTCGTCTGCAAACGATTCTTACAACTGCTTAATTTTTATCCACTTAATACTAATTGACCAAACGTCTGCATAAATGCACCACTATATTGGTAATGGATAATGCTATTCAGAAAGCTGTTTTACAACATTGATTCAATAAGAATGAAAAGGACCCACAAAAAGAGACACCGCACGCCCAAAAGTGACTGTTTCCAATCCAATAAATAATTTTATGACAGAAAGGCCTCAAGGATATCTCCTCGCAATACACATAGTGTTTAAGGGAAAGAGAGAAAGGAAATATAAGAAAATGGACACATAAGACTATGCACCAGAGATATTTTCTTGTTTAGACCTGGATAAAATCTTTGTACAAATTGTAACACTAATTTATTTTTCATTCCTAGAACATGCTATACTAATATTACACAAATAAAAATATTTGTAACGGAATCTTCACTTAAGAAGTTGATGTTAATCCTTCCTTCTTTTTATAAAATCGATTTAAAAAGCATTTTTCTTTCATCTTCAGTCAAACTCCGTTGTTAAGAAAATCTCGGTTACCATGTAAAACACACACACAAAAAGAAACATTGCGTAATTAATTTTGACATACCCGCAATTGATTCTGTTTTTAGGTTTGTTTCGTCTTCAGGTGTTGGTAATGCTGGATACGTAACATAAAAGAAAAATGGTAACCGAGATTTTCTTAACAACGGAGTTTGACTAAAGATTAAACTAAAATGCTTTTGAAATCGATTTTATAAAGAAGAAGGAAGAATTACCTTCAACTTCTTAAGTTAAGGGGAGATTCTCTTACAAATATTTTTATTTGTGCAATATTTGTTGCTTCACTGTGACTAGCTTCATTTTCTGTGTGATGTTATACTAATTTTTGGTTTGTAATGAATTTGCATTGTGAGAAAACTGTGGGTGGTAGAAAAGAATTGAGGTCAAATTGAAATATTTCCATTTTATGTCATAGGTTTACAATATGCATATATGTCTACTCTAACAGAAAAACAGATGTTCATTGTGAAATAAGTGTTAATTGACTTATCATTTCGTATATTCTTCATGGTATACTTTTTGGCTGAATAATTAGCTTTACAGTGCATTCATTGCAGTATATAGTTAAAAAAGAACGTTATCATATCCAGACACAAGGCGAAATTGCGCACCTTTATATTACGCGGGCAAGACCCACCTCTCATATAGTATATTTACCTGCCGGTAGATCGAGGCCTCAAAGCTGCAGTCAGCAGATCAAGTACGATCGCAAGCCGCTAGGGGAATCGTATAATCTCGCTCCATCAGCGATGCTATTGATGACGGCAAATTAAAGATAAAAATGAACACCGTGTACGGGAAATTTGATATTTACTGACTTTTCGTTTTGGGTCATACTGTTTATATGCACGCATATACGCACGAGCACACACATAAACAAACACATGTAGCTTTTTCTAAAATTGCCTAGTTGTGCGAGAATATAATGGAAAAATCTACATATCGAACTTGGGAGAAATGCAGTATTTCCTCTTCTTCTTTCCATATATAAGCAATGGAGAAAATAATAAAGAAAGGCAACAGTTGTAGACAGCAGCAAACTGTGATATAACTGTCACGTTTGTTGTTCCTGTTGCTGTAGTATATCGCGTTCTTGCCTAGCGTGCAAATGACGGAACGCCACAGTCAATAAAACATATTCTGTTTGAGATTTGCATGTCCTTGACGGTAAGCCTTTCTGCTTAAATTTTCATACTTCTATACCTGTAAATTGGTGATAAAAATGCAAGCTTAAACTTCTAGTTTGGCACGTGATGGAACGAAAGTATTTGCAATAAATCTATTCTGGAAATGCCTTGCTCCTGGATGACAGGTAGATGAATTTATCAAGGAACTGCATTTCATATTTAAATTTATAGTAGTTCAATATGACCTTTGTGTGATTAAAAGATTTACAATACTTTAAAGTCTCATGTCCATGACGTTTCGACGCGTTTGGCACATATGAATCCTCTTCGGAATCAATATGTCAGCCTTGGTACTGATCCTAGGGCCATAGGCTCAAACAAATCACTACTGTTTATTTGTACAGACATATAGGTTTACGTATGCTTAAAAGTGACCGCCTAATGTTGGTAGTTGGCATGTGAAGAACTCCTGATGGACGAAATTCCGGCAAACTGTCGACTCTGATATAGGTACTCATAAATATCCGGTCATATAAGACTTTCCTTCATAATAGGGAGTTATTTGTAATTATTAAATGGTGTTAAAGTATATGTTGACTGTCTAGTTTTACAATAAAGTTAACAGTTCTTAGGTACCTTTGACAAAAAAGCGCCACTTTAATATTTGGTCACTCTTAGTTAACCTTGCATTCATCCGCTTAGACATAAACGAAAAGGGGAGACTCGCATTCCGATTACCATTAGTGAACATCTACCTTTTATGCTATCGTGGTATATGTACCTAAAGTCAAGTGGGACGGAAAGAAAATAACACAACATTCGTCCACTTGGCCCATCCTCTTGCCCAGCTCCGTCACGTTATCTCTCACGCCGGCCAACTGTTCTTCAAACTTCACGGCAAGGGCCTCGTTTGCCGCTTTCATCTCCGTGGCCAGGCTGTCGTTCGCTGCCCTCATTTCTGTGGTCAGTTCGGCCATCTTTGCGGTCATTATCGTGGCCAAGTTGTTATTTGCCGCTTCCGTCTTCGCTGTTATTTCCGCCTTCAGTTCTTGCATCTTCTCGGCGATGTTGTCGTTGGCCGTCTTCATTTCTTCCATTTTGTGTAAAATCTTTGCCAGTGCCGATTCCATGGCCGTTATCCCACTCCTGACGCCAGTTGTGTCTTTGTGGGTTCGTGAAATAACAAGTCGAGGTTACAAACACAAAAAACTGCACTTTATTTTCCTAGCAATACACTGTTCACCATTACAATTTTCTAGATAATCTAAAACTGTTTATTTTAAAAACACTTCGTTCAACTGACTGTCGCTTCCGACAAGGATCGGCCCCGAAGTTTCCCGAATCTCCACCGGCCATCATTTGTCGATCGGCATCGCGAGTCTGCCGCCAGGGTAACAATATATATATATTGTTATTTTTGCCATTTAACTACAATGGTCATATCGGCGGCTGTTCTCCTTTGGAACACGTTGGGGGTGTTAACTCGTAAACGTTGGGTTTTAATCATTAGATCACGCACACAGTCACACTCTCATTCATACTTCCAGATTCTGGGGAAGATGAATTATCTTGGTTGGAGAAAAATCCCCACCCCCACCGCCGGGAATCGAACCCGGGACCCCTAGCACGGCAGGCAGCATATATATTTTGAAGGTTTCGGACGAAAACGATCTTCTGTTCTCCAGACCTGTTATATATTGGGAAAAGCATCTACATCGAATGACTCTACATTGAATGTTGTGACTGCGGCAAATTTAGTTTCCTTTTAGTGCATTACAATTTTCTCTGGAACCTGTGTTCATCCCGAATTTTACACAGAGCGGAATGTCCTATATTTTTCTGAAGAACTCGTTTTAGTTTCCACTGCACCTGTGGAAGCATTATATCTCTGCTTGACGCAGCCAATGCGCGCGACCTTCCAACAATAGCACGAGTTGAAGTTGACGTGCACAACTTGACGAATTTTTGGCTTAACTTCCGGGCGTAGTGATAAGACTTGTAAATCTATGTTGAAAGTACGTGCGCCACTTGTAGATATTTGATATGTTTTGTGGTCTTCAGTCATGATTTTCCTTGCATTTTCAGCTCGCTCGCTCGCTCGCTCGTCGTGCTATCTGGCTGTATTTAGCCAGAAGATTTTTGCTGCGTGCCTACCCGTTTTTGGTTTAACCGCAGGTAAAGTTTGTTCGGGATGTAGGGTGACTTGTGGGTTTTTAGGTTGGAATTATTTGTAAGGATACAGTAATTTTACCTAGGGAAGTAAAGGATAGGATGCAATGCCTAGCACCGTGGTGTTTTGTTTCTGATATTTAGGTTGGTAATTTTGATGCCAAACAGCTTAGGAGAATATGTGGAGCTCAGCTTTAGCTGCTGTTAGGATTAGCTCCTGGGTTATCTTGGGTGCCCGCAAGCCATGCGGGGTACCCGATGTTGTCTAGAACGGCGTCTAGTGGGGTCGTAATCTCCCAATGACCTGACAAGGGCGCTTGTATGGTTGGGTAAGTTGGCGTATAGTTTTGATGCCCGGCGCCTAATTTCGTCCTCCACGTATGGAAGACCCGAGGCTTCATGAAGCAATCTGGTGGGAAAGTAGCGGCCCACAGAGTAGATAGACCATAGTCCTCTATTCCGTTCACGTTGAAGCCATGCCAACCAGAAAAGTGGCATCGAGCTCGACCCCAGCATTGGATATAGGGAAGCTATTGCTCCCCGTACCCTTGCCGCTAGGTCCCTGATGTGCTGGCGAGGTTAGACCTTTATCCAACGCCACTCCTAGGTACCGGGCAGAGTTAGTCCACTCTATCTTTCGGCCTCGGAAGCTGAAGTTGGGGCAGTCTGCGGAGGAGTGGCGCTTAGTAAAATGTATGGCGTGGCTTTTGTCCGGATTTACGGACATCCGCAAACGCCTACACCACTTGTGTGAGACGGATGTGTTTGTCTTTGCAGAACAGAAGCACGTCGTCAGCGTATTGTGCCATTACGACTCGTGGCTCTGTGGGGAAGTCTGCCATAAAGACATTGAATAGTGTGGAGGATAGTACAGAGCCTTCGGGGACTCCGCCTCTCACTGGTCTAAGTGTTGATGTTTTCTCTGCAACTGTGACTTTAAATGTGCGGTGGCGCAAGACGCTGTGTAAAAGTCCGGCATGCCATGTAGTTGAGAAGGCCTTCTCGACATCCAACGAAACTGCAGCCGCGAAGGCGCCTTCCTGGAAGCCCAGGGCGGCGGTCTCCACCACACGCAGTAACTGCTGGACTGTCGAGTGCCCAGGACGAAATCCAAACTCATGGTCGGGCCTTTTCAGCTTTTCGATGAGGAATCTTAAGTTCTGTCTTCTTTCTTGTTTTGTGATCTACTTCCGCATTCAGAAAGTAGCAAATCATATGTATTACATGTGTCAGATCTTGGTTGACAGAATCAACTTTCTCACTGTAAATGCCACACATATTCATTAAAGCTAAAACTTACAACCTACTGGATAATTCTTATAAATAACTATATCCAGGAGCATTCATTGACTTGGCGCTAGTGACATCTGCCGGGAATTTTTAGGACCTTTATAGTTCTCTGTGCTCTTGGCCAATTATATATTACAATTACGCTTTTGTCATAACACATTTTAACACACACAAATACAATTCGAAATTTTTGTTTCTTGATCTTTTATATATTTAAAGGTTTCATTTCGGGAAAATAATGCGAAATACTTCTGAAGCGTTTTCTGGCTTATTTTTAAACTCAGATGTGCAAAATTCGATCAGCAGTGAGTATTAATGAAAGCACAAATATGTGATTCAGGTTTATATAAAGATAATAAATTCCAAAGATACTACAGCCTTTTACACCGTCGAAAACTTACATAAGTTTCTGGGATTAATAATATTTTAGAAATAATTCTACTATATTGATTGAGTTGCATGAACCACTGTTTTTGGAAGTTAGGAGAGTGCTTCGTTGCCATCATTTAATTATCGTTACAATCGTAATAATTCCTTCAGTGGTAAACTTTTTGGCTGTAATAATTTACATTTATGATTCTCCCATCGCTTCCCGAGACGTCGATGTCCCTTCTCTCAATAATCTATGCTGATATTATAAAAATAGAAGGTGATGTAGATTTAAGTGCGTGTATGTAACTTAATATTCTAAACCGTTGAATCGATTTTGATAATTAGTTCGCATTTATGAAACCTGCTCTTTCAGATGGTCACAGGCAATATATGTGACTCCAAGCTCAAAGGGGCTTAAACGAAGAGTATTAAAATATTTTAAATGTATTTTGTTTTTGCGGGGGACTGTATACTTAGTCCATATCAAACATCCATCATACTTCACTGAAGTTTTACCAAATAATTTTCTTTTATTTGCACTTAGCAAAACTAGATACTTGTAGGATAGACTTGAGTAGCTTGGAAACAGAATACACTACCTTATATTCAATTCCTATTTTCAAACCTAACATAAAAATCAAAATTCTTCGTTTTGACTTTGTATGGCTGTACCGTAGAGAAACTATAAATTAGTCGTATGTATGTAACAAGTATAAAAAATTACGCCTACGTTATTTTCAACTCCTTATGTACAAATCTGCACGGTTTTACAGTACTCATTTCATAAAACTCCCTTAAAACGTTCAAAATCCGCCCAAACCTTATTTTAAATTATATACTTCTCTAACTTTATTTTTTCATTTCCATCTCCCTACTGCTTGATAAACTAGGACATACATTAATGCACACGGACTACACGACTTGGCAAACATTATTGAATTATTGATTGTCCTAAATATAGAATATTACAGGAATTCCTGTAGAGACAGCTATTTATTTTATATAATCAATACATCATTCTTCTTACACGAAATATTCATTTACTCCTATAAATCTTTTATTTAGCAAATACAATGTATTACTCAATCCCTATAAATTAATACCTTATGGCTTCCATTTTTCGGCTTTCCATTTTCCATTTCAGTCTGTTTTATTGTTAAGAATCTCATTTCATATACCTGGATTCTTTCTTTGTATTTCTCAGTTGAAGCCCATTACACATATCCAATAATAATTTTCACACTAACCTGTCACTAATATATTTTGGTTTGTAGTGCTCTTCCTATTGTTCCATTCAGATTAAATGATTACAGGTTTTGTCTTCACTGAATTTCTAAGACAGTATGTATTAAGTATTTAAAATTATTACTGCTTCACACACACAGACACACAAACACACACACACATATATATATATATATATATATGTGTGTGTGTGTGTGTGTGTGTGTGTGTGTGTGTGTGTGTGTGTGTGTGTGTGTGTGTGTGTGTGAAGTGGCTGGCGTACGCCTTAAATCTTTCATTTATTATGTTCATGTCATGAAGACCTGAACTAAAGTATATGTTTATTGCTGAGTTTATATTTTTCTACGATTCTCCATACAGTTTTTCTATTTATTTTACAAAAAGCGTTATCGTGTTCAGCAACAAGTTTTTTGTGATTTTTGCTTGAGATCTCTGTAGTTTTCTATAACCATTGTAAAATTAAAGTGTAATCAATAGATGTGATGCTGCTTAAAAGATTGGGCATTGTTGAAGCAATATAGTTTCTTCAAGATTAAGCCTTAATAGACTATCACATATCCTGTAGTGTGGCTGATACACATTACATATTATCTTCTTTCTTCGTAAATGCTCACCAGAATGTAATCTTACTGAATCAGATTTATTTTTCAGTAGTATTGGAAATATTATAACTTGATATTTTTGAGTCAAACAAGTCAACCAACGCATACATACGAAGAATATAATGCTAATTAGCAAATGCTTTCAAAAATCAGAGCAACAGTACTTTAAGTACTAATTTAGCTTTAAAATAATTAATACAAACAACAATGCAAAACTATTCCAAGTATTATTTTCTTCTATTGAGCCTTTTTTACCGGTAGCAAAAATGCAATTTAAATATTTTTATCTATTATTCAAAGAACCAAACTTAGCCACATCAGTTCCAGCGAAAATTTGTTTTTATAATATCATGGACCCTTAATATCCTCTTATGCATGTTGGATTTTTATTTCGAGTTTTATTTTTCTGAATTTTTATTGCTTTAATGTTTTAAAACATTAATGAAACTTTTGGTTCACCTTAATCAGTGTATCCCGAACATGAATTTATTGAAAAATTGTTCGGTACATGGAATTTCAAGTCGCAATCTCATGAATGTGAGTCAGATGTTCTGCTGCGGCGGAAGTCTATGAATGCTATAGAAACAGATCAATGACGTTAGCAGAACCTGAGAAACAACTCTAACGAAAATGGGCGTCTATACAGCAACTCATAAATTATATTCAGTGTTTTGAAGGGGTGTTAATCTACTTTGCATATCTCTTTTCCAAGAAGCCACGGACCTCTTGCTAGTTCGCATGAAATAAACTTCGCTTTAGAGGTTTTTATGTTCATTTTTTACAGCAGAACATTCCTAAAATCTTTCGCATCTGGGAAATTAAGTTAAAAAAGGCCTTTATTGTGTTTTTGTTTAGAAAAATGGGTTTTAAAGCGTTTGAAAATGAGAATTTGCACGCTTGTTTCACCTAATAGTAATTTAAAGGGTACCCATATTATCGCGGTGAAGAAAGAAGTAGATTTCAAGGAATGTTACAGACGAGCAAATTAAGAACATCATTGTGGTAACATTTAGAATTTAATTCAGATTTAATGAAAATTATTATTTTATATAATATTAGCATTTAAATTTGTAAAATACAATTGTTATTTCTATATACTTTTACGTTCTGAACTGTTGCTCCAACATTTCACTTTTTTTACGTCCTTTAACTTTTTACGTCATATCGGACGATAAATGGAATGGGAGAAATGATGCTCAAATGTTCCCAGGGTCCATGGAGCTTAGAGTAACCCTATATTCGTCTTTTAGGATAAGGGAAAATCCCGGAAAAACCTTATCCAGGTAACTTACCCTGATCGAGACTCAAGCTCGGGACCTCTTGAACGTGAGGCAGACACGCTACCATCTACGCTGCCGAGGCGGGCACTTGTATTATTACTTACCTGATTTTTTATGCAATTCAAATTAAATATTAATGCAATACTTTTCAAAATTGATATATTACCCGAAAGGAAAACGAAATGTTTGGAAAGAGGTCTGTATTAAATATTTTCTGTTGATTAAGTCAAAGTTGTAATAGAAGTTTGACAAAATAAACCATCTTAGTGATAGGTGTTACCTTGATTAGGTGTACATTACATATATGTTAGAGCTTAATAATATACCTATTTCGCCTATGCATGTTGGATCACAGTATTTAACAAAGGGAAATGAATAATTTAATATTGCTGGAACTGCAGGTTGGGTAGAGAAAACATAATGTTAGCATTATGGTGTAAGCATTTATTTAATGTATCATAAATACCAACAAAGTCCATTTTACGCAACATGGGAAACATTTCTTTTCTCACTTCTATCTCTACCTAAGACGAAAATCATCAAACTATTTTTGTAATATCTTTGTGAATTCTGTCTTAAAGTTCAGCACTGGAGCAGCAGAAATTTTCTCAATAAGATGATGCTACAGCAGATGCTGCAGCGTTTAAGCAATAGCTCTGGTTCTTAGAGAATCAAGTCAGCTCGAAAAAGGGAACTACTGTATGACCTCCAGGAACGATATTTTTTTGTCTACAGGCTCTGGAGATGGGCAGGATTATTCAAATCATCCCAACATTCCTACATCTCAAAGATCGTATTCACACAAAAATTAATACTATTTCAGTGAAGTGTTGCCACATGCACATTGGCTAGAACACTATCGTTGCAGGAAATACTTTTCGAAGTGAAAATCTTTACTGTGTTACAGAAAATACCACATTATTGGCTTTAAATCGTTAGTTCTTTTTTGCTTTAACAAATGACAAAGTCAAAATTTTTGAAAAATATAAGGCGCAGTGTGTTATTGTGATATTTTCTCAAAAATATCCACCCGTCGTCCTTAAAGTCACTGAACCTCTATACAAGTTTGTTATTTAAACGCCTTTCCAATTTAAATTTTTGTTGAGAACGCCTTTTTTAAATTTGGTTATTCATTTGTGATCCGGAAATATTCATTTCCTGTGCAATCTCGACATTTACATAAAGCCACTCCTTCTCTAACTGCCATGTATGTACTCGATACAGAAAGTACTATTTTAATACTTAAATTTAGCCAAAAGAGGTAAATCGGTGTAGCTCAAATATCCGGCATGTTTACTGAGTAACTGCGATCATAGCGACACAGCGGAAGTCTGATGCAACGGGAAGTACACGTAGTATGGTACAGATGTCGCGCAACTTGGAATTGCAATGTATACACATTTAAGAGTGTCTTATTTATTAAAACGCTTTAAAACTTACAAAAATGATGTTTCGCTTTGATTCAAAATATATTCCAGATGTGGACGGTGGTAAGCCACAACCATATTCTAATAAAATTGCATATAAATGGGGAAGAGCTATTGCACGCCGGAACGAAAGTATTCAGAAACTTATATATGTACAAGAAATGGAACTTATTTTGTTCATATATTCGATGTAATGAGAAAGGCTTAAGTGTTGGATAAGCTGTACTACTTGAACGATATTGAAAGAGGAATATAAGTTTTAAGGGAATGCAAGACTGACAACGCCAAATCACACAATTTTCAACCAATCTTGCTGAAATAGTTACCACTTACTGATGCATATTGGACACAGAATTCAAAATTTGATTTTTGTGAAATTCAAAATTTGTGCAAAATTCAAACCACTGCACACGATGAAAGTTTTCGAAATTTTAATTTTTCTATTTCTAAAAATAATAAGATGGTTATGAAGAAAATATCTATTACATGAATTTCTAATGCCTCCTTCAGTTCCAGAGAAAAAAATAAGGTATGGGATAAACAAAAAAACCAGAACATGATTAAACCTTTGATTTTACATACAAGTAACTTTAAAAATATAATGAATATTAAAATTTCATATGATGGAAACCTTTGTTTGCTTTCTAAGAAAATGTGTTGAACTTTTAGAGGGAGTGAATCAAATCTGCATCGTGTGGAAGATTTTGATTGACAAAAAATCTTCAAAAAACTATAACTCACTAAATCAAATTTTAAAATCCAAAACATTTTCCTTCTCAGTTACATATCTTGAAGCCGACTGAACCCCTCTAGTTATGTAATTTGGACCCTTATGTCTCTTCTTTCTCTCTTCTGCAGCAGTTTTATTCAATTTTATGTTCCTTCTGGATGGTTTAGAAGTTACCTTCGCAGAAATTGCTGAATGAAGTTGGCGTAATTGTTTCTTCCCTTGGCTAATTTTTAGAGATTCTGGTGAACTCTCAGTGTCCATTATGTCTGACTGCAGCTTCAGTAAAGCAGAACAATCAAAATTGAATTCACTGGTGGTTGATGTCATAGCAACCTGAAGTATCTACTTTGACACAAATACTTCCTTTGGGCATTTACGCCATATCAGTCTATGTAAATTTTTATTTGGATTTTGTCTCTTACCCAATGTACATCTCTTTAGGATTTCATCTGATGCCAGCCTTTGGTACACAGGCTTTAGTTTTCTTACCACATCAGCACCCAAGTATGTTCTCATTGTTGTGTTGTTATGTTTAGGTATTTCTTCCCCATCGAGCTATAGCTTTATTATAAAAAAACCAAGATGTGAGTCCATTAGGGCAGCCGGTATCAATTGGATTGCTATCACTTATAGTACAATGACGTAAAGTGGTATAAATAGATTGTTTGGTTGCAGGTACATCAGGAAAGTTTTTTTGTAATTGCACTTCTGTAATATATTTGGAGTCGAGCAAATAAATTTGCAATTAGGCTGCCATGTGACCTGCCATCAAGTGTTACCTTTTTCTTCTTCCATTTTTCCACTGTACCCTGGAGGCCTTTAATAGTCCTTTTGGTAATGTGATTAATGCTGTACTCCTTTTTGATTTGGTTCAGGTTCTTTCTTCGTTCTACAATAATAATATTCCTGGAGATCACTGCACATCCGAAAACCAGAAATATACACAATTTACACTAATTCTGCACTTTCGATTTCTGCCTTCGTATAGCTGGTAGCTTGAGGTGATGACCGGTAAAACAAGCACAAAAGCCTCGTTATTGGTATAATAAATAAGTAACAACCATTAATGAAACTAATGCTTTTCAATGTAGAACATTTTTGATACCTGTATTATACAGTGCTATATTGATCTAAATAATTTAATGATAAATAAATATGTATGAAGGTACAATGCAGGTTATGTCATGATATTAATTTTCGGCTTTTACCTACATTCTAACATCTTCCTTAGCAGGAGGTCTTTCTGAAAATTTATTCCCATCCCTCTTGCTGCACATAGGATCCCTGGGGCCTTTCAAATCTTGTGAATTTTACAAATTTATGAACGTTTATTCTTACTTAATTTCGTTTCAATACAGTTAAAACGTAAGTTGCTATTTTAGCTGTAAATTTTCGTTCAAATGGTACAGGTTAACCAACTTAATGTCTTAATCACATCGTAAATTTTCCCAATAATAATCACAGAATATATACTTATGTAATAATAATTTTCAACTAAAAATAATTTTGAATGAATATATGGACGAAAGAAGTTCAATTTCTTGTTTTTATATAAGTTTCTGAAAACTTTCGTTCCAAAACACAATAGCTCTTCTCCATCAATATCACAATTTTATAGAATGTGGTTCCAGCTTACTATGGCTAATACTTAGGATCTATTTTCTATCAAACCAAAAATTAGTTTTGTAATTTTTCAAAGCGTTTTAATCTCATTTATATCTAGAAGGTGCACCAGGCCTTCCAAATTGCTTATGATATCATTTTATCAAGCGTTGAGCTGGCTATGAAAATTATCTAGTGTTGATTAAATGTGATTAATGCACGTCGTCAATTTTGTATTAAGTACTTCAGTGAAAACCTAAATTTTTTCACCACTTAGGGGAAGAGGTTTACTTCTAAATATTTTGATATTGTGATCTCAGCGAGATGTGGGTTTTATAAACTTATGAGGTATACCAGAAAAAAAGTCCAGTTGGTGTAGTTTTTGTATGTGCGTATTTGTACCACTTAAATAAAATAAGAAAAACAAAAAATACATAACATTTCATGTTGTATCAACATTTTATCTCATCTAATAAAGATTTTGCAAGAAATCCTTCCGCTCAAAACTGTCTTTGCAATGGTTCTGAAATTTTGATTAAACTGCTAGATACATGTTCTTGGTTGATGTAGCAATATCTTGAACGTTTTATTAATGGCTTGCGACTAGAATTAACACATTAGCAAGCCATAAGAGATAAAACTAAACAGAAAAATTCATACAGAAGTTATACATGCATAGGTCACGGTGTACTTAGCGTAGCTGTAGTACATGATTGATGTTGAGAAGTTTATGTTCAACTTTTTATAAATGGCCTGCGACTGTGAATTAACACATTAGCAAGCCATAAGAGATAAAACTAAACAGAAAAATTCATACAAAAGCTATACATATATAGGTCACGATGCACTTAGCGTAGCTGTAGTACATGATTGATATTGAGAAGTTTTGGAATATTTAAAAATCAAATTTTAGGAATTAAAAGCACAAATGTTGTGTGCATGGTCTACATTCGTTTGTAGTTAGTGCTTTGCTCATCATGTTTATTAAAGTTATAACACTACAATATAAAAAGTTGATACGCTGAAATTTTTTTTCTGTTAAAACACAATTAATGACAACCATTGGAGAGATAGCCTTCCGAAAACTTCCTCACTGCTCTAACATATCGTTGTTACTGAGGGGGAGACAAATGTTCTTCCGTTCTGTTCTTTGGGATGTCTACCGTTCAAGGAGCTTCTATTCTATTAGCTCTGTGACACATAGGGCCCACTAGTTACTTACGAAGTTGGAGGGAGAGTGTTACAAATTTGGAGGATTCGATTAACAGATTATGCGGTTTCATACTATTAAACGTGTACCATTAGGGTATTGCGATCATAATGCGCTACGTTGTTTTCGACGGTTGCACATTTGCTGGTCTTGCTATACATCTGACGTCATTCATATTCTGTGCCCAAACTTGTATAGCTTGCGAGCGCACATCTCATATAACAAGTCATAAAGTCCCATAACAATAACATCTAGAAAAAATAAAGAAGATATTTGAATATTACTGAATCTTATCTGCGCAGTCTGACAACAAGGCAGGACTTCAGAATTAAATATCTTGGTTTTGTTTTGCGCTTAGGCATGGGTTCCACACCTGACATGGATGAAAGTCCAAACTAAGTCAACGCTTGAAAGCCGGTTCGCCACATGCCTGTGTATTTATGAACTAATTCCAGTAGCGAGGGATGGGATGCTTTTCTTGTAAGCTATTCAATCGTATTCACGAGACAAACTAAAAGTTGCGTAAAAGCTAAGCATAGGTTCATCAAAGATAAATTAACTATTAAGGAAATACGTTATTTACTGTATGGTTTAAAATTAAATCAAAGCCACATATGTACTAAATAGGAAATTCATTAATAGTCAATAACTGGAGCTGGCCCCTTAGTTCAGTTGCTAGAGCACCTACCTGCTGTCCGAGGGGTCGCGGGCTCTATTTCCGGCTGGGGATGGGGATTTTACTTCAACCAAGGTGATTCCCCATCTTCCCCAGAGTCTGTAAACATGAATGAGAGAGCGAATGTGTCCCTGATCTAATGATAAAAGAAATCCAAAATACCAGCGACCCAGCGTATACGAGTCAACAACACCGCCAGTGGGCGATTTGTTCCTAAAGGAGAATGGTCGCCAATATGACCATTGCAGTTAAAGGCGGAGATTAAATGAATAAATAATAAATAAACTACAATATGATCATGATGTAAGATAAACCTTTCACGGCGAGCGTTATTAACAGTAGCTTCACACTTTTTACATGTTAAACACGGCTTGGCCCGGCTGATCACCCTCGAAGCTATCGTTATTATCAACATATCTATTGGAAATTAATTGTTCTTTCATACTGGCCTTGTTTAGGCTTAAGTATGGAAAGATAGAGTCAGACAGAAAAATTCAAATCCCGGCTATGGCATTGAATTTTTCAGTCTGACTCTTATCTTTCATACTTAGCCTACACACGGCCAGTGTGAAAGAACTATTAATTTGCATTAATTGACCTAATAGTGGTTAACTATAAAGCCCGGGCTCTAAAGTACTTACACGTTGTAAGGTAGTTATCTCATGTGTTTATGAGAACTCCTAAGTGGTTTACCGGGAAAATACTGAGTGAGTTGGAGAATTTAATGTCATGTCGGCACGTTGGCCATAGTAGCTCAAGGGTTAGAGCGACTGGACGGCAACCAGAAGATCCGTGGCTCAAATCCCGGCTATGGCATTGAATTTTTCAGTCTGACTCTTATCTTTCCATACTTAGCCTACACACGGCCAGTGTGAAAGAACAATTAATTTGCATTACTTGACCTAATAGTGGTTAACTATAAAGCCCGGGCTCTAAAGTACTTACACGTTGTAAGGTAGTTACCTCATGTGTTTATGAGAACTCTTAAGTGGTTTACCGGAAAAACACGAGTTAGTTGGAGAATTTAATGTCATGTCGGCACGTTGGCCATAGTAGCTCACGGGTTAGAGCGGCTGGACGGCAACGAAGATCCGTGGTTCAAATCCCGGCTATGGCATTGAATTTTTTAGTCTCACTCTATCTTCATATCTATTTATAGTAGACGCTCAAAATATGTCCCGTTAGACTTTTCTATAATCTTACGTTTGGAATTCTCCTATTGGGAAACTATCTCAAATATTTTCGCTCCTTGACTACTGCAGTCTTCTTTGCATTAGCCAGAATCACACTCTTGATCTGAACGCATTTGAAACACTCTCAAAACCCGTGTTATGCCAAGTGTTGCCGCAGCTAGTTTTACTGTTTACATCCCTCACCTTTCGTTGTATACACATGCAGTGCTGCAGGGTTTCCAAGTGTAAGCACGCAATTTTGTTGCAATAGATACGCAGGAATCCAGTCCTTTCATATTATTTTATGGCTGAGCGAATCATTTTAACAACTTATGGTAAACAAATATCTCATATTTTCTAGTTGTAATTCCTTATACAAATTGCAGAAGTAAATTATAAAAGTGTGATGACATATTCGCGATCGGAACTTTGATCAATTTTATTTTTTATTTCTGCAACCATGCACTTTAGAGGAAAATGGTACAGCAAGGTATGTTTCAGCTTAACGCTAGGAAGTTACCGTTGAAGTCATAGCCCTAACACCTTGTGTGTGTGTGTGTGTGTGTGTGTGTGTGTGTGTGTGTGTGTGTGTGTGTGTGTGTGTGTGTGTGTGTGTGTGTGTGTGTGTGTGTGTGTGTAATTAGTGGAATGACTGCTATAAAGGGGTGGTGGATGAGTACCATGCCAGACTTTTTGTAGTTTTATATTTTAAAAGAGATATGGAAGAAACTGTAGAAAAATCCAAGCAAGATGATTCAGAACGTACTTTTATGCTACCATTTGGGAGGCACTAGTTGAATTCTATTTACTATCGGGTCTCTTACTTTTATTATTTCCTTCAATCTCTGGATAAGTGCAGAGTTATATATTTCTGTAACACCACCCTGTTTCCATCAAAGGTAAATACATACAAGACACATAAATACGGATTTCTGACTGATATAATTATGATAAAAATTCCATAGAGTAGCGAATTCAGTATTAAGTGAATGCCATATTTTGACTATATACATAGCAATGAGATAAGTAGTACAAAATGAACTGTGTGATCATATATCAGCGAGTTTTTAAAGGGATAATGCAGGAAGAAAGTTAACGCAATGCCTTCTCTGTGACAAATAGAAACACATATTTGCCAATATATTAACTGAAAATCTTTGGGGATACAGCATCGTTATTAAATGACATGAAGAATGAAATAAAATGTTGTGGAGAAAATACAAATAGAGAACATCATACTTGACTAAAATCAGATTTCTAATATCACTGCCAATACATACCTCCTTCGGTGAAGCTCCAAATATTTATGTAGAAGTTCCTGGGAGAGGAGGGCAAACTACACATTTTTTATTTTGACAAAGTTTCACTATTACCAAGACAGCTTGATGTGACAGCCTGGAATAGGATGGAGGAAGGACTTTCCAATCTGGTTGATCTACTAGAACATACGACTTGCTATTTTTATTGAGAGCTAAATGCCACTATTAGTTTTATTATATCATCTCAGGGTTAGCGGAGATTAACATTTGAAAACTAAATTAAAACTTTAAGTGGAACTATATGCAAAATGTAGCATGGATTGGGGAATTTTGTGTTTGTAGTAGAGTTAATATGGGCTTTAATCAAGTTTTATATTCAGAACAAGGGTGTATACAGTAAACAATAAATGTACGAATAAATGAAGGTAATAGCAGAGCAACATTAGAATACTATCGTCATGTTTTATTAGCTTATCACGCCTATCGAGAAAATGATAAATTGAAAAACTTACCGGATATGAAGTTAGAGAAATGAAATTCCGAGTAGACCTTAGCACAGAGCAACAACCATAATGGTTTCTGTCCAACATTTATAAAAGTGAGGTGAAACAGTGCTGGAGTTTCAGGCACGGCTATACTTTCACTGTGTGTAACAATGGAGTATTATTGTATCTGACGGAACCTTCGTTAACAACTACCTCACTGGACGGTATACGCTGTACTGACCCATACACCGGCCATTCAACACGCGACCCCTCAAATCAGATCGAAACGCAGTGGCGGACTCTCAATGTAATTAGAAGCGAGTACAAAAGAATGTAAAGGGATTAATCGAACTGTACTGTCTAGGAGAAAATCGGTGTTACATTCACATATCTTTATCAACTCTAATTTTATGCAGCTTCTACAACCTATTTTTATGAAATCTCATTAGTCATTACTTCCTCTACTTTGGGTGGTGAGATAGGATAGAATGTTACGGAAGGCAATCGATACGTCAACCAGACTCATCTGTTGTGCCCATTTCCTAAGTGAGGCATTCCCTGGAAGATTGATGAGGCGAGAGAAGACGGGGGCGCCCGACCCCAGGGAATCACGACAGTTAGGAGTGCAATGTCTGTACCATTTACCAGCTTGAAACTTCACGGTGGTCCAGTACAACCGCCTCCCTACAACCGTGACCCGAAACGGCCACTAGGTGGACTCTGAGACCGGAGGTCGCCTTACTAGTGCTAGGAAAACTGCCGTCAGGCTTGCACAGCCGCGTTGCCTAATACCGCGCTCCTGAAACAGTTCACCAGGAACATATCATCCAGCCATGCAGCGCTGAGACCCACCTACACTTCTACCCTGAAAGAGACCACTATATGAGAGACGATGTGAACTGATAATAATGGCGATGAAGTGGAGTGACAGGAAATTTGCTACCCAGCTTTCGCCTGGCGACCCGAGAAAACTCCCGAAAAGACCCATGAGTCAGATAGGTCAGCCACGGGAATCGAAACCCGGTCCTCTCGAATGCGGGCCACAAACGACATATCCTGAACTTAAAACCTAACAGTGCGGGGATGGGGAACAACTTTAAATATAATTCTTGGTATTTAAGGTTCAGCACCAGACTACAAATAGCATCCCAAGTTTCAGTGATAGTGAAATCAATATAATCAAAGTGTTAGTGAAATCAAATTAATGAAAGTGACAGTGAAATCAGCTCAAACGTACAAACACTGGACACAACTTAACGCGGACTAGCTCACCGCTTTAGTGAACCAGAGCTACCCTCTAGCAGCTGGCCTTCTCTTATTATTATTATTATTATTATTATTATTATTATTATTATTATTATTATTATTATTATTATTATTATTATTATTATTATTATTATTATTATTATTATTATTATTATTATTATTATTATTATTATTATTATTATTATTATTATTATTATTATTATTATTATTATTATTATTATTATTATTATTATTATTATTATTATTATTATTATTATTATTATTATTATTATTATTATTATTATTATTATTATTATTATTATTATTATTATTATTATTATTATTATTATTATTATCATCATCATCATTATCATTATTATTATTATTATTATTATTATTATTATTATTATTATTATTATTATTATTATTATTATTATTATTATTACTATTACTATTATTACTACTACTATTAGGATGCCATACGAAGATTTTCAAGAAAGTTCCCCCAAACCAGGCTACACTTTTACATGCAACATTGCTGAAGAAGCTCGCCTCGGTAGTGTGGTGGTAACGAGTCTGCCTCACGTTGAAGAGGTCCCGAGTTTCGATCTCTGTGCTCAAATGGTGCTCAAATGAGCCCAGGGTCCACAGAGCTTAGAATTACCCGACATTCGTCTTTCAGGATAAGGGTAAATCCTGGGTAAAACCTTATCCAGGTAACTCACCCTGACCTATATTCGAACTCGGGACCTCTTGAACGTGAGGCAGACATGCTACCATCTACGCTACCGAGGCGGGCAACGTCTCCACAGATAATCATTTTCGAGTATTTTGATTTTCTGAAAAACAGCTCTGACGACTTCATTAAAATACGTCAAGCTTAAGAACTTTTACGATAAACAAAAATATATATCTGAAATATTTTAGGCATATCCTTAGAATTCCTTATTTCAGGATGACTCCTTTATAGCTTGTCCACCTAAGTGATAATCCCAGCGGGATGGCCTCAGGACGTTTCGTCTGTGGCCTGCATTCTGGAGGTCCGGGTTCGATTCCCGTGGCTACTCAACCCATTTTTTGTGGTTTTCTCCGGGCGAATGCTGGATAGGTTAATTAGATACCCCGAATTTCCTGTTCCATTTCATTTCCATTATCGTTTCATATCATCTCTCATCTGGTGGTCTCTTTCAGGGTGGAAGTGTCGGTGGGCATTGCATGGCTCTATGATGTGCTCCTGGTAACCACTTCGTCCTCTGGTGGGACGGTCTCCGAGCCGACCTAGTGGGTCGTTTCCGGACGACGGTAAGGGCGGATGCCGGTTGTACTGGCCTGCGTGGGAGTTTCCAAATGGTAAATGTTAGGGAGCCTGTCCCGTTCAATGTCGAGACTGTTTAGGTCGGTCACCCTCTGTCTCCTCTCGCCTTATTCTTCCTCCGGAGGATGATCCATTTGGGGCATAGGTACAATAGATCAATACTTGTCGACGTGCCTGAAACCTTAGGCGAGTTTCTCTCTTATCCTAGGAGATAAGACAAAATCTTACTGTGCAATATATTTAGATCTCGTTAAAGGACACGATTTATGTAAAATACATTTTTTCCATCTTTTGCTGTAGTGAACAACTTCCTAGATATTCCTTGTTAATTGAGCTTTCCAATACCTTTACCTTTATCAATGGGAAGCAGTCCGATATTTTATGCAGGGACATAAAAGCGAATGGAATGTCTTAGCCATAACATAGCGACCGGCTCTTATTAAGAGTTGAATAACGTTTAAAGCCTGCCCTACTCCCATATTCCCTTGTAAGAAAATGAGCAATAAATTGGCTTCTAACAAATTTTATCTCGATTAATATGAGCTAACAAGCATTTGTGAGCTGGTACAAGAGTAGAGAAATTCATGAGTGCAACACATCCGATTTTTCTATCTCCTTGGAATACCGATAAACCTCTGCAGATATACACGGATGTCTACAAATTCTTGGACGATTTCATAATGCTGTATTTTCAGCAATACGTAACATAATTGTCATACCAATATTTGAAGGAGGGAAGTTTCAAGTTTTGGTTATACTAATTTTCATTTTCATTTTGCATCAAGTGAGAAACGAGTATTTTTTGTGGAAAATGGCTTCTTCACCAACCGATGGTAGTCTTTGCTTGAATCTGCGCAAATGAGCAGTAATTTATCGGTTCGCCGGACATTTTGATGGCAATTTGGAGGTCCAGCGACTCCCGCGTCGTCATTCTGAAGGTGGTATAACGAACAGTTTTGTGACAGAGGTTGTAACTGTTATCAAGAAATTGAAATGTGGGGAGGCCAAGTGTAAATTAATAAACGATTGATATGAAAGCTTCAAAGGAAGCCCTAAAGAATAATTTCGGAGAGCCAGTTAAAAGTGTGAAAGTTTACACAGAATCGAATTTGGTTATTTCCATACTAACTTCAACTGGTACAAAACCCAACCTAACATGAAAACTAAACATATCGGCTTAAATATATGGCTTTTAATGCAAATTATAAGTATGGTTTCATGAAACTAAAATATCGACGTAAAGGTAATCTGGGGTACGGGCACTTTCTTTGAAAATATTTATGCGGAATAAATACCAACTTTGGTACTAAACGAAAATGTAATATTATACCTATGCTGCTTACATAAACGTGGACGTCTTTCTGAATAAAATTGATTTTTTTCAGTTAGTCTTATCGCATACATACTTCTCCGGGAAATTAGTGGAGCTAACATGTAATTCGTGATAATCTTTTGCAAAGCAAGGAAAAGGAAACCGAAGAATTAAAAAAGCAAGCTTATTTACATAAACATCTAAATGATTGATGGATAGAGTCAACATGAAAAATTCAATGCCATGGCCGGGATTTGAACCACGGATCTCCTGGTTTCCGTCCAGTCGCTCTTAACCTTTGAGCTACCATGGCCAACGTGCCTTCCTGACATTAAATTCTCCAGTTGACTCATATTCCCCGGTAGACCACTACGGGCTCTCGCATCCGAGATACACCGTTTGTGGCGACTTACTATTGTAAGTACTTAAGTCCCAGGCTTCATCATTTAACTCTTATTATTTTAGTTAATTGATGGAAATTAATCATTTCTCCACACTAGCCGTGTATAGGCTAAGATATTTGATGGATAGAGTCAACATGAAAAATTCAATGCCATGGCCGGGATTTGAACCACGGATCTCCTGGTTTCCGTCCAGTCGCTCTTAACCTTTGAGCTACCATGGCCAACGTGCCTTCCTGACATTAAATTCTCCAGTTGACTCATATTCCCCGGTAGACCACTACGGGCTCTCGCATCCGAGATACACCGTTTGTGGCGACTTACTATTGTAAGTACTTAAGTCCCAGGCTTCATCATTTAACTCTTATTATTTTAGTTAATTGATGGAAATTAATCATTTCTCCACACTAGCCGTGTATAGGCTAAGATATTTGATGGATAGAGTCAACATGAAAAATTCAATGCCATGGCCGGGATTTGAACCACGGATCTCCTGGTTTCCGTCCAGTCGCTCTTAACCTTTGAGCTACCATGGCCAACGTGCCTTCCTGACATTAAATTCTCCAGTTGACTCATATTCCCCGGTAGACCACTACGGGCTCTCGCATCCGAGATACACCGTTTGTGGCGACTTACTATTGTAAGTACTTAAGTCCCAGGCTTCATCATTTAACTCTTATTATTTTAGTTAATTGATGGAAATTAATCATTTCTCCACACTAGCCGTGTATAGGCTAAGATATTTGATGGATAGAGTCAACATGAAAAATTCAATGCCATGGCCGGGATTTGAACCACGGATCTCCTGGTTTCCGTCCAGTCGCTCTTAACCTTTGAGCTACCATGGCCAACGTGCCTTCCTGACATTAAATTCTCCAGTTGACTCATATTCCCCGGTAGACCACTACGGGCTCTCGCATCCGAGATACACCGTTTGTGGCGACTTACTATTGTAAGTACTTAAGTCCCAGGCTTCATCATTTAACTCTTATTATTTTAGTTAATTGATGGAAATTAATCATTTCTCCACACTAGCCGTGTATAGGCTAAGATATTTGATGGATAGAGTCAACATGAAAAATTCAATGCCATGGCCGGGATTTGAACCACGGATCTCCTGGTTTCCGTCCAGTCGCTCTTTACCTTTGAGCTACCATGGCCAACGTGCCTTCCTGACATTAAATTCTCCAGTTGACTCATATTCCCCGGTAGACCACTACGGGCTCTCGCATCCGAGATACACCGTTTGTGGCGACTTACTATTGTAAGTACTTAAGTCCCAGGCTTCATCATTTAACTCTTATTATTTTAGTTAATTGATGGAAATTAATCATTTCTCCACACTAGCCGTGTATAGGCTAAGATATTTGATGGATAGAGTCAACATGAAAAATTCAATGCCATGGCCGGGATTTGAACCACGGATCTCCTGGTTTCCGTCCAGTCGCTCTTAACCTTTGAGCTACCATGGCCAACGTGCCTTCCTGACATTAAATTCTCCAGTTGACTCATATTCCCCGGTAGACCACTACGGGCTCTCGCATCCGAGATACACCGTTTGTGGCGACTTACTATTGTAAGTACTTAAGTCCCAGGCTTCATCATTTAACTCTTATTATTTTAGTTAATTGATGGAAATTAATCATTTCTCCACACTAGCCGTGTATAGGCTAAGATATTTGATGGATAGAGTCAACATGAAAAATTCAATGCCATGGCCGGGATTTGAACCACGGATCTCCTGGTTTCCGTCCAGTCGCTCTTAACCTTTGAGCTACCATGGCCAACGTGCCTTCCTGACATTAAATTCTCCACTAGCCTATACACGGCTAGTGTGGAGAAATGATTAATTTCCATCAATTAACTAAAATCTAAATGATTACTTAGTGTTTTATTAATATATTACTTCTTCACTTTTTCTCGTCAGTTTAACAATAATTACACCATGATAACCGAATTAATATCCCTTCATATTGTATATTGCTGTGCAGTTGATTGTAGGTAACCGACACGTTGTGTAAGATGATATTTATAAATCTAAAAAATTTCTTAAGTTTTGTTTTATCTTAATGGTAGCATGGTTTTAATTTGCATCTTATTCCGGAAAATATTTTCGGACGAATGATGATATTATAAATTAAATAAATTTAATAAATTAACTAAATAATAAGTTAATAAAGCCCATAGTTATATCATAGCTGAGTTCCAGACATAAAAACTACAGTTAGTATATTTAAGGCTGAATAACGCACACTAACAATTTAATATCGGTGTGGAATCAAACTAGGATCGTCTGACAACTGAGGTTCAAAATCATTTCACCACTGTAGCTTAATGTGAAACTTTATAAGTATGTTAATCAATTATTTTCTCCCACCGTTTAGAATACCATTACGGTTTTATTACGCTTGCAATAAGTATAAAGTTTAATACACATTAAGGCGCAAACAAGTTATTTTTTCTTAAGTTATTTTAAAATTACTTGTGTATTTCATTTCAGCATTTCTCTTACTTAAACAGTTTTGAAAGACTTAATTCTCGGTTCACAAATACTCACCTGACCTATTGAATTGAAGTCTCTATCTTAGTTACGCTTAATGTGTTGATTTCAACAACATTTGAAATATATCGGCACATTTTTAAAACTTTCTATGCTTTTATTGTCAATTTTGCACCCATTTCAACCATGTTTGAATTATGCCGAAAAATTGTATTCCAACTGCTGGGCATAAAATTTCAGGTCCACCATTAAAGGGAGTGCCAAATTATTTGTTTCTTATGAAAGGACCAGATGGTAAGACTTGCACTAACGAAAGCGATTTCCACTGCATGTGCTCTTCCATCCACCAATACTGTTACCAGTTGGTTAGGAACGTTTATACTTATATTCACATTTATTTCACTCTAAAAGTTAGAGAAAAATTAATTGTAGCCAGAGGGCATAGTAGTGCCAGCAACGGCTCCTTGAAAATAATTTTACAGTTGGTCACTGATCGCGTTGCCGACATGAGCGGGTAGTGGTAGTGGCCGTCGCCATGGTAATTATCAGTTATCTTCACTGAACTCGTTTTCGTACCTGCTGCTAATTTAATGGGAACGTATCCATATACATTCAAGTGGCCCTAAAGTGTCTGAAAGGAGGTCAAAGTTCATGTGGGCGTTGATGCTTGCCGTAAGTGTCTCCTTATCTTGTTCCCATTAAGTCAACTAGAGAATTATGTCTTGAATCCCCAACACGATTCGGCAATAATCACAGCAACTAATTTAACGTAGCTGTACAATACATTATTGTAGGACTTGGCAAACTAAGAAGTAGCATAAGATTCTATCATAATTCTCAGGTTCAAATATTCTCCTGGGTAACGCAGGCGACGACGTGAAACTAGATTCGTTTTATATCTTATGAGATTGATAGTAGCTTGTCTTTATTGTACTTTGCGTTTGCTACACGTGGATAAGGATGAAAAAGGCTCTTATTGTGGACTGAACTAAAATGTAATGATACTTTCTAAGCCATAATTTGTAGTAAATATTTTTATAGTTTTAAATTTCATTCCATAGTTTAAATTTCATTCTACTTAAATGAATTTCTCAAACATTGCTTTTTAAACTATCTATTCCTTCATGACTTTTTTATTTTTTATTTTGTTATTGAAGGCTTTGTAATTTTGTAAAGCTGTATTTTAAATCGTTAATGAGCGGTATTTTTTTCCAGGGAGGCAGAAAACAGGGGTTCAAAGTGAAACATCTGTTTCCGAACGTTAATGGCGCAACCACCTTACCCATTATTTAAGAAATAAATCAAGAAAACATAGAGATACCATCTACTGTTTAACATAGAAGAGATAGAGGATGTTCGAAATGCAGTTGTTGAGACATATCCTGTAATGTTTGGAACTCACCAGCTCGTAATAAATTCATTTGGAAAATGAATACAAATTACGTTTGACTGTGCTGCACAAGGTAAGCATATATTCTGAAACGATATTGAAACATTTTTGTACAATTATATTTAAGCCATATTACTTCTTGTGTAAGCGGTTTTTATATGGCTAGATAAACATACTTTCACATGTTTTCGAGTAAAATGAAGTAGGGCATGCCGTTTTCCGTTCTCAAAGACGTACTTCTAAAGTTTATAATTTATTCGGTTTCCAAGAATAATCCTTAAGGAGAAGGTACACGAAAATGTCAGCTAGGACGTCGATAAAGACCATATCGCACTATAGGCATGTTTCGAAGGTTCACTAAAAGACAATAGAGCAACTCTGCTTGATGAGACTTGAACCGGATTCTATGCCCTTAATACTGAAACCGAACGGTTTATTGTATTATCTTCTCGCTTTACAGCTTTTGTTAAATATTCCTGTACATCTAATAAGGTTGTTAATGTGAACCAACCCTATAAAAATCCTTGGCATCACCTCACCATAAATAGCTACCTTTTCATGAAAGTATAAGTGTTAGAAAAACCCTTATCTATCCTAACTCAAGTTCATCGGTCTAACTTAGCTACGCTGCATAAAGGTTATTAACGCAGTTTTTCTAAGGACCTTGACATTATCTCACCGTTGCGCCGTTCGTGTTTATCAGCAACTAGACGCTACGTATTGTGAATGACGGTTTGTTGTATAACATGAAAGTAATCTGCCAAATTTGCATATAATAACTAGATTATCATCGAAACATTTATGTATGAGTTGAAGGTGCCGCAACTCCTTTTCAACGTTGAGTGCGATTTAATCTACTGTCTGCAGCCAAAAGAAAGTTTACACAGGTTGCAAGGAAAAAAGAATATTAACTTATGAAATGAACTGATCAAACTGCTTCCACATCTGTTTCTGGAAAACTTTTTAACAGACAATAGATATTTATTAAATCTTGGAATAAGAAGGCATGATTGATTGAAACACGTAGTTTCGTTGTGGTTTTTTGGTAAATGACGAACAACTGGTTTCTTAAGAAAATGTTAGTATATTTTATTGAACTTTTTCATAATTTAATCAGAGATCCTGGAGATACATGTACACAGATGATATGAGAAAAACATACGTGATTCAGTACTCCCTTATAATGATTAACAGATAGGATATGATGGAATTTTAAGGAGAAAATTGGGCACGTCGACTAGATTGATCTTTTGTACCTATGTCCAAATGGGTCACTCCGAGTGCAAGGATGAGGCGAGAGGAGACAAATCTCCTCTTTGACTCCTCTCGCAAGGAGTCACTACGGTGCAGAGGGCATGGTGGTTAACATTTAACAGCCTGAAACTCCTCGACAGTCAGTACAAACGGCATCCCTCCTGCCGTGGTCCTGAAACGGCCACTCCCACTAAGCCGGTCTGAAGATCAGCGACTGTGCTATCATAGACCACGAAATGAGAGTTGATGTGAAATGATAATGGAGATGAAATGGAGGGGCAGGAAATTTGTGTGATGTAATTAACCTTAACCAACATTCGCCTGACGGCTCAGGAAAGCTTTCGAAAAAGCCCATGGGTAAGGTAGTTTGGCTACAGGAATCGAACCCGAAACTCCCGAATGCAGTCTGTGCGGGCCAACCCAGGGTCATGGGATTAAATTGAAATCATACGCCTTTATCAGAACCTTAACATGGATTTATTTTCTCGTTTGTTCTTTGCTACACTTTGCATAGACCAACCAGACAGATAAAGGTAACTATATACTTCTGGTCCCGAATCTGGGAGAAAGAGCCCCATAAAAACACACGGCTCACCAAAAGACCAAATATAAAAAAAACCTAAGAGAAAAATCGGGAAATCCGAATTGGAGCACTCACCCTAAGAAACGCCCACGCGACAACAACCAGGCACACACACTGCTCTCCCGGTTCGAAGGAGCCACCCAAGAAGCCTCGGGCACCGCAGCGCCCCCAGAGAGAAACGGCGGAAAGCCCAAAACAACAAGACGGCAGCGCCCTCGAACCGGAAGGGCATCAAAAATGTGCCGGGGAGAAAACAAACGGCACAAACACCCCCTCCCCATCGGAAACCCAGGGTGGAGAAGCCAAACGGAAAGAAAGGAAAGGTTGAAAGAAACCAAGGAAGGGAAGAAAGCCAGTCCAGACCCCGGAATGATGAAGCCCGAAGAAGGAAACCCTAGGAGAGTCGGACGAGCACCAAACATCATAGAAAGTCTGCCCTGGGTAGCAATGAGTATGAGTATTGCGTACACTTGTTGAGTCTTTCCACCTTCACAGCTGTGACATACCATACGTCACACTTACACGGAGAACACTGTCTCTATTTTGCACACACAGTCGTGACGTAGAGAGCAGGTGTGAAACTGAGTTTCCTTTTTTTCACCCTCACAACCGTGACATACCATACGTCACTCTTACACGGAGACACTGTCTCTTTTGTGCACACACAGCCGTGACGTAGAGAGCAGAACACTGCCGGCAAGTCTTTCAGGAGCAGAAGTGAACAGAGGCAAAACGTTACCAAAGGGCAGCAGGTCAGTCCTCTGAACGCCTTACAACAGCCAGGAAGGTCACAGAAGGGTGACCAAAGCAAAGACGGATGATGTGGCTTGAAGTCGAAGAAGTAGAGGCGAAGCTAGCTCCCACGTGGCGACTCTCCCGAGGTTGAGAAAAAGCGTGGCAAACGTGAAGGTCACAGTCACACCGGATCCTCCGGGTGGGGCTGGCACGAGGCGGAAAAATCAAGGATGGCAGAACAGGCAAGTATCACGGAAGGAGATGAGGAGGCTGAAACATAAAACAAAGCCAGAAACGGAACCAGAAGCAGAAGTGGTAACCTAAGAATATTAACCAGCCAAATTTGTAAAATATTTTTAGGTCATAAGGGGCAGAAATATCTTTGAAGGACAAGTAATACATATTTTGAAACCAGTAACAGCAATAAATCTCTTTAAATAAATACAATAAGGATAAATACCATTGAAGTGACCGATACTAATAAACACTTTCCAAGTAATAAATATTTTCAGCAAAACAATAATCCAAATTTTAACCATAAAGAAAAAAATACCTTTAGACAATATTGAGCACATCAACATAATTGGACACATTGTATATATACACATACACCCATACATATATAAACAAGTAAATAACACACAATCATGGGTACCCAACAACCTTTTTTAAATAACACTCACACATAAGAAAACACACACACAGAAAGAAAGAGAAAGAGAGAGAGATATGCCGGCATAGAAAGAGAGAGAGAGAGAGAGAGAGAGAGAGAGAGAGAGAGAGAGAGAGAGAGAGAGAGAGAGAGAGAGAGAGAGAGAGAGAGGAAGGAGAAAGTGAGTACATGCCTTGGCAGCATGCCGCGCGAGCGCCACACAACACACACAACCGTGCCCCGAGGTCAAGGGCGCGGAAGCAAAACAAACACGGCAACGTAAACAGACACTGAAATGCCAAAACAAACAGAGTAAAGCCACAACAGACATCAAATCATAGCGTCAGGGCACGGTTTTAGCTGAGTGATGTGAGCCCGACGCAATTCATGTGTTTTACAGTGCTCCAGAGTAACGGACACGCCCTTAAAAATGTTAATGATCTTATAGGGGCCAGAGTAACGCAGAGCTAATTTAGCAGCAAAAGCGTCCTTACGCGAACTTATAGGGAAAGATTTACACATAACCAGTTGACCGACCGCGAAAGGAGAGGGTTTTCTATTTTCTTCATAACGCCTTTTGGTGAGCTCATGCGCACGTTTTAAATTATTAAAGGCTCTCCTCCAGTTCTGTCTAATAGTTTCGGGAGAAAAGGTCTGAGGAAGTAGATCATTTAAGGACCACATATTCGCCAAAGGGGAACTGGGTACAAAAGCAAACATTAAACTGAAGGGGGTGGTTTGGTGAGCTTCATGACGAGCAGAGTTAAAAGCAAACTGCAATTTTCCCAAGTTAGTATCCCACTGATTGTGGTGCTCATGATGGAAAGCAATCAAAGCGGATTTCAAATTTCTATTAACTCTCTCGGCTTGGGAAGGATTAGGGTAATATGGGGTGGTAGTGATATGTATTACCCCCCACTGAAAACAGAATTGTTTAAACCAATTGGAAGTGAACTGCGAGCCATTGTCAGACACAACGTAACGTGGAGCACCAAAAGCAGCCAAGATGTTATTCAGGACCTTCGTAGCAGTACGAGCCGTGGCACGTGGCACGGCCGAAATCCACACGAACTTAGAAAAGGCGTCAACAACCACAAGGGCATAAGTATTACCTTGAATCGACCGGGGAAATGGGCCTATAAAATCTACAAATAATTTTTCCATCGGCTTAGATGCCACTTCAGACGCGAGACCACCCCATGTGGTTCGCTGCGCCGGCTTAGCCATGGAACAAATATTACAAGCTTTAACACGGGTCGCGATATCGCGATCCATGCCTTTCCATATAAAGTGCTCACGTATTTTATCGCGAGTCTTGTTTACACCAAGGTGCCCACCAAAGGGTGAAAGATGAAAGTAAGCAAATACCATGGGAATGATACTATCGGGCAAAACGATCTTAAATTTGCCGTCAAAATTAGCACGCGCCATAAGAACACCATCACGTAAGCAATACGGCGGGACAGGATGGCCGTCCTCAAACTGCTGTATAATCTGATTAATGCAGGCATCCCTGCGCTGATGTTCAGCGATGCTGGTAAACATTTCGGGGAACGACAGACAGGCGTTAGAGCCAGAAACCGTCCCCGAAGATGGTAACAGGGGCGGTTCCTCAGAAAACATACGTGTAAGGTCGTCAGCAACTACATTATCAGAACCACGAATGTGCCTCGGTGTAAACTTAAACGCACCAATCCGCACCCCCCAACGGGCGAGCCTACCGGTTTTACGTGGTGTCCCTAACGCCCACGTGAGAGCCTGGTTATCACACTCCAATATGAAAGATACATGTTCCAGGTAGGGTTTATACTTCTCGAGACCAAACAAAACTGCCAAGGTTTCGAGCTCATAGATGGAAAACTTGCGTTCAGCTTCAGGTAGAGTTCGCGAAGCATAGCAAATGGGACGGCGCCCCTCCGGAAAATCTGGAGAAGAACCGCCGCCAGGGAATAGCTAGAAGCGTCAGTCTGGAGAATAAAAGTTCTATTGAAATCTGGAAACGCCAAAACAGGAGGAGAGGAACTGGCGGACTGAAGGTCTTCGAACGCACGCTGTTGTTCGTCATCCCAGACGTACTTAATACCCTTCCGCCGAAGGCGATTCAACGGTTCAACCCGGGCAGCGAAGGAAGGAATAAACTTGGAAAAGAAATTCACCATACCAACAAAATGAGCCAATGCACGTAAGTTCTTAGGGGGTGGAAAATTGCGCACGGCTTTGGTGCGTTCTAAATCAATAGTAATGCCGGCGGGCGACACACAATGACCCAAGAAAGAAATCTCTGTGGTAGCAAACTTCACTTTAGACCTTTTAACCGTGAGGCCAGCCTTCTGTAAGCGATAAAACACCTCACGTAAATGCAAGATATGGGAATCAAAATCAGGAGAGTACACTACTAGGTCGTCTAAATAGTGGTAAAGAAATTTAAATTTAATGTCAGAAAACAAATTGTCCAAGAGACGGGAAAGTACCTGCGCACCGGTAGCAATTCCAAAGGGAATCCTATTAAACTCATACAATCTCCACGGAGATGAAAAAGCAGTCACGTGTTTACATTCATCCGACAAAGGGGTCTGATGATAGGCGCTGTTTAAATCCAGAGTCGTAAACACGCGTGCACCAGCAAAGTGATGGGCGGCAGTATGGAGGTCTGGCATGGGAGTAGATTCAATAAGTATTTTTTTATTGAGTTGGCGATAATCCACGACAGGACGGAAATCATTGTCACCCTAAGGAACTAAGAAAACCGGGCTACTATAAGACGAAGTGGAAGGTCTAATGATACCCTTATCCAACATATCATTGATTTTAGCCTTCAAAATGGCCATTTTGGGTGGTGTCAACCGGTACGGAGAAAGCTTAACAGGGGACGGGTCGGTCAGCTGAATATCGTAGGTAATAAGATGAGTAACACCCAATCGGTCGGAAAACAAGGAGGAAAATTCCTGAACCAAACCTTCCACCACTGCGGCTTGTTGATGAGTCAAATGAGACAAGGAAATATCTGCCTCACGCTCGTCTAATAGCGTGACGTTACCTAGACGAGGACGAGGTGGAACGTCGTATAGTTTCTCCTGAAAAGGTACACTACTTCCAGTCGCGAACCCGAAAGTGGCTTGTTTCTTCGCAAAATCTAAACACAAACGGGAGCGTGTCATAAAATCGGCCCCCAAGATTACAGAATAGGGTAGATCAGGGACCAAATAGCACTCATGTTTCCAAGTGAACTTAGGAAAGCGGATAGTACACCTAACCTTGCTAGACACGTTAAAGGACTGACCATTAACTGCCAAACATTGCACCTGACAGCTCACCTCCTTGGGACACGAAGGCGCCAATGTATTGCGAAAATATACTTGATTAATGAGAGAAAATGAGCTACCGGAATCAAGGAGGGCTAAAACGCTCACCTTACCGACAACAACCTGCACAAGAGGTTTAATAGAATGGCGTAGAGCCAAAATGCGCCGTGATGAAGCCAAACTCGCGCTCATGGCAGGCAACTTCTGGCGTCAAATGGGGCGCTGCCGGTACTGACTATCACGTCCAGATTTCGAAGGGTCCATGCCCGTTGGGCGAGGAAAACTACAGTTCTTAACCATATGTCCTACCTCCTGACAACGGTAGCATCTTACCCGGGGCCCGTGAGTTGATGACGCAGGTCGGACGCCGGGTGTTAACCCATCTCCACGTTTCGCTCGTGGTGGGGGAGGTGAATTCAACACTTCACCTAAGCGAGATCGATCTACAGAAGAACACTCATTAAGCAGGGGCACTAAAGATTCCAATGCCGTGAACGTATTAGGGCGTGTCGCGAAAACAAGACTGGAGCGAGCTTCGGGATTCAAACCCGAAATTATGACGTCACAAACTGCCTGCTCCGTATCTGGGAGACGTAAGGCCAAGGCCACGTCTCTGACCCGTTCCATATACTGGACAAACGGTTCTGCCAGACCTTGAGGTCGTAAATAATGCTCTTGCAATAATTTTAACGATTCACGACGCGGGATAAAGAATTCCAAAACCAAAGCATGAAAAGTACTTAAAGGGTCAGGTGACTGCCTTGCTCTAAGCAAAAGTTTCAAAACTACACCTTTGACCTTGGTCGCAACTACCTGCATGGTTAAATCGGAAGAAAGCGAGTGCACCATGGCTACCTTGTTAAGCTTTACTAGGAATTTCAAAAACGTGAAAGCCGACAGCACATCCGACACCTCGAACATATCCACTGTCTCCACCAGCTGTTGTAAAGGGTGTATGATTTTTAAGGCACGAAATGGCGTCGAAAGAGAAGCTACGGGACTCACAGCCGGGGAAGACGAGGTCTCCGGAAAATACAGCTTAGCGTCTTCTCCCCCTTGACGAGCCATGGCGTTAAATTTCTCGAGGAGCGCCTCAAAATTTTGTTTGAGTGTCTTAACACGAGGTAAAACCTCGGAACGCGGAAAATAGGTAATGATATAATCTAACCTGTTGATATAATGCTGGATGCGCGCCAATAAACGAACCTGCTGTCCTCTTGAAGGGGTCCCCTCACGCTCCAAATCTTGGATAACCTCACCCAACTCTAAAAGCGCTTCAGAACACACTTGAGGGGAATTGGCAACTAAATCATGCTTATCAGGTAAAGCAATGAACGGTTTGTCCTTGACAAGACGCAATGCGTCTAATATGGCCGACCAGTCGGCCGCAGGAGAGACCTGCCCACCACGAATTAACAACTCAAAAATCAGCTCACCTTTACGCAAGCGGTCAACGTTTGCTAAGGAAGTCGCCATTCCTCACTGCCAAAGGATACAGTAGTAGGCACAAAGAAAGTCAAAAGCAACAAACACGAACGCGCGGAAACCAAGCCGAGAGCCAAGCGTCAAATGAACCATGCTCTGCTACCAATTTGAGCGGGCCAACCCAGGGTCATGGGATTAAATTGAAATCATACGCCTTTATCAGAACCTTAACATGGATTTATTTTCTCGTTTGTTCTTTGCTACACTTTGCATAGACCAACCAGACAGATAAAGGTAACTATATACTCTGGTCCCGAATCTGGGAGAAAGAGCCCCATAAAAACACACGGCTCACCAAAAGACCAAATATAAAAAAAACCATTACAATAAAAATAGGATATTTAAATTTTGAGAAAAGTATTACACGCTGATAATGAAACAGGCAGAGAAATGATCGGAAATGCAGAACATGCAGGTGATTTGTAAAATAAATCATTCCTTATAGAATAATCATTGAATAAACTTGCATAAAACTATTACTGGATATTATTTACTTTGGATTTAAATGTTTTAAACTTCGTTGTTTATTTGTCAATAAAGTTAGGTTTACCACATTTATTGGGCTCATATATTACAATATTGAAATATTGCAGTAAAATATTTAAACTAATGGTTAATGATTTTTAGGATAGTTTAAAATGACATTTGTTTTTTTCTTCTCAGATCAAACACCTATATAGAATGAATAGAATGGTTTATTATTATAAGTATTATTATCAGTATTATTATTATTATTATTATTATTATTATTATTATTATTATTATTATTATTATTATTATTATTATTATTATTATTATTATTATTATTATTATTATTATTATTATTATTATTATTATTATTATTATTATTATTATTATTATTATTATTATTATTATTATTATTATTATTATTATTATTATTATTATTATTATTATTATTATTACTATTAATTATTGTTATTAATAATAGTAATAATAATAATTATTATTATTATTACTATTATTTCTATTAATTATTGCTACCACTGGGCATATTATAAATATTAATAAATAAATATTATAAATATTAATATGTATAAAAATTCATATTTTATTATTTGTTCTATTGTGAAGGATTGGTACGTGATAGTTCACATCCTGATTCTGCTTATCAAATTAGGGATGACATTGAATTAGGAACCCCAAACAAAAAGTGAAATTTTGCATATTAGTATAATTATTTGTTCCAGGAAGCCAGTCTGCTATCGCTGACCGAATGAACAGATATGTGGTGTAGACAGCTAAATTAAAATGGACAAAGGAAAACCACAGCTTGGCATTCTTCAGTTCTTCTGATAAGGTAGACTTAAGCCATACTGTATAAAGCATACCTAAACTTTGATTATAACTCACATACAGTGTATGTCGGAATCTTCATTCCTATGAAGAGGTACTTCAAATGTGGGTAGCATTGAATACGTGCTGCACTTTGCTCAAATTCCTTCTAGATTACACAAGGTGTGAGCCTTGTGGGAATGTGGCAGAGTTATCTGAAGTTCTGCGTGAAGAACAAAATATTATGTTAACATTCTGTTAAAAAGACTCCACTGTTTTGAAACAGGGATTGCATGTGGATTATATAGGAAGGTACGTAATGGAAAAGCTTTACCCAAAGGCTGCTCTGCCGAGTGGATTCGCCGTGTAAGTCACATATCGACAAATCAGAGCACTTAAAACCAAAAGGTGTTTCAGTTTACAAGAAGCTCATCACCTTTGTGAGCTCAAGTAAATCCCAGTTTCAAATAAGTGGAATTTCCCTTGTCAATCTTCTTTTCCTGGGGGAACACTAGAGGGCACTAACCCTTAAACTTTAGGAATCCACTTTCTGGCTTTTACTGCAATCCTTGTTGTACTGTTGAGAGATAGCGAGTTATGGTCTGATTTTCTGAACTACGACAATAGTTCCAAAAGTAAACACCTTTTGGTAAAGTAACTAAATTATCTGGAAAAAGAAATGTTCAATACAATATTCAACATTAGTTCATTTGTTGCATATAATATCCTTTATCTTTCAAACGTTTGTCATAAGCAATAGCTTTCTCATTCAGTCGGCTCCACCAGTACAATTCCTGGGCAAGTATTACCAAGCAACAATGAACAAAATTTGGGATAGAAATCTGGAACTCATCTGGTGCTGCATGTCCTTCTTGCTCATGCAGTTTGTTCGTTCATTGTTGAATAGTTCATTCTATTTTCATACGTGCTTCCTTTCATTAGGTGCAAATAATTCCTTCAGTTAATCCCTAGAAATGTAAATGCATAAGTAAATCAAACAGTAATTTATTTAATTAATTACAGTATGCTGTAATTTATAGGTTTGCTTTAACTGTAAACCACGATAAGAAACAAAGTTTCTACGCTTATAAAGTGCCCTCTTATATCCCCAAGATGTAAAATAAGTATTGGTAATTGCATGTTTGTAGTGAATTTACTATAGTGTAAAACTAGTCTTACGGGAACACATTGTTACACTGGTACTATTTCCCCAGGCATGCATTTTTTTACATATTTTATAGTAGAAAACTGCTCTTTAACTGACTTATAGGAGTTTCATGATCATATTGGATTTATTTTATATTTTATAATAGTCATTATTATGAATTATAAGTCAACGTATATTCAATTCAAGAACATATCTGACATTTGTATTTAACGTTTATGAAACCATCACCAACTTACCGTATAAAATTTGTGTGTCTTAAAAATTGTAACATCAGATAAGTTTATTTAAATTAAAATTTTGATAAAAAGTTCATAAAAGGTTAATTTAAGATGAAAAATGGCTTACTGACCACTATAAATTTAGGGTCATTAAAAATTTGTAGATGTGAGTTAAGTTTTATACGGAATTTTATGGTTGCAGGCTTTGTTTGCTCTTTTTACTAAAATAAAAACAAGTATAATTTATATAAAAGGAATACATTTATGAACTAATTGAAATAGAACCATAAAACGTATGGGAGCTATTCAGAATACATTATTTTACAGGTCTGAAAAATTTCATTTTGATATCCTTTATAGATCTTATTTATAAAAAATGAGGCTGTACAAATCCGGTAATGGATTGCATGTGTGATGTACCTTAAGGCAATGTATGTTGAATGTTCCAAAGTATGTGAGTACCTTAGCGTTTTGATTTTAGCATTGTTATTGTGCAGATTAACTACCCTCATACTACACATTTGGCTCTTAGTATCCATATTTTGAAATAACAAATGCTTAATTAATTTACGTTTTAATATTTAGGTTAGGTACAGCTCATTATCTACACTAAAAGTATTTTTAAGCTACCCACATTTTCCTCATTTCCTTTCTCAAAACTTTTTAAGTGCCCTTTGGGCAACAATTTATAAATTACTGACTAAAAATGTTCTGGAGAGCTACAGCAAGGATACATTTAAGCATTATTATGCGCTAGGTACCAAATTTAATATAGTTATCAAATTATTTACCATAACTTACATTGAAAATTTTAAAAAGTCAGGAAAAATATGCAAAATCCCTTTAACTAATTAAAATTAAGAAAACACTAAGGTGTAAGGGGAATTTTATTTTTAATATTAAAGATGGATTAATTAATTGATAATGAATATAAAATTAACATTTTAACAATTTGACACAACTTGTCTAAATTTTGTGTGCACTGTGTTTTGGTTTCATAGTATGTAGCAAAGGAGAGAACACAATCTGAAGAAAACTGGACTTTTACTTTTCTTACATACATTGCCTTAAACTTGTGCTTAGAAATAATGACAAACTCATCTGCGCTACCTGTGTGAATGTGCTGAGCGATATTACCTGTAATAAATACACAATTGAAAGTCAATTGTGTATTCAGTATGTTTCATTGTAAATATTCCAATCACACACACACACACACACACACACACACACACACACACACACACACACACACACACACACATATATATATATATATATACACATACATATAGTTTACTCAAAATTGTTGAAGATAGCAATAAACAGTTCATACACTAATTAAAAGTATAAGTATAGAGGTTCCAAATATGGGGTTTATAGACAGTAAGCAAATGAATTACTACTAAGGAGATCTTGTAAAATCATTGATTGCTCCATGCTGCATTTGCAGGATGTTTGCTTCTATACTTGTTACTGCATATGAACTCAAGATATAACTGTGCAGCGCCTTGCTCAACTGAATCAGAATATTAATTCCCACAACTTCTACTCTCAGGGAAATAATTTATGAATAGTATATTGGGCATTAAGAACTGTAAGTGATACTTAGCAGGTCGAGAATGCATATTGGGAATACGAGATCTGATAATAATGTACAGTTTTTGGAGAAGAAAGAACAAAACACAAAGGGCTTAAAAAGCACTAATATTTCAAAATTGCTTTTTGCATATTTTATTGAACATTGAGCAAACATAAATTGAAATGTCAACAAAATAAAAGCTCAGAACATCTACTATTAGAAGTTAACCTCGAACACGAGGTGATCGCAGCACTCCTATTTTCTGATGTCAAACAAAATTATGAAAAATCACGCACTCTTATGTTTACGCTGCCGTAAATTACTACAGCTGTATTTTTCATACCTGCCTAGGTGTCAACTTAGCATATGTTCCAATACCGCACTGCTACAGATGAGGCACAAAGATAATTATGTGAACATTGAGAGTTGGGACTGCAGTTTCCAAGTTGTTGGATTTTCTGAAAGCACATAATCATTTTCTATCATCTGTAGCAATACAGTGTTGGAACGTATAATCAGCTGTGCCTTGCAATGAATTTTCTGCATATCATGTATTTCCTACTGTAGCGAATTACCTCAAAAGCTTTGTATGAACTTTTAAGGAATTACAATACGATGTGGTATGTGAATTACAATACTGTTTTGACAGTTACTGCTTCCTTTTATTATTCGATCTCATTAGCATTACATTAATTTGACATTTGCTTAAATGACGTGAGTAATTCAACTGGATCAGTAAATCAACACTGTAGCTATAATTCAAAACTCTTAAAAGTGATGCAACAAAGCAATTCAGTTAATTACAAAGAAACCTAACCAACACATGCTATGTAGTAGTCCATATATTTCTAAATCATTTAAATAATATTGTGACTCTGTGGATTCGTGGAATTAATAGTCAATTTTTCATAAATTCAAAATGCTCCTTATTTTCTAGAAGGACAGTTTGTACACCCTTGGCAGCAGAATGACGTAAGCTACACCAACACAAACTCGTGGCTTCTGCACACGTAAATAAAGAGTTGACTTTCAAATCAGCGCTGCACGCACACAATTATCGACACAGTTACGACCATCCACTGACAACTAATCGGGACTTCCTTTTATACCTCCACTCATTGTTCCAGAAGTTAGTGGAACATTCTGTAACAATCAAGAAAGCGAAAGTTGCAGTCATGTCTTTATGCACTCACTGGCTGTTGGCGGCTGATTGAGGCTCAGCGCGTTGTGTATCATGAGTGTACCTCTCCTAGACGGACTTAACCACTTAATGACGGATTTGTGGGGTTTTGTAGGGTGGCGGGTTTGATTTAGGTAGATGAAAGAAAGGAGGTAGCCTTAGCTCCTCAACGGTTGCTGACTCGGGTGCAACGCCTGTATGCACCGCTGGTGTGAAAATATTTAGGAAGAGTTTAATTTAGGAGGAAACATTTCCAGTCTAATTCTCAGGTAGGTATAATTTAGTAGCTGGAATATCAACTTCCAGTGTGACCGGTTGTGCCCGCATGTTGCGAGGAAGCCGGTGGAGCTTGAAACGGCGTTCAGTTAATTGGTAATTCCCAAGAGACCTAACCAGGGCGCTTTGATGTTGAGGCAAACTCGCATAGAATTTTGTGGCCCGGCTTCTAATGACATCTTCCACATACTGAAGAGATGATACTTCATAAAGGTATCTCAAGGGAAAGCACCGGTATGCAGAATAGAGAGCCCTGCGACACCTATTCTGTACACGTTGAAGCTGTAGCAGTTTAGAACCTGTGGCCAAGTCCCATAACTCGCACGCATAAAGCATGATGGGAAGTATCAAAGCCTGAAGAAGGACTCAACTTTAGGGGTGTCGGCATATGGGGTATAACGACGCCGAAGCCCCGCATGCGCAAACTCGATGTGACTTCCGAAAGTTAGGCCCTTGTCCACCTTTACCCCCAAGTAAGTGAGAGAATTTGTCCAATCTATTCTTCGGCCAGAATAATTAAAAGATGGTAGGTTGGCGGAAATGTGGCGCTTTGTGAAAAGTATGACTTGGCTTTTCTCCTGCTTGATGGACAATCGCCAAATTCCGTACCAATCTTGAATGAGGATCAGGTGTCACTGTATAGGATTGAAGGCTCTTCATGAGTATCTATCTGTGTTATAGAGCAGCACGTCATCAGCATCCTCAGCTATATTGACGTGGGGCTCCATAGGAAGGTTTGCTACATATACGGGGGATGAAACAGAACCTTCTGGGACTCAGCCACTGATGGGTCTTCTGGTGGATAACTTTCCCGCCACGGTGACAACAAAGTATCTCTGTTTAATGAAAATGTGTAGACGATGTATTATGTGTGAAGGAAGCCCCAAGGAGATAGTTTGTGTTGGAGAATTGCATGTCAGGTGGTGGAGACGGCCTTCTCGTCACCCAGAGAAACTGCGGCGGTAAATGCTCTATCATGGAAACCCAGGGCACCGGCCTCCACCAAACGGAGCAAATGCTGTGATGTGGAGTGCCCAGGACCAAAACCAAACTGAGAGGGAGGGATGGTTTGAATGTCTCCCAATAAAGGTGACAAGCAGGCTAAAAGGGCCTCTAAAAACTTTTCAGAGGACAAATAGGAGACTAATTGCTGTGTCGTCTGCATAAGTAAACAGATCTGTGTAATTCGTTTTGGGATGCCGTTCATTGTTATGTTAAGAATAATCGGCCGTAATCTACTGAGGGACTTCCCTGAGGGACTTCTGCTTTGATCTGACAGGGGGTCGATTGGTGGTTGTTGACTTTGGACTGGAATGTTGTTGTCTTGTAAGTAGTTCGTTATAAGTTTTATTATGTCGTGTATCCTCAATATTTAAGCTTTTTTTAGTTAACCTTCGTGCTACACTGTCGAGTGCCCGTTCTATATCGAGCAAGAGTGCGCCTGTTGATTTGCGACTATTGAATCCTTGAGTTATATGCTCTGTGGCTCTGAGTAGTTGCCGCGTTGTGGAGTACTTGGCTCTGCTCTGGGATTGTAATGCTTCTTTTTTTAATTAATTTGCTGTTCAGTCGTTATAACCTTTTCGAGAAGTTTACCTAAAATGCTTAAACGACTTATTGATCTGTAATTTTACGGGTATGAGGAGTCTTTGCCATTCTTGGGGAAGTGTACCACGGTGGCAAGCTTCCATCACTCGGGGTAATAACCTTTTTCTAAGATGTAGCTTTATCGCGCCTTGCGGTAGGTTGGCAAGTACTACGGTTGGGATTCCGTCGGGTCCCGGCACCTTTTGCTTGGGGAGGTGTTTAATTATCCATTTGATTTCGTTGGGATATGTTCGTATGATTTTATTGTGTGTTGTTAATTCTGTATAGTTCTTCGTTTCTGCTTCCGTTTCTGCCGCGAATTGCGGGCAAGTTGGACTGGCATTCGGAGTCAGGGTTGCTTGCAGTACGTCTGCTAATGCATCTGCCTTTTTGGTCAGTTGTTGCTGTGATTTGGTTGTGGTGTAAGGGAGAAATTTGTACTCTGTCGCGGGTCAGGCAACGAGCTATCTTCCACACTGAGTCTCCCTCGTGTGCTGCCATTGGTTTGAAACGTGGGTTGAGATTCTTTGCTGCACTAATGTATTACAGTATCTGTAGTATTCTTGGTGGACTATGTGTCTTGACTTTTGCCATCTTGGCCGGGCTGTGTTGGGTTCTGGTGTTAAAGAGATTATATCTCTAGAGAATTGATTAAAGTTTGTTTTGGTTTGCTTATGGGCACTGAGGTTGCTGTTTCTGTTTTTATTGCACGATCCAGTTGGAGCACTACCTGTTTGGATTTTCATTTTAATTAAGAGTGATTATGCGAAGGTTCTTGCTCATACCCTTCGGCGTTGTCGGTCTTTTATTGACCTGAGTGATGCAATGGGGGTGGAAAATAATATGTTTTCAATGAGGTTCACTTCTGCTGTCCAGAAACTGACTGCATGTGTGGCACGCTGGAGATGTCGCAATAGTATAATTGCCGGGATCTGCCCTCAGGTTGCTCCAGATGACGGTAATTGCCAACATGCTGGTGCTGGTCGCAGGAGAATATTTGATGTGTTCTCTGCGGCTCCTCGCTGCAGAGTTCAACGCAAAAACAATTATGAATAGTGCATAAGGTACATTATTATAGGGCTGCATATGTAGCCCACGTGACCACTCACGTCACAAAGCATTACGCGACTACACGAGGTTTACGAAAATGTTAGGGTCAATCAGCTCTTTGTTCAATTATATTGTGGCTCTACTTTGTGCTGTTACAGGATTACCTCCATGGTATTTTCCGCCCTAGCTAGGGCTGCAAAAGATACGCCAGGTCGGTCAGTTGCCTTCCCGACATCTGTTTTGCGGTGGCTCTCAATGATCCTCTGCCTCGCCCTGCAGCCTTTGTAGACGCTTACATTGTCTTGCTGGCAGTTGGCGCATCTTTTCTCATCCGGGGCTCTATCGCAATCCCTCTATCGCAATGCAAGATGAGGTCCAGCACAACGCAGGCATATTTACTTTCGCTCGCACGCCGCGCTGGAGTGGTGAAACCCCATGCATCGTGGCACTGAACTAGTGCACATTGGACATAGAATCTCTCGATCCTACCGACCGTATCGAGGAGCTTCCGTACGGAGTCGATAAGTTGCACCGTGTCTCCAGCGACTTTGTCCACATTGACTAAGAAGAGAGGCATGGGAACTTTCAAAGGCCCCTCTTCCTTAAGTATAGATTCTTCAGTTGTGCAACGGAGTTCACTGGTAGCGTTTTAAGCGTTGATGCAGAAATTCAAATGTGGTTGTATCCTATAAGTCTTATTTCATAGCTGGTTTTGGGAGTGATACTTGTATCACCCGAATTTTTATGCTATGCTCTGGTCTTTGAAGTAAATCTCCTTGTGTCAGTTAAAAGAGGATCCTGTGCCCGGTTATGTTTCGTTTGCTAAGAACTGACAATAATAAGTTTCAGATTATTGCCAATGAAGAACTCCTTTGGGAACTGGCAGATACGATAGCACTGTCAATTGTGCCAGTTCAGCAGTACAGTGACATACCAAAGGAATGGCTGAGGCGGTGGCCTCGCAGAAGTCCCATATACAATTTCTCGTTGGATCCACCACTCCGACATTGCCTTTTTCTGTTTTTTTTGTCAGTTCGGTGGGCTAATCCTGGGAGGAATCATTACTCTCAATGTGAATATAATGCCGAGCTTTGGCATCGCGGTATTTGTCATGTTCAGAAAGCTTGGCACTCTCCCGATGTTTTGTGTGCTGAATATGCCCAGCCTTGTTCGCATTAGCGAAATCCTAAGGTTTTTAGCACTGTCTAAACTACTTAGGTAGCGTGTATAATTACATCAAATGTTGACAAGGTTGACAAATGTTTGTGTTCAATAGTTCGAAATCTCCTAAGAGTTTTAATACTTATGTACATGGTGCGTTTATGTTTTCTATCAAGTCTACATGTAGCACTGGTACCGTGTTCATTCTAAGTTTACTACCTATTCCTCCCTCTGTTTGAGGATGAAGCATTTCTCATTTATAGGTACATGTATGTTGGTAGGCAATAATAATCGATTCGTTTGGATTGCAGTTGTTCCTCTTGTTTGGGGATGAATATTCATTATACATTTTTGTCTTCTCGATCTGTTGTCCCTTTGAGTTATAATTATCAATGGGAGAATCTTACTATAATTGCATGAATTGTCAAGTTAGTTCTTGTGTATATCGTTCTGTAAACATTCCTACTTCTTTTAATACCTGAAGATTGCCTCCAAATGTTTGAACAAGAATAATTGCTAGCAACTTGTATGTACAGCTTTTAATACATTGATTTTATTTCCGTTATTTTTTCACAACCATATTTTCATGTCAATATAGGTGGGATTTATTCACTTTCTTTTAATTGTTATCAAAATAACCTAAATACTAATGATATTGTCAATCCTGAAATATTTAGTTTTATGGAGTTAGGTCGTTTTGGATTGATAGCAACGTTATATTGGGGGTAAAATGTTTGCTCACATTCATTGTCCATCGTAATATACAAATATTTCTGGTAACTAATTTGTTCCCTGCGTATCACCTATAATAGTTGCTTTTAAGGTTAACTTTGTTGCAGTTATCGACAAACTAGTCATGTTGATCTTTCTGAAGGGGGAACATGCTATTTGTTAGACTAAAGTAGGAACCTGATTCTTGAACTTCCTGCATCAGTTAATAAATGAGAACGTTCCAAAGTAAGTTGGCAGTAAATGTGGATTGCTTGTTTTGGTTTTGCCGTTTACATCCAGCTTTAATCTTTGCACAAAGATGTTTATCGAAATCTCATTTAAACTTTCGGAACATAAACACTTAATCTGCCTAAGTTTATACTCGTATATCTATGTCTATGTGTATGCGTGTGCATGTGAGTGTTTTGGAGTTACCATGACCTTGTTAGTTGCAAAGTTGGCCCTTATTAAGATGTTCGCTGTATCATATATCCCGTCGATCATTTTGTATCTTCTGAACATTTGCTTTCTGTCTCGAACACCTCTTGCCCCATTATTGTAGGTCAAAGTGTTGATCCTTTGGGTGGCTGTCCCTTGATCAGTCACGATGGTGGTGTCCTATAAATGTCCGCCCTGTTCTTGTGTATTACTCCTCTTTTATGACAAAATCTGCAGCAGTGCTTTTACTGTCAATGCACTTCTGCAGTTGACTGCTCCTGTTATAATTCTTTGCCATTACCACCTTTTATAGTGCACGCTAATGGACTAAAGGCTGTTTCAATTCGGAAGTCGTCTTACCATATTTGCCAAGTATGCTCTACATCTTTCCATTTGATTGGCTTAAAATTTAGAGCTGCTCTCCCGATGTAGGTAAATTCCTTGATGAATCATTTCACATTTCAAGCCCTATCACTTTATTTCCCTTTAGTTTCAAAACTAGGTTAAAGATTGATATGTTTTCCTTAATTGTTTCATTTGAAGCATGATCTCTCAGAATATGGCTGGCCTCAGAAATCCCTTTAAAGCACTTTTTTGTTTCCTTTCAATCAAGGGCTGAGTCTCACTATCAGGTAATAAAGTAGGAAGGTTCAACGGTTTTGTACACCTTTCTGATATATATATATATATATATATATATAGTGTCAAAATTACTTTTAAACGATACTTGACAATCACCATGGATGAATGTGTTAATGTGTACGTTAAATTGAACTTAATGCTACTTTAGCTCTAAGTGTGCTTTTGCCTGGACACCTGCGAATAAATTGGTAAACGGCATAGTCAAGCATTTTCTCTCGGTTGCATTTGCTTATCTAGTGCAAGCACTCATTATGAATGTAAAGCAAGGTTGAAACAAAATTGACAATCCCGCCATGGTCGGGTTTAATTCTCTAGTATGTTCAGATTTCCTTTTCATGCTGATTGCTTGTACTTCATGCACAATCTTCAGAACTTCATTTATCCTGGGCACCTGTTGGCTTAATTTGTGTTCATATCATACTTTTATAATCAATTTTATTGTAAAGAGACATGTTACACAAATCAGTACTTATAATACAAGATATTAACTGTTCTGCAGCCCGATACCTGGTAGGAGGATGAAGAAGTGGATGATATAAAACGGCTGTGCAATATATGAAAGAAATAGTGATTTTGATGGAATGTAAGGCATGGCAAACTGGTGAAGCAGGAGATAAATCACGAAGATGTCACTTCGTTTATCTTAATTATCACATGTAGTCCCCAGGAATCGAACCCGGTTCACATTAATGATAACCACGAGGTCTAATCATTCGCCGAAGTGGGCGGCTTGAATACAATTCTGAAATTTTGACATTTCCATGTTGTTTACAATGACGGAGCATATTTCAGCCAAGAGCTTTGTGATATATTATTGTATTGTGCCTTTGTCTTTTATCCTTATTTGAGTATTTCAAAATCCCGCAAAGCATCTTATCCAGGTAACTCACCCTAACCGAGATTCGAATTCGGGACCTCTTAAACGCACGGCAGACACGCTACCATCTACGCTACCATCTACCTATTCATTGTTATGTACTTGATCTTCTATATTGGTGAAGTGTTTATCATAGCTTTTACCCCATTGTTTGTTAAAATTTTTCTCCACCAAAGCACGTTTCTTATGGTTCTATCTTGCGTATATCTACTCGGAAAATGTATTTGTTCCCTTAATTGTTCAACACTTGTTTCCTTATGTATAAATCAATAAGCATTTTAAGATGTTCATAAAGCACATTAATACAACGATTATTCTTCTAGTATTGCATCAAGATGAAACTCGCTACCCATTTTGCATTAATGGATTGAATTCGGAAATTTTTGTATAACGTGTCTCACCTATGATTCACTCAGTAGGGATTCACCTTTATGCTATGATTCACCATTAGCGAAGTGTAGTAGAGGATAGAAGAAATTCCAAATGGTGTTCTAGGTGTGTATAATCTTCGCAGTTGTGTTACTTCTGGGTTCATTTCGTCCTACCGCTGCATCCTTTATGTTGTGCGTTACGGGTATTTCCTTTGCACGCAAGCCAACATCTTGCTTGGACCATTGGCTGTCCCCCTGAAACAAATTGAACTAAGCAAATATATAAACACACGCACACACGCGTAAATTAGGAGGGTGTTTGAAATAATTTGCTGGAGAATATTTTGCTTGACATTGAGCTGAGTCTAATTGATATCAGTTGCCGAGTGGCGTAGTTATTTTATACTAGTGCAATAATCCGATACGTTGATTGTAACAGTATCCTTCGCCTAATAGTGTTCTCCTATGCCTATTAAATAATGTTACTGTCAGACCGCCCGGCTTCGCCACTGAGTGTATACATTTGGATTGCCCTTTGGAATGTTTAATCGCATAGTGCACAACTAGCGGGTTTTCTGTTGGTGTAGATGTAAAACACTATCACTTGCATAGGGGCTGTGTATTAGTATGTGTTTGTATTTTTGCTGTGATATTGTTGTTGGTGTGTTGATGAACCTGATCAATCACTTTATCAATCTTCTCGACGTTCTCGATATTCATGATTTTGCTCTTATAGTTGAGACTCTTCGTGTTATTTCATCGGATAAAATTAGTCCTATAATGCTTTTTTGCTTAATACAGGAGCGTACATGAACGCTGTCGTAATTTGTAGTTAGTTGTACATTATCATTTAAAATGTCAACAGCTACCATATAATTACTTTGATTTTAACTGGTTCTGATTTATACAATTGAGTTTGAGGGAAGGGATAGCTCTGCTGTTAACGGAAGTGTTGTCTGTTAACCATTGCAAGTGGTCTATCTATAATTGCCTCAAAAATATTATTCTGATTTTTCTGGTACGTTTTAAATTTTATTTCAATTATCGTAGATATACATTGATGGCGTATATTATTTTAGCTTCTATGACATTTTTTGCTGTATCAATGGCTCCATCTCAAAAGGTTTCTACTGATCCGTTGGTGGTTGTAATGAGAAAGGTTTCTTACAGATGGTGTGGTTTGATATTAAATGTATTTCTCCATTGTAATATTATGTATTTCTGAATGCCTGCTAGACTGGTTATCTAATTCCGTGTATTCGTCATGTTCCGTTTGGGATTTTTGCGACTATGTTTGACGAGATATTTTCTTTCTTGGTGTATTAATCTTGTATCACTAGTTAATTTGAACCAGGGAACCTACTATGGACGTATTGATCTGTGGCTTGCTTAAGCGTTTCTGGCTTAGAAAAAAAGCTTTTAGAACGGATGCTCTCATTTTCAAACTACACTATAAATTAATTTGTATTATTTGTATTGACAAAGGACTGAATATTGGAATTGTTATGTCGTATGTAATTTGCATTGATTTTACCTTACCTATTATTATTGTCATCTCGTAAATTGTACTTTGTTCCAATTCCTTTGTCCGACTGTCTATTATGAAGTTGAAACAACAAAATTAAGGGTATTTTCCACATTGTATGGATGACACACTATATCTGAAAAACACACATCATGCTATACAAATTGTGTTATATTTCTGTAGAGTTAGTGAGTGCCCGTTGAAATCAAGTTCATTTGGGCCTGATATTTCTGTAGATGAAATAATCATAATACAGTTAGTAAAGCACAAAGTCCTGTTACAGTAAGGAGTTCTCGAAAACTTAATTCTTTCTTACGGCCGTAGTTATCCTTCTCATATTTCTCAAAATAAGGAACATTCGAATTCTAAGTTTCCATTCGGGTCTTAAAAACCACAAAGTGCAAATAATGCAGATGTTACTGATCACCATTGACAATTCTGCTGCAAGTTAAAGTAGGTCAAGTGAATTTGAGTGATCAAGCTTGAAGGGGTCTTGTGCCATTAGCTATCAGCTGTTATGCGATCTCTTAAGTATTTTAGAACTTCGAAATACCTACGAAAATGGTTGATATAAACTGTGGAATGATCGTCGATCGTAACGCAATGCCCTACATAGTAGTTGCGTTGGATATTGTATATCTCTTCTAAAGCATAGCTTTAAGTTTCCCTGGAATTATGCATTCTTCACTTTGCTAAAGGCTTTTGCGCTATTCCATTGCGTTGAGTTTCTTTAACATTAAATGTAGGGGTTTGCTCGATATTAAGGTTTGTCATCTCTCCAGGAAGTGGACTCGTGAAGCTATCACAGAAGAATAGTGATTACGGTACTGGCCTAAAGCCAGGAGGTCACGGGTTCGATTCCCGATGGTACCATTGGAATTTATGGCCTGGTATAATACTTCTGGTGGCATTATAGCCCTGGGGTTGACTCAGTTTCTTAACAGAAATGAGTACCAGAATAATTCCTGGGGGGTGTAGTCAGCTGCCTTGTGGAGCTGACCACCTCCAAGGCCTCGTATGCCGAAGCTTTATATAGGTGGATCCTTATACCCAATTTTAATCAACAAAAAATATTGATGACCGAGAAAAGAGATCATTTGAATGTGGATATGATCCTATTAGATCTTCTCGGCTACCATTCTTATTCCGATTCTTCTTAATTGGTATTATTTTTTTAAAATTTTGATTTAGAAATTGCATTAATTGCATAAATTGTTGAGATTAGAAGAGGAAAGCCTTGTGAGCCTCTAGAAGCGACTTGAATCCTTGTACGAGTTCTGTAAAGCAATTGAAATAAGGAAGTTTAGTTTTTATTACAGTGCTGTCCACACTATCTCAGTTATAGTTTTGCGGAAATTTAAAGCGAGGCAGACCTCAAATTGCAGCGTCTCCTTCAAAAACTGTGTTCAGCACTGATATCAGATTCTCAAATCAATGAAGCCATTTGGGGTTGCTTGAGCCTCTATTTCCTTGTTTTCATTGGCAAAACCATCGCTTTGTTTGGTAGTGCTAAGTGCATGGTCAGGTTATCACGTCTGCCGTATGGCGCTAGTTAGGCACAGTGCTTTAGAAAGTTGGGGAAGCAAACTCCGTCCGTGGATCCATTCGTCCGAAATGCTGACAGGCGATACTCAGCACGAAGGCTGTCGCTGCGAGCCCACTCGTTTGGGTGTATGCTGCAGTTTCAAAGTCAAGATTTTACTGTCTTGTATTAACGATTTGGCTGTCGTATAGAGATATGGCAGCGTTTTTTGGACATATTTCAATATATAGTCCATTTGAACATCTAAAACTTTTAAATACATTTTGGGTGAAACGCAGCATTTGAGAGTAATGATGGAACAAGCAATATGCAGTGTTATTGCTGCACAAATCACCGCACGTCCACCTCCATGTTTAACCTTTGGAATCTAGCAGTCAGGATTGTAGGCCTCTGTGGGGGTTCTCCAGACGTAAATATGTCCTCATGTTGAAAATAGCAAATGTTAATTCGTCGGACCATATTACTTATTTGCACTTCTAGATTTATGCTATCGACACCATTTTTACACCTTTTTGCGGTTAGCTTTTGTGACTAATGTCTTAGATTTACATCAGCTCGTCCATGAATATCCCCCAGGGGCCTACTTCGGTAGGTACGGGTTTGGCGCACCCGGGGTCCCAAGCCAACAGTCACCCTCGTGTGGGCTCCTCTTCGTGGTTGAGGGAGACGGTCAACAGGCCCACCCACGTGTAGGCCGTGCGTGGAGACCCGTGGAGAAGGTTTTTAGATTCTTGTCTAGTTTTAGGGTTTAGGATTTAGTGAACGAAATTTTTAGTAGGTTTTGATTGTTTTCTTTTATGTACATGTATTTTAAATAGGTTTTGTTACACTTGTATAGTTTTTAGAAAGTTTTAAATCTGGCTTTTGCCATAACTAGTTTTTTAAAGGGCGCTAATGACCGCCGTAGTTGAGCGTCCTTATATATATCGTCCATGAATATTTGTTGTATGGTTTACTCACTGGACAGGATCAATCGATATAGGGTCTTGAAGATGAATATTGAGTTATCGCTTGCTTTAGTCGCAGTAATGTTGTGTTCTTTTGATACAATTCTTGTTAGTGTACTGCGGCGATCTGCGATTCAATTTGGTTCCCTCCCTCTATTAATTTTTCTTGGTGATGTCTTATTTAAGGTACTCGGTTTTGACTGGTGAAACAGTTGCTCGTGAAACATTAAATGAGTTAGTTGCCTGTATTGGATTCTGTTGCTCCAAATATTCGAGCCTCCACTATCGGCCTTCTTTGCAACTCTTAAGTATTAAATTGCAAGTCTACCTGTACCTCTGAATGCAAATAAGAAGTGTGCACTACTCATAAACATTCGGTACTGATGGCTAGTTAGTAATGAATATGTACAGTTGCGTGACCCTTGCCTTCCATGAGTTATTGACATTCAAACACAATCATCCCTTTAGTACCACTCTTCACATTCTAATTTCTTTGTCAGTCTTATCAAAATATCCATGTCCTTAACCCGAAATAATGTTTTTTCTTAATTACCGAATTTAGCTTACCTAACTATACTTTTATACTGATATTAGCCCTTCCGGCCCACAGTTTACATTATTCATTGCACCTACTATCCCTTTCCTCTGTTCTCTGTCGCGACTTCCATGTACATTAAATGCTTCTGCTAATTAAACCTAATTTATTGATCAAGATTTAAATTTGTTGTGTAAAACTGCTGAAGTCTCTGTTGATGTGCTTTCTGTGCATTAGGAATTTCGGTATCATTCTACCACCAGCTGGACGTTGGTTTTCCTTACAACCTTATCTATAACTGAATCTTTTTGTGTAATTTTATGGGGATACCTGCGCCCGATATTGTATAGTGTCCAACACACAAGAACGGGGTAGAATAATGTGATAGAGCGTTGGGGCCTATTGACCTTCAGTGACAGCGCCGTATTCGTTCGTTATCTTGTTTATAGAAGAGTGAAATATTAGTAACTTGGTGAACAGTAAAAGACGGAACGCAAATAAAGCACTTGGAAGCTGTGTGTTTTATATAACCGTTATCGAATTAATTATATACGCTAATGTAAATTGCCATTTCAGCCGCCAGTTTTGTTGACATAAAGGAATTTTGATTTCCACTTCTTTTTGCTTCCCACAATGTTCAATCACGCTGTATATTCTCGGGCCTGCTGATGTATGACACGTTGCTGTCCGGAAAACATGATTACATCTGAACAATGTACATGCACTCTCTGGCCCTGTATGTACCATAGGCTCGTATAAACAGCTCTGTTGGTTGACTTATTTCCGATACGTTTCCATGCTTTGCTATGTAGTACCATAAAATGTTGTAGCATGGTGACACATTGTCAATTAGAGGCCAAGGTTTAGCTCAATTTCTGCATTACATCACATAGTTGGAATGAAGAGCTAAGAGTAACTGTTGACGCAAGCGAGAATGAAGCACATGTACAACTCTCAGGAGTCCTTTTAAACGCTGCTTGTTTAATACAACGGACGGATACTTTAAATAACTATCTTCAATCGTTTCACAGATTTTGCTTCATTTGCTAACTTACTCTTTGGTGCTGCAATATGAAGATTAATCTTGATTACTTACCAGGCGAAAATAGCATTGTTTACACCACTTGTACTGCCTTGAAATTTCTGGTCCTGGCTTATGATACAAACCGTAGCATATTGTATGAGTTTTATAGTGTGTGCTTTTTTTTCTAATGAAAGAAGTATTAATTATAATTAGCTAAGCTTTGAAACTAATAAGATAATTGCTTCATTTGGGGTATTTCGTGTATCACCTATATTGATGTCACTAATATATTTATTTCTGACAGGTTATTCCTTCAATCAGAAAACAGCCGGTATCATTTACTTGAATGCTGTCACATTCCGATCTATTTCCTGCTGTAGTGTCGATGTAGCAGCTGATGCTGATACTCCTGTGTTCCAAGTTCACTAATACCGAGCGGGATGGCTCAAGAGGTTTCGTCTGTACCCCGCATCCAAGAGGCTGGGTTCGATTATCATGTCTGACCTACCTGACCCATGGGTTTCTTCGTGGGTTTTCGCAGGTCTCCAGGCGAATGTTGGGTAGGATAGTTATATCCCCAAAAATTCGTGTACAAAATTTCATCTCCATTATCATTTCACGTCAATTCTCATGTGGTAGTCTCTTTCAGGGCAGAAGTGTCGGCGGATATCTCAGCGCCTTGGGTCGGGCACCCTCTGTCTCCTCTCGCCCCATCCTTCATCCCGGAGATGCCCCACTACGTGTTTAGTATCAATAAACCACAGGTTTTGGTCCCCTAAGGTGGATAGGTAATCGTTGGGTGGGAACTGCGTATATGGAGTGTGGTTTATGGACACTACCACACCTGTAATCCTCCAATCTAATGCGCACCGTAACCGCGTGTTCTGTCATTTCAACGGTCAACATGCGTCTTATAATGTATCTGTACAATATATTATTTTATGTTTGATGTAGTCTAATCTACATAGCAAAGCGTGAAAAGCACACGGCACAGGAAACCCTTTACTGGGATTATTCGTGTTGCCTAAATTTTGCAAATAAAAGTAAACAAGTACTGCTGCTTCGGAGACACTAAAGAAAATAACCACAGGTACAGAAAGCAATATCGCAGGTTTCGTTCATAACTCAATAATCACCACTTTTTCTCAAGTGGCCAGTGTCAAGTTCGTATTCCAAAAAGTTGGAACAGTACAGCAGATGTATATTTACGAAGGAACCCTTTTCCCACGTATGAATCGAGGTTTGGTTGCTGTGATTATGCTACTTATTCCGTTGGCCAGAGCGCTAATGGTTATGAATCCTAATTAAAAGAAAATAAAAAATTTGAAGCATCTCTTTATACAGGGTATCTTTGATTCTGGAAAGTTTACACACTGGCATACCTTTTGCTGCCTTTATCATATTCGTTACACAGACGACAATGTGTATAATGCTGTGGTGCCAGAAATTAGTCCTCTTTTTAATGAAATTGTCAGTTGAGCTTATATTAATTGTGCTAAACAGATAAATGCATACATTGAAGATATGAATATATATTGTGTCTTCATTTGCTACATTTTATGCTATTAGTGCGATTTCCCTTGTTAAACTTGGAGATGCAGAACCATTTTATCAAATTTCAATTATCAATAACACATTGCCATCTTTGAACGTGCAAGTGGCTTCCCGTCAGCCTTAGTTTCATAATGATGATTCAGTGTTTGGTACGCGTTTCTTTTTTAGTCCTATTTTTTGGTTGGTGTTACACTTTCAATTGTTATATAACATGATCACTGAGATGATGGTTTTTGGTCTTAATGGCATTAATGCTGCAATAAATCATACCTAAGAGGAACCTGCATCCCGTAATGTTTCGTCTGCTATGTACAAGTAAGAAAGAGATGAATTTATATATCGGGATATTGTTTCGTGGCATGCCGTCACACACATAACCAGTCAAAAATAATCCAACTAGTTATTTAAATTAAGCAGTCACTTGTGCCAATAGGCACCATTGAAAGCTCTTTTTCATCTTTACTGTCACTGATCATTAATAACTTCAATTTAACAATACAGCCTAGTCCTAATTACTCAGGCAAGGTCGTCTTGGTGTCTGCACTTCCGTTGGATCCAACTGCCAAAATTTTCTTTCTTTTGCATTTTAACAATTCGCGTGTGTATTCTGAAATATTTTGGCACTATTGCCCTACATATGTTACCGAAAATAGTACTTAGAAGGACGTTATCTGGAGAACCATTTGTAGTTTAAACAGAACTAGTACCATATGTGTCTTAACATTTCATACGCAAACTACGCGTGTTACGCTCCATTTACGCTCTCCTTCCAATCCTTCTCCTTTGTTTTTTCTTCATCAGCACAGCCGTGCCTTGATTCTACAATGGTAACGTCCTCCGCCAGAGCTGTTGCCATAGTATTTAGTTTGATCCGCTCTCTATTAAAGATGATATCAGGTAATCTAAAGAAAATAGAAGAGATCTTCGTTTTACAGTAAATTAATGAGTCTATGCCTATTCCACGAGGTACAGCGTTTGGTTCTCTTCGGTGCGACGTGAATACGCAGGGCGAAGCACCGGCAATTGCTGAGAAGGTTTTAAAGAGGGTGTACATGGCAAAATTGCTTCAACTGGGATGTAATTATTGCTATGTACTGGCCTACTAAGTGCTTGGCTGACTTGTAAACTGTTTTATATTTTCTGATTTCTGCAATAAGTAATTTGCATTGATCTAAACCAAAAGCCTGTAGGCTTTGTAATTTTTGCCAAGTCCGTTTAATCTGAATTGAATGCTTCTTGCTATAATTCATCTTTTTGGGATACTGACAAAAGTCTCGGAAGTCAAGGTGCATGTACTAGGATTCTCTCCTTGTCAACGTCGTGTTAATATGTTCTCGGATTCATCTCACGCACCAATAAAGTAGTTTTTCTGCTACTTAACTTTAAACTACCTTTAAGTACACCTGGGATGCCATTAGTTGTATAATCGCGATGTTTATCAGTGGGTGTGCTGATACTGGGGTTGAAATGTCCTCTGTATCCTGGTAGGAGCGTATTACTCTTTGATTCCCGCGGTTCAAACCCGGCAGAGCAGGATCTTTCTTGTGGCGTCAAATTTCGTTGTAAGGAAAATTATGCCGTACTCTTGATTTACTCATGTAAAAGAAACTTCAGCCTTAAGAAGCGGCTCCTGAGAAAGCTTTGGCGCTCCTTCGTGCCATTTATCGAATGGGACGCTGAGAAACACACCAGCTAAAGGGAGTTCTTAAATAATAGTTCATTTTATATTTTTGTGGGTTTAACTTTCGAATTAGCTCACTCTTATCATGAAGTACTGGTTCTCTATTACAAAAATAAAGTTTTACAAATACTCTTGCGTCGCTAATGTTTGGGCAAAGTTATATCGGAGTTACTAATACAAATATAAATGATAGGCATAGAAAACAATTTAGCAAATCGCATGTGTAAACATCTCCGTTATTACTGCCTACACCCGGCGTCGTTTTTCTCAAGTACTCAATGTCAGTTCCATATTTCAGGTATTCCCGAACCAATGTAAACTCTCAAATTTACGAAAGAACCTTTTTCCCGCGCATGAACCGAGGTTTGCTTATCTTACTTGAGCCAAAGGCCGAAGGCTGTAGGTATTATTTGTTTGATATAATCTAATCTACATAGCTGAGGAAACCACATGCCACGGGAAAAGAATCACTGGGATTAATTTTATGTGGTGAATTGCAAAAATGAGGTTTCCAAATACTCTTGCCTTGTTAAAGTTGTAGCGTTCTCCCGATGGTCCGTCGTTCCTCCGTTCGTCGAACCCGCGAACTTCTGCCTCTCGTCTTACTCGTCGAGGTTGTGGCTGAGGAGGCTCTATGATCTCAGGGTCCATCTCGGCGAGTATCTGTATCGACTACTAATTGCCTTAGGGTTGTTGCTGTGTTAGAAGAGCGAATTGGATTTTCTCTTAGAGCTCCTCGAAAAATAAAGTCGCATCAAATAATAAAGCTATAACAATAGAAGAAGGATTTAATCTAACAATTTCTCACTCAATAAAATATTCTTTGCGTTGGGGTTCCTAGTTACGCCGAGGTCTGTAGGTTTTCACTAAATTACTAGCCATTCGCGAAATGTAAATATACTTGCTTCAGACTTTAAAATACCTAAGTAAGTAGGTAAATGTCGAAATAACACGGGATGCACTTCGCGCTTCTCCAGATCCATGTATATCGCGCTGGTTAGAGCTGCTACGTTCGCCCTTCTCGGGACTTCACCAGACTGCCTCATTTTCTTCCCTCTTTACAACTATGGGAAGTCTCCGAATTTTCCTAACCCAGGTCAATATTGTCCTTTTGCTATTGATTGTTTAATTAATTTTTGCTGTAGTTGGTCGTACTTTGAACTTGAGCATTGTAACGGCATCCGCAACAATTTTTGTAGAAGATGATTCTACCCGGAGAAACGGCAAACTCTTTCTCTGGTTACGGAAAGGCAAGACGTAATAACATTTGTAGCTTATGCTAAGGGCCGCAATACTTAAAGAAGAAATTGTCCAGGTATATGTACCGAAAAGTAACAGTTTCCTGGGTAAATAAGTGTATATTAATTGGTAATAAGTATCAAGAGTACCATTTTATACATATTTTTAGGTGCTGTTCCGCGATGCATTTTGACGAATGTTTTTTGATAATGTTTTAATATGTTTAGGTGCCTTGAACACTCTTCCTTTAGATTCGAAATATGGGTTCTCCATGATAGATTGTGGTCGAAGATAAGTTCCAATAATTTCAATTGTTTGGTTGTTTCAATGGGTTTTACATACAGGTGGATGATAGGGTTTGGAAGATGTATTGAACTTTTGGTAAAGCAAATACGTTTTGACTTTTGCTGAGAAAAACTGAATCCTTTTTTTGATGTCCAAAATTGTATCCTTGTTACAGTGTTTTGTAGTAAAGCTTGGGTGGTTGAGATGTTATTACCTTTACAGAAAAAGGTCAGATCATCAGCAAATAGGCACGCTTTTACAGGGGGGTGAATAGTGTTCAGTATGTCATTTATTGCCAGCAGGAAAAATGTAACGCTAAGCACGGAGCCTTGGGGTACCCCATTGTCTAACTTAACTTCATTTGATAATGTGCCATTTGTACGTACTCTGATAGTGCGATGCTGGAGAAAATTCTGAATGAAATAGGACATATTTCCTGATATTTTATTTTGTCGTAGTATTTGAAGTATACGTGTTCTCCATGTCATATCATGTGCCTTTTGTATATCTAGACTAACTAGTATGAGATGTTGATAATGAAGAAAGGCTTCTCTTATTTCAGACTCAATCGTGATTAAACAGGTTGTAGTGGAATGGAATTGTCTGAAACCATATTGTGATTCAGAAAGAAGTTTCCTGTTTTCAATAAACCAACGTAATCTTTTATTTATAATCTTTTCTAGAACTTTGCACATTGTACAAGTAAGAGATATTGGTCTGTAGTTGTTTGGTAGTGTGAGGTCTTTATTAGGTGCGGTATGGGTATCACTACTGCCGAACTCCAAAGATTGGGAAATAACCTGTAAGACCAGATATGATTGAATATTTGAAGGATAAATATATGTCCTTCAATTGGTAGTTGTTTCAGCATATCATAGTGTATATTATCTGGTCCAGGACTGGAGCTTTTGCATAATGCGAGGGCATTTTCATATTCATAATATTCGATGACCTCATCAAAGTTTTCGGTACTGTCATTTACAGGTTCGTCAGGTAATGAATCATTTTTCATTTTAAAGGATTTAAATTCGTCCTCATAATTAGCATCGGATGATGTAGATGCAAATGAATCTGCTAAAATGTTATCTACTGGCTGTGAATTGGTGACAGTTGTTTTTGAGTCAGGGTCTTTCAAAACAATTTCTAAGTTATATTTAAACCTGCCACTAGTTTTCTGGATATTTCACCACACAGTTTTCTGAGGGGTTTGATAGTTTAAGGATGCGACAAAATTCAACCATGAATCCTTTTTACTTTGTTTAACAGTTTTTGTTGCTTTAGCTCTAGCTTGGAGATATTTAGGCTTATTTTCTTCAGTAGGACGGCGTCTGTATTGGTAATGTGCTTTATTCTTAAAATTAACCGTTTTTTGGCATTCACTGTTTCACCAAGGAACCGTTTTCTTGTATGGGGCTATTGTACGTATAGAAATATTTGCATATTTTATAATAAGTTCATTGAAGTTTTTAATTACTTCATTAAGGTTAGTATGAATAAATGCAGTGGCAGGCATCAGCTGGGTTATTTCTTTGGTTATAAGACTCTTAAATGTATTCCAATTAGCCTTTTTAAAATTAAATTTTGGCGCGAATGTGGTTTTCTGAGGACTGTCACTCAGTTGAGTAAGAATAATAGGAAACTGATCACTATTTCCTTGAGGTTCTTTATAAATGAAGTATTCAAACAAATCTGGTATGTTTGGTGGTCACAAACTTAGGTTTCTGGAGCTGAGCATTCCATAAGCTAGACTGAAATGAGTAGGTTCCAGTGAATTGAGTAGAATTAGGTCTAAATGGTTTATAAACTGTTCAATGAGTTTTCCTCGTGAATTGGTGGTGCTGCATCCCCATAGTTAGTTGTGACTGTTGAAATCTCCGAGAATAAGGTAAGGACGGGGTAGTTGTTGCTCCAGTTCATTTAGTTTTACAAGAACTAAACTGTGGCTGTTGGGGAGATATATATTACATATATATAATTCTATTGTCAGAAGAACAGAAACTGCAGTAGCCTCTAAAGTAGTATTAAGCGAGATAGCACGTTGCGGCAGTGTTTCTTTAACATAGGTGACTACTCCACCACTGGCATGTGTACATTCTTCTCGATTTTTATTATAGGCGTTGTAACCTCTTAATGGAGCAACATAATCATGCTTAAAATTTGTTTCTTGCACACAAACAACTACTGGGTTATGTTTATTAATTAAGATTTGGAGGTGTTCCAGTTGAGAATGAAATCAATTTATGTTCCATTGTAATATGTTGTATTCCATTATATGTTGTGGTTCTTACTTTTAAGGTTTACTATGTGTAGGGCTTCAGTTAGATGGTGTCAGCAAAAACTTCGACTACATAACTATCAAAATATTTAAGAAACTGTGTTGGTTCTATTTATTTCAGGAAAGCAGTTTCTTTCCTATACGGGTGTTTTGATTTTTCATTGTTCTATTGGTAAATAAGGGATGAAGCTTTTTTACTGTATCCAGGATTCCTTTCAAGTCATCAGTGTAGCTAAGCGCAGGTGATATTATATCAGATGCTCCAACAGTATTTTCAAAAAAGCTTTTAAACTGGAGGTAGTTTAAAACGTAGTCGTCCGGTCTTTCTTCCATAGTACTTTTTATTACTTATTTATTGAGTCAGAAAGGTTTTCGTCATCATCGGTTGCAGATTCAGTATACTTACTGGATGTTGAAATAGGTCGCTTTTTGGCTCCTGTTTTAAGGTTTTGCCCTAAAGGAGGGAAGTTCAATTCTGTGTTAAGTTGTGGCAATGGTGTCGAAGGAGGTTCAGACTGGGAGGTGCCATTTTATTTTATAGAAACAGTTTCTAGTGACACGTTTTCTCTGTTTCCTGTGTCAGTTATAATTATTTCTGCGTTGTCTTTAGTTCTGTCATTTACTGGCATGACTGAGGTGTTTCTACTATCTCTTTCAGATGAGCAGCTAACCATCTTACCATTTATTTCATCTGACGAAGTGCACTGTTTAGCTAAATGTCCTTCCATTTTACATGAAAAGCAGTTAGGAACATCGGAAGAAAGGTATATCCAATAGCATGTATTCTCATGGTTTATCTGTAAGATTTCAGGTAGCTTGGCAAAGTCATCAGGTTTTTCATACATTTGTCGGCGAAAGCTCATGATGTGTGTATGTCCAGGGATAGTTATTCCCGCCCTGATATACGATATAGATGATACAGGCTTAATTCCATGGGCCAGAAGATGTTCTTCGATAACATGATTGGGAATAACAGGGCACACATTAGAGAGTACCAATCTTTTATTTTTAGTGGGAATCGGCCTAATTTCCAAGTACAAGTTGTTCACCTTTACTTTTGGGTGTTTAGATACCAGTTCATCTACTAGTTTATTATTGGCGATGTAGACACAGATTCTGGAGTTCGATAGTCGAGATACAAATCGAATGTTGCTGGGGTTAGTTAGGTTACCTACTGCTGTTACATTTTCTTTAAGTGTTATGCCGTCGTGGGCTTCGATTATTATGGCTTGTTCTTTATTGGGTACCGTTTGGGTTATAGCTGCATAAGCGGGAGCTGAGGTATACATTATTGGGTTGTTCACATTGATTTTTTCAGCATCTTGTTTTGGTAGGCCTGTGGCCGCCATAGAAGAGCAAAACTGTTGATTTTATGTGAATATTAATGCGCAGTTGTTTAATCGACAACTGGCATATATTTTCACTAACCTCAGCCCTAACGCTGATATGACTTTATTGAATTACTACTGAAATATAATTGTAACAAGGTTACCTTTATTTACACAGCAACTGCAGTAGACGTTCTTGTATAATTCGTAGAATAACTACATATAACATTGTCGTTCTTGAAATATAACTCTTAGGGCAGGAGTATTACAAATTCTGTTAAGCCAAGTCCACGACCTTCACATGCTTTCGTTTCCAATCATGTTTTTGAAAAATTCCATCTATTTTGGCTATTACCTGATATTTAGTATTGAAGTTTTGTTCAGGATTCCACAACAATGTCATGATTAATGATCCAACCATTTCTAAGTTTATATCATAGTCAAAACTTGCTGTTCCCTTGGCTAAATCCACACCTTTGCTGATGGCAGCGTATACTTTGGACAAGTGTTCTTTGTCGACTACAAGTCTTTGGGGTCTCGGTTCAGGGTCAGTCTCCATATTGGAAGTCTCAGAGGTTCCTGCTTGAGATGTCATTCGCCTTTTGGCTCGTGTTTGAGTTCCAGACCTATGCTTTGTTGCTGTGCAAAAGGGATTTGCTCTTGTTGTTGCCTGTTTTCACTGCCCTGGTGAACACAGCAGATAGTGGTAACATGAATAAAATCAAATATCACACATCAGAACATCGTCAAACTGCAGTATACTAGTGATATTTTCACTTTCCATGCGTCTCTTTTTGTCCGTCACAACTATTTATTTGCAGCGAATAATCTCTCACTGTCAGCATTTGACATCGGCAACCAAAGATATTGAAGGGAATTACCACAGAAATGCAGTAAGAATAAGCTTTTGCCTTCAATTCCAAGAGTCCTGTTACTACATCTAATCAGCTATCATTACCACCTTAACTTTGGTGTTAGCCAGTGTCACAGAGCACTTGGTAACAAAGATGCAAATCAGAATCGCAAGTAATATCACTGGTTTAAATCTATTTAGATGTATAAATGCTGCCATTAAATGATTTATATCATCTGTGATTGATATAGTAACTGATTAACAAGAAGGCTCAAACAAATGATCTAAAGCAGTGCCTTAGTTGGGCCGATACGGTACGGTGCGCGGAACCACGTAAATTTGAACGCGTTGCAAGCGTACAGTCTAAATTCGAAAGCGATGACTAACATTAAAGAAAAAAATAATGTTTATTGATTGTTCATGGTACTAAACTGGAAGGTCAAGGATTTTATCTTAGCCATAAACCTTAATAGTAAAGAGGAAATGTCAGGTTGTGCGAACCGCATTTTTTAAATGACTTTTGGTGAGTACCGCATAGACCTTCATCCAGTTTGGTGAGTGCCATCTAAACTTATTTCAACTTTGAAGAGTACAGCCAAAACATTTTTCCATCTACATCACAGATCTAATGCTTTTATGGTTATTACATAATCAATTTATTTTGCTATAATTAACACCAAATTAGACAAATTCATTCGGCTGAAACCTTTTAGATTTTCTTCTACTGCTTCTCTAACACCTATACTAAATGTCGTGCTCGTTCTTCTGTACGATGTTCCTTCTGTTATAGACACACCATATACCACTTATGTTAAATGCCGTGCTGGCTCTTTTTCTACGATGTTCCTTCTGTTATAGACACACCATATACCACTAATGTTAAATGCCGTGTTGGCTCTTCTTCTACGATGTTCCTTCTGTTATAGACACACCATATACCACTTATGTTAAATGCCGTGTTGGCTCTTTTTCTACGATGTTCCTTCTGTTATAGACACACCATATACCACTTATGTTAAATGCCGTGCTGGCTCTTCTGTACGATGTTCCTTCTGTTATAGAAACACCATATACCACTTATGTTAAATGCCGTGCTGGCTCTTCTGTACGATGTTCCTTCTGTTATAGAAACACCATATACCACTTATGTTAAATGCCGTGCTGGCTCTTTTTATACGTTGTTCCTTCCGTTATAGACACACCATATAGCACTTATGTTATATGCCGTGTTGGCTCTTCTGTACGATGTTCCTTCTGTTATAGAAACATCATATACCCTTTATGCTAAATGCCGTGTTGGCTGTTGTGTACGATGTTCCTTCTGTTGTAGAAACATCATATACCACTTATGTTAAATGCCATGGTGGTTCGTGCGGACGATGTTCCTTCTGTTATAGAAACACCATATACCCTTTATGTTAAATGCCGTGTTGGCTGTTGTGTACGATGTTCCTTCTGTTATAGAAACACCATATACCCTTTATGTTAAATGCCGTGTTGGCTGTTGTGTACGATGTTCCTTCTGTTATAGAAACACCATATACCCTTTATGTTAAATGCCGTGTTGGCTGTTGTGTACGATGTTCCTTCTGTTGTAGAAACATCATATACCACTTATGTTAAATGCCATGGTGGTTCGTGAGGACGATGTTCCTTCTGTTATAGAAACATCATATACCCTTTATGATAAATGCCGTGTTGGCTGTTGTGTACGATGTTCCTTCTGTTGTAGAAACATCATATACCACTTATGTTAAATGCCATGTTGGCTCGTGTGTACGACGTTTACTCTGTTATAGAAACATCATATACCACTTATGTTAAATGCCATGGTGGTTCGTGAGGACGATGTTCCTTCTGTTATAGAAACACCATATACCCTTTATGCTAAATGCCGTGTTGGCTGTTGTGTACGATGTTCCTTCTGTTGTAGAAACACCATATACCACTTATGTTAAATGCCATGTTGGCTCGTGTGTACGACGTTTACTCTGTTATAGAAACATCATATACCACTTATGTTAAATGCCATGGTGGTTCGTGAGGACGATGTTCCTTCTGTTATAGAAACACCATATACCCTTTATGTTAAATGCCGTGTTGGCTGTTGTGTACGATGTTCCTTCTGTTGTAGAAACACCATATACCACTTATGTTAAATGCCGTGTTGGCTCTTATGTACGATGTTCCTTCTGATATAGAAGCATCATATACCACTTATGTTAAATGCCATGGTGGTTCGTGAGGACGATGTTCCTTCTGTTATAGAAACACCATATACCCTTTATGCTAAATGCCGTGTTGGCTGTTATGTACGATGTTCCTTCTGATATAGAAGCATCATATACCACTTATGTTGAATGCCGTGTTGGCTCTTCTGTACGATGTTCCTTCCGTTATAGAAACATCATATACCACTTATGTTAAATGCCATGGTGGTTCGTGAGGACGATGTTCCTTCTGTTATAGAAACACCATATACCCCTTATGCTAAATGCCGTGTTGGCTGTTGTGTACGATGTTCCTTCTGTTATAGAAGCATCATATACCACTTATGTTGAATGCCGTGTTGGCTCTTCTGTACGATGTTCCTTCCGTTATAGAAACATCATATACCACTTATGTTAAATGCCGTGTTGGCTCGTGTGTACGACGTTTACTCTGTTATAGAAACATCATATACCACTTATGTTAAATGCCGTGTTGGCTCGTGTGTACGACGTTTACTCTGTTATAGAAACATCATATACCACTTATGTTAAATGCCGTGTTGGCTCGTGTGTACGACGTTTACTCTGTTATAGAAACATCATATACCACTTATGTTAAATGCCATGTTGGCTCTTGTGTACGATGTTCCTTCTGATATAGAAACATCATATATCACTTAAGTTAATTGCCGTGTTACCTCTTCTGTACGATGTTCCTTCTGATATAGAAGCATCATGTACCACCTACGTTAAATGTCATGAAGGTTCGTGTGTACGATGTTCTTTCTCTTATAGAAACATCATATACCGCTTATGTATTATGCCGTGTTGGCTCTTCTGTACGATGTTCATTCTGTTATAGAAACACCATATACCCTTTATGTTAAATGCCGTGTTGGTTCATGAGGACGAGGTCCCTTCTGTTATAGTAACATCATATACCCTTTATGTTAAATATCATGGTGGTTCGTGAGGACCATGTTCCTTCTGTTATAGAAACATTATATATTCTTTCTGTTAAATGTCATGGTGGTTCGTGTGTACGTTGTTCCTTCTCTTATAGAAACATCATATACCACTTATGTTAAATGCCATGGTGGTTATTGAGGACAATGTTCCTTCTCTTATAGAAACATCATATACCACTTATGTTAAATGCCATGGTGGTTCGTGAGGATAATGTTCCTTCTGTTATAGAAACATCATATACCCTTTATGTTAAATGCCGTGTTGGTTCATGAGGACGAGGTCCCTTCTGTTATAGTAACATCATATACCCTTTATGTTAAATATCATGGTGGTTCGTGAGGACCATGTTCCTTCTGTTATAGAAACATTATATATTCTTTGTGTTAAATGTCATGGTGGTTCGTGTGTACGTTGTTCCTTCTCTTATAGAAACATCATATACCACTTATGTTAAATGCCATGGTGGTTATTGAGGACAATGTTCCTTCTCTTATAGAAACATCATATACCACTTATGTTAAATGCCATGGTGGTTCGTGAGGATAATGTTCCTTCTGTTATAGAAACATCATATACCCTTTATGTTAAATGCCGTGTTGGTTCATGAGGACGAGGTCCCTTCTGTTATAGTAACATCATATACCCTTTATGTTAAATATCATGGTGGTTCGTGAGGACCATGTTCCTTCTGTTATAGAAACATTATATATTCTTTGTGTTAAATGTCATGGTGGTTCGTGTGTACGTTGTTCCTTCTCTTATAGAAACATCATATACCACTTATGTTAAATGCCATGGTGGTTCGTGAGGACAATGTTCCTTCTGTTATAGAAACACCATATACCCTTTTTGCTAAATGCCGTGTTGGCTGTTGTGTACGTTGTTCCTTCTGTTATAGAATCATCATGTACCACTTATGTTAAATGCCGTGTTGGCTGTTGTGGACGATGTTCCTTCTGTTATACAATCATCATGTACCACTTATGTTAAATGCCGTGTTGGCTGTTGTGTACGATGTTCCTTCTGTTATAGAATCATCATGTACCACTTATGTTAAATGCCGTGTTGGCTGTTGTGTACGATGTTCCTTCTGTTATAGAATCATCATGTACCACTTATGTTAAATGCCGTGTTGGCTGTTGTGTACGTTGTTCCTTCTGTTATAGAATCATCATGTACCAGTTATGTTAAATGCCGTGTTGGCTGTTGTGTACGATGTTCCTTCTGTTATAGAATCATCGTGTACCACTTATGTTAAGTGCCGTGTTGGCTCTTCTGTACGTTGTTCCTTCTGTTATAGAATCATCATGTACCACTTATGTTAAATGCCGTGTTGGCTGTTGTGTACGATGTTCCTTCTGTTATAGAATCATCATGTACCACTTATGTTAAATGCCGTGTTGGCTCTTCTGTACGTTGTTCCTTCTGTTATAGAATCATCATGTACCACTTATGTTAAATGCCGTGTTGGCTCTTCTGTACGTTGTTCCTTCTGTTATAGAATCATCATGTACCACTTATGTTAAATGCCGTGTTGGCTGTTGTGTACGATGTTCCTTCTGTTATAGAATCATCATGTACCACTTATGTTAAATGCCGTGTTGGCTGTAGTGTACGTTGTTCCTTCTGTTATAGAATCATCATGTACCAGTTATGTTAAATGCCATGGTGGTTCATGAGGATAATGTTCCTTCTGTTATAGAAACATCATAAACCCTTTATATTAAATGCCGTGGTGGTTCATGAGGACGAGGTCCCTTCTGTTATAGTAACCTCATATACCCTTTATGTTATATATCATGGTGGTTCGTGAGGACCATGTTCCTTCTGTTATAGAAACACCATATAGCACTTATGTTAAATGTCATGGTGGTTCATGAGTACGATGTTCCTTCTGTTATTGCAAAATCATACACCACTTATGTTAAATGTCATGGTGGTTCATGAGGATAATGTTCCTTCTGTTATAGAAACATCATAAACCCTTTATATTAAATGCCGTGGTGGTTCATGAGGACGAGGTCCCTTCTGTTATAGTAACCTCATATACCATTTATGTTATATATCATGGTGGTTCGTGAGGACCATGTTCCTTCTGTTATAGAAACACCATATAGCACTTATGTTAAATGTGATGGTGGTTCATGAGTACGATGTTCCTTCTGTTATTGCAACATCATAAACCCTTTATATTAAATGTCATGGTGGTTCATGAGGACGATGGTCCTTCTGTTATAGAAACATCATAAACCCTTTATATTAAATGCCGTGGTGGTTCATGAGGACGATGTTCCTTCTGTTATAGAAACACCATAAACCCTTTATGTTAAATGTCATGGTGGTACGTGAGGACGATGTTCCTTCTGTTATTGCAACATCATAAACCCTTTATATTAAATGTCATGGTGGTTCATGAGGACGATGTTCCTTCTGTTATAGAAACATCATAAACCCTTTATATTAAATGCCGTGGTGGTCCATGAGGACGATGTTCCTTCTGTTATAGAAACACCATAAACCCTTTATGTTAAACGTCATGGTGGTACGTGAGGACGATGTTCCTTCTGTTATTGCAACATCATAAACCCTTTATATTAAATGTCATGGTGGTTCATGAGGACGATGTTCCTTCTGTTATAGAAACATCATAAACCCTTTATATTAAATGCCGTGGTGGTTCATGAGGACGATGTTCCTTCTGTTATAGAAACACCATAAACCCTTTATGTTAAATGTCATGGTGGTACGTGAGGACGATGTTCCTTCTGTTATTGCAACATCATAAACCCTTTATATTAAATGCCGTGGTGGTTCATGAGGACGATGTTCCTTCTGTTATAGAAACACCATATAGCCTTTATGTTAAATGTCATGGTGGTTCGTGAGGACCATGTTCCTTCTGTTATAGAAACACCATATAGCCTTTAAGTTAAATGTCATGGTGGTTCATGAGGACGATGTTCCTTCTGTTATACAAACATCATATAACCTTTATGTTAAATGTCATGGTGGTTCGTGAGGACCATGTTCCTTCTGTTATAGAAAGACCATATAGCGCTTATTTTAAATGCTAGGGTAGCGCTTGTGTACGATGTTCCTTCTGTTATAGAAACATCATATACCATTTATGTTAAATATCATGGTGGTACGTGAGGATCATGTTCCTTCGGTTATAGAAACACCATATACCCTTTATGTTAAATGTCATGGTGGTTCATGAGGATCATGTTCCTTCGGTTATAGAAACACCATATACCCTTTATGTTAAATGTCATTGTGGTTCGTGAGGGCGAAGTTCCTTCTGTTGTAGAAACACCATATACCACTTATGTTAAATGCCGTTGTGGTTCTTGTGTACGTTGTTCCTTCTCTTATAGAAACATCACATACCACTTATGTTAAATGCTGTGGTGGTTCTTGTGTACGTTCATTCTGATATAGAAACATCGTATGCCACTTATGTTAAATGCCGTGGTGGTTCTTGTGTACGATGTGTACGATATTGAAACGTACCTTCTATGTGCAATGCCAAGATGTTGCTGTCAAGTAAGCATTACTATTTGCCAGAGACTATTATGTTGGTCTTTTGGCAGGTGCTCTTGTGAAGCAGACATCTCTAATTTGCTAATCTCTAATTTGGAAAATACAAATCTTGCTATAAATGAAACTGATTTTACATGTAAATTGCCTTCCTACTCTTGTTACAGGGACAATTTTATACCTCAAGTTAGCCATAACATTACCTACAGTTGGTTACCTCAATTGCGAAACTACTCTCTATTGAAGACTGCGACTATTACAATGGCCACTACAGTAATGAATACATTTAGGTTGTCTCTCGTGTTGCGGCAATTCACCGTGTCACTTATAATGATGATACTTTTATATTCCCACCCTTACTCTATTTCCATGTATTGATAATGGATTTAGTGCTTTTATTTGAATGTACGGAAACAACCTGTATCACTTACAGATTTAGCAGTCGAGTAGTATATATCTGAGCGATACCTACACATTTATGCTGTCTTAACGGAATGTGGATATGAACTGTGATTGAAGTGTGTTATTTCATATTACTGCTGTCAACCAAGCACACTAAGTCACTGTTGTATTAGATTATTATGCTTTGATTTTTAATGAGTCGGTATCCGTATTGATTCAGCTTTTATAAAGTCATCGAGCAACCTGCGTCTCATAATGTTTCCTTTGCCTAATGCAGCAAATAAATAATGAAAAGAAATTTGAAATATCATGTAATATCTAAGAAACTGACACATCACAGCTGTAGATTCGAAGTACAATACAATATATGAGAGAAGAGAACCGCAGTTGAACATTGTGTGCTTCACTTATTTGCCGGGTGAGTAGTTTCTACTCCTCTGGGAATATCATCTATCAAGTATCAAATAAGTCTAGTGATTTTACACGTTCTAATATTTTTAAAGCAGTTGTTCTGATATTAACCAAGCTATTCGCATTAAATATTGTTTCCGAATAATTCTTCGAGTGTGCGGGACTTTTATCTTCTATTAAAAAGCAATGTATCTCTTTCAGAGTATAAAACCAATTCTTATGGTTTTAGGCCAACATAATGGCGCTTGTGTACCGGATCCGTACCGTACACCCAACAGTTTTCATACTGAATTGCATTCGGGTGTATAACGTGCAGAATATCTTGACATACGTGCCCTGTTTCTTATGTTAGGAAAGCTTCAATTATTAAGATCATTGTCATATTCGCCTGGACTATTCTTAGATAAACAGCTTGCTAGGTTTATGATTTACTTCTTTTTACTTGGGCTATCTATTCCTCCTTTTTGGAAACATTGGTGGGTTGGTTGGTTGGTTATACATTTTACTGTTATTTTGTTTTTCGTGCACATATTTCCTCCTGATGGTAAAATAACGTCAATTAAATAATTATGTACTAAATAAACATATAATGTGTTAAATAAACATATACATTGTTTCAGTTATCAGGGATTGATGTCCAATTATAATTATTGGCATATTGTTTCTTATGTCCATTGTTCCTCATGTTAGGGAAAACGTGTATTACTTATGGTGATTATTATGTTGAAGAGCATGTGAGCTGTTGAATACAGCAAGGTAATCGCAACGTCTCTTTTGTGGTCATTATTATGTCGGATGCGGTGTGAGGTGTTGGATGATGTTGACTACTGCCAGGTCATCATAACGTCTCTTTTGGTCAATATTATGTTGCAGGGTATACAGAGCCTGCTTCGTCTTCTGGAAAGGTGTCAGGTAATCATAACGTATCGCTTGTGGTGATTGTTATGTTGGAGGTTATTTGGGCTGTTGATTACTGTAGGGTAATCATAAAGTATATCTTATGGTTATTGTCATTTTGGATGATTTCTGGATTGTTCTCCAGAAACATTCAGTTACGGTGGTTCCTATGTTGCCGGATATGTACTGTTGACTGTCAGGTAGTCATAAAGTATCATTTATGGTGATTATGTTGGATGATATGTGTGACTTGTTGGCTTATGTTGTCTACTGTGAGGTGCTCGTATCATTTATGGTGAGTATTAAGTTGGAGGATATACTGTCAACGAATCATTTATCGCATATGGTGATTGTTATGTTGGATGATATTTGGGCTGTTGATTACTGTAAGGTAATCATAACGTATAGCTTATGGTGATTGTTATGTTGGATGATTTCTGGATTGTTATCCAGAAACATATCGGTTATGGTGATTGTTATGTTGGCGGATAGGTACTGTTGACTGTCAGGTAATCATTATGTATCACTTGTGGTGATTATGTTGGATGATATTTTGTGTATTGAATCCTTTAGATATGTGCTCCGTGGCTTTGGTTTCCGCGTTGTGGAGTGCTTGGCTCTAAATCCAAACTGCTCTGAGATTATTATTGTTGTTATTATTATTAATAATATTAATTTGCTGTTCGGTCGTTTAAGTATAATCTTTTCCAGAAATTCACGGAGACCTCCTGAAAGACCTATTGGTCTGTAGTTTACCGGGTTTGAGTGGTCTTTGCCCTTTTTGAGGAAGTGTACCGCGGTGGTAAGCTTCCATCTGTAGGGGTAATTACCATTCTCCAAGGTGTATCAATATATCAGCTAGTAGCTTTATGGCATCTTGCGGTAGCTTGGCAAGTACTACGATTGGGACTCCGTTGCGTCCCGGCACTTTTTGCTTGGGGAGGTGCTTAATTATACATTTGATTTCGCTGGGATATGTTCGTCTGACTTTATTGTGTGTTGTTAATTATGTACACTTCTTTGCTTCTGCTTCCGTCTCTTCCGTGAATTTTGCATTAATGGACTGAATTCGGAAATTTTTGTATAACGTGTCTCACCTATGATTCACTCAGTAGGGATTCACCTTTATGCTGTGATTTACCATTAGCGAAGTGTAGTAGAGGATAAAGGAAGTTCCAAATGGTGTTCTAGGTGTGTATATTCTTCGCAGTTGTGTTACTTCAAAGTTCATTTCGTCCTACCGCTGCATCCTTTATGTCGTGCGTTACAGGTATTTCCTTTGCACGCAAGCCAACATCTTGCTTGGGCCATTTGCTGCCTCCCTGAAACAAATTGAACTAAGCAAATATATAAACACACATAAACACGCGTGGGCTAGGAGGGTGTTTGAAATAATTTACTGAAGATATTTTAATTGACATTCAGCTGAGTAATTGATAGCAGTTGTTAAGTGGCGTTGTTATTTTATACTAGTGTAATAAACCGATACGTTGATTGTGACAGTATCCTTCGCCTACTAGTGTTCTCCTATGTGTGAAGTATTATGTGCCTACTAAATAATGTTACTGTCAGACCGCCCGGCTTCGCCACCGAGTGTATACATTTGGATTGTGTGAATGGTTAATCGCATAGTTCACAACTAGCGGGTTGCTGTTGGTGCAGGTGTAAAGCACTATCACTTGCATAGGGGCTGTGTATTAGTATGTGTTTGTATTTTTGCTGCGATATTGTTGTTGGTGTGTTGATGAACCTGATCAATCTCTTTATCAATCGTCTAGACGTTCTCGATATTCATGATTTTGCTCTTGTATTTGAGCCTCTTCGTGTTATTTCATCGGATAAACTTAGTCCTATAATGCTTTTTTGCTAAATACAGGAGCGTACATGAACGCTGTCGTAATTTGTAGTTAGATTTACATTATAATTTAAAATGTCAACAGCTACCGTATAATTACTTTGATTTTAACTGCAGTCCTGATTTATACAATTGAGTTTGAGAGAAGAGATAGCTCTGCGTTTAACGGCAGTGTTGTCTGTTAACCATTGCAAGTGGTCTATCTATAATTGCCTCAAAAATATATATTCTGATTTTTCTGATACGTTTTCAATTTTATTTCAATTATCGGAGATATATATTGATTGCGTATATTATTTTAGCTTTCGCTGCGAGCCCATCGTTTGGGTGTATGCTGCAGTTTATTTTCATGCTCTTCATGTCAAGATTTTACCGTCTTGTATTAACGAGTTGGCTGTCGTATAGAATATGGCAGCGTTGTTTGGACACATTTCAATATATAGTCCATCTGAACATCTAATACTTTTAAATACATTTTGGGTGAAACGCAGCATTTGAGAGTAATGATGGAACAAGCAATATGCCGTGTTTTTGCTGCACAAATCACCGCACGTCCACCTCCATTTTTAACCTTTGGAATCTAGCAGTCAGGATAGTAGGCTTCTGTAGGAGTTATCGACGTAAATACGCCCTCATGTTGAAAATAGCAAATGTTAATTCGTCGGACCATGTTACTTATTTCCTCTTCTAGATTTATGTTCTTGACACCATTTTTTACACTTCTTTGTGGTTAGCTTTTGTGACTAATGGCTTAGATTTACATCAGCTCGTCCATGAATATTTTTTGTTTGGTTTTCTCAGATTGCAGGATAGTTGAAAGTGGAACGCAAATAAAGCACTTGTAAGCTGTGAGTTTTATATAACCGTTATCCAATTAATTATTATATACACTAAAGTAAATTGCCAATTTAGCCGCCATTTTTTTGACACAAAAGAATTTTGATTTCCGCTTCTTTTTGCTTCCCACAATGTTCAATCACGCTGTATATTCTCGGGTCTGCTGATGTATGACACGTTTCTGTCCGCAAAACATGATTTCATCTGAACAATGTATATGCACTGTCTGGCCGTGTATGTATTATAGGCTCGTATAAACAGCTCTGTTGGTTGATTTATTTCCGATACGTTTCTATGCTTTGTTATGTAGTAAAATAAAATGTTGTATCATGGTGATACATTGTCAATTAGAGGACAAGGTTTAGTTCAAGTTCTGCATTACATCACATAGTTGGAATGAAGAGCTAAGAGTAACTGTTGACGCAAGCGAGAGTGAAGCACATGTACAACTCTCAGGAGTCCTTTTAAACGCTGCTTGTTTATTATAAAGGACAGATACTGTAAACAACTATCTTCAATCGTTTCACAGATTTTGTTTCATTTAGTAACTTACTCTTTGGTGCATTGTTTACACCACTTGTACTACCTTGAAATTTCTGGCTCTGGCTTGTGATTCAAACCGTAGCATATTGTATGAGTTTTATAGTGTGTGCTTATTTTCTAATGAAAGAAGTATTAATTATAATGTGCTAAAATTTGAAACTTATAAGATAATTGCTTCATCTGGGGTATTTCGTGTATCATCTATATTGATGTCAATAATATATTTATTTCTGACTGATTATTCCTTCAATCGTAAAAGAGCCCGTATCATTTACTTGAATGTTGTGACATTTCGATCTATTTACTGCTGTAGTGACGATGTAGCAGCTGATGCTGATACGCCTCTTGTTCCAAGTTCACTAATACCGAGCGGGATGGCTCAGGAGGTTTCGTCTGTACCCCGCATCCAAGAGGCTGGGTTCGATTTTCATGGCCGATCTACCTGACCCATAGGTTTCTTTGTGGGATTTCCCAGGTCTAAAGACGAATGCTGGGTAGGATAATTATATCCCCCAAAATTCGTGTACCCCATTTCTTCTCCATTATCATTTCACGTCAATTCTCATGCGGTAGTCTGTGTCAGGGCAGAAGTGTCGGCGGATATTTCAGCGCCTTTGGTCGGCCACCCTCTGTCTCCTCTTGCCTCATCCTTCCTCCCGGAGATGCCCCACTCGGAGTTTAGTATCAATAAACCACAGGTTTTGGTCCCCTAGTGTTAATAGGTAATCGTTGGATAGGATCTGCGTATATGGATTATGGTTTACGGACACTACCACACCTGTAATCCTCCAATCTCATGCGCACCGTAACCGAGTGTTCTGTCATTTCATCGGGCAACATGCGTCTTATAATGTATCTGTACAAAATAATATTTTCTGTTTGATGTAGTCTAATCTACATAACAAGGTGTGAAAAAGCACACGGCACAGTAAACTCTTTACTGGGATTATTCGTGTTTCCTAAATTATGCAAATAAAAGTTGGTAAGCGTGTCTTCTATTAGTCCAATTTGTTTGGTTTGTGTTACACTTTCAATTGTTATATAACATGATCTCTGAGATCATGATTATTAGTCTTAATCGTATTAATGCTGCAATAAATCATACCTAAGAGGAACCTGCATCCCGTAATATTTCGTCTGCTATGTACAAGTAAGAAAGAGATGAATATATATTTTAGAGTATTGTTTCGTGACATGCCGTCACACACATATCCAGTCAAAAATAAACCAATTAGTTATTTAAATTAAGCAGTCACTTGTGACAATAGACACCATTGTAAGCTCTTTTTTATCTTTATTGTCACTGATCAATAATAACTTCAATTTTACTATCCAGCCTAGTCCTAACTACTCAAGCAAGGTCGTCTTGTTGTGTGCACTTCCGTTGGATCCAACTGCCATAATTTTCTTTCTTTTTCATTTTAACAAACCGCGTGGGTATTCTGAAATATTTTGGCACTATTGCCCTACATATGTTACCGAAAAGAGTACTTAGAAGGACGTTATCAGGAGGACCATTTGTAGTTTAAACAGAACTAATACCATATGTGTCTTAACATTTCATACGCAAACTACGCGTGTTACGCTCCATTCACGCTCTCCTTCCAATCCTTCTTTGTTTTTTCTTCATCGGCACAGCCGTGCCTTGATTCTACAATGGTAACTTCCACCGCTAGAGCTGTTGCCATAGTATTTAGTCTGATCCGCTCTCTATTGAAGATGATATCAGGTAATCTAAAGAAAATAGGAGAGATCTTAGTTTTACAGTAAATGTATGAGTCTATGCCTATTCCACGAGGTCCAGCATTTTGTTCTCATCGGTGCGACGTGAATACGCAGGGTGAAGGACCGACAATTGCTGAGAAGGTTTTTAAGAGGGTGTGCATGGCAAAATTGCTTCAACTGGGATGCAATTATTGCTATGTACTTGCCTACAAAGTGCTTGGCTGACTTGTAAACTGTTTTATATTTTCTGATTTCCGCAATGAGTAATTTGCATTGATATAAACCAAAAGCCTGTAGGCTTTATAATTTTTGCTAAGCCCGTTTAGTCTGAATTGAATGCTTCTTGCTATAATTAATTTTTTGGGATACTGACAATAGATTCGGAAGTCAAGATGCATGTACTAGGATTCTCAATTTGTCAACGTCGTGTTAATATGTTCTCGGACTCATCTCCCGCGCCAATAAAGTAGTTTTTCTGCTACTTAACTTTAAATTAGCTTTAAGTAAACCTGGGCTGCCATTAGTTGTATAATCGCGATGTTGATAAGTGTGTGTGCTGATACTGCGGTTCAAATGTCCTCTGCAGTCCGGTAGCGGCGTATTACTCTTTGGTTCCCGTGGCTGAAACCCGGCAGAGCAGGATGTTTCTTGTGGCGTAAAATTTGGTTGTAAGGAAAATTATGCCCTACTCTTAATTTACTCGTGTAAAAGAAACTTCAGCCTTAAGAAGCGGTTCTGAGAAAGCTTAGGCGGTCCTTCGTGCCATTTATCGACTGGGACGCTGAGAAACATACCAGCTAAAGGAGCTCCTTAAATAAAAGTTCATTTTATATTTTTGTGGATTTAACTTTCGAATTAGCTCATTCTTATCATGACGTACTGGTTCTCTATTACACAAATAAAGTTTTACAAATACTCTTGCGTCGCTAATGTTTGGGAAAATTTATATCGGAGTTGCTAATACAAATATAAATGATAGGCATAGAAAAACGTTTAGCAGAAGGCATGTGTAAACACCTCAGTTATTACTGCCTACACCCGGCGTCGTTTTTCTCAAGTACTCAATGTAAGTTCCATATTTCAGGTATTCCTGAACCGATGTAAACACTCAAATTTACGAAAGAACCCTTTTCCCGTGCATGAACCGAGGTTTGCTTATTTTATTTCAGCCGAAGGCCGAAGGCTGCAGGTAATATTTGTATGATATAGTCTAATCTACATAGCTGAGGAAACCACATGGCACTGGAAAACATTCACTGGGATTAATTTTTTGTGGTGAATTGCAAAAATGAGGTTTCCTTTTTAAAGTAGTAGCGTTCCCCCAATGGTCCGCCGTTCCTCCGTACGTCGAACCCGCAAAATTCTGCCTCTCGTCGTACTCGTCGAGGTTGTGGCTGAGGAGGCTCCATGATCTCAGGGTCCGTCTCGGCGAGTATCTGTATCGACTACTAATTGCCATAGAGATGGATTGTGGTAGAAGAGCGAATTGGATTTTCTCTAAGAGCTCATCGAAAAACAAAGTCGTATAACTTTTTTGCGTTGGGATTCCTAGTTACGCCGAGGTCTGTAGGTTTTCACTAAACTAATAGCCATTCGCGAAATGTAAATATACTTGTTTCAGACTTTAAAATACCTAAGTAAGTAGGCAAATGTCGAAATAACACTGGATGCACTTCGCGCTTCACTAGATCCAATGTATATAGCGCTGGTTAGAGTGCTACGTTCGCCCTGCACGAGACTTCACCAGACTGCCTCAATTTCTTTCCTCTTTACGACTATTGGAAGTCTCAGAATTTTCCTAAGCCAGGTGAACATTGTCCCGTTACCACTAGTGTTAAATGCCGTGGTGGATCTTGTGAACGTTTTTCGTTCTATTATGGAAGCATCACATACCACTTATGTTAAATGCCTTGTTGGCTTGTTGTTCCTTCTGTTATAGAAACATCACATACCACTTATGTTAAATGCCATGTTGGTTCTTATGTACGTTGTTCCTTCTATTATGGAAACATCACATACCACTTATGTTAAATGCCCTGTTGGCTCTTGTGTACGATGTTAGTTCTGTTATAGAAACATCACATACCACTTATGTTAAATGCCCTGTTGGTTCTTATGTACGTTGTTCCTTCTATTATGGAAACATCACATACCACTTATGTTAAATGCCCTGTTGGCTCTTGTGTACGATGTTAGTTCTATTATGGAAACATCACATACCACTTATGTTAAATACCGTGTTGGCTCTTGTGTACGTGGTTCCTTCTTTATGGAAACATCACATACCACTTATGTTAAATACCGTGTTGGCTCTTGTGTACGTGGTTCCTTCTGTTATAGAAACATCACATACCACTTATGTTAAATGCCGTGTTGGCTCTTGTGTACGATGTTAGTTCTGTTATAGAAACATCACATACCACTTATGTTAAATGCCGTGTTGGCTCTTGTGTACGATGTTAGTTCTGTTATAGAAACATCACATACCACTTATGTTAAATGCCGTGTTGGCTCTTGTGTACGATGTTAGTTCTGTTATAGAAACATCACATACCACTTATGTTAAATGCCGTGTTGGCTCTTGTGTACGATGTTAGTTCTGTTATGGAAACATCACATACCACTTATGTTAAATGCCGTGTTGGCTCTTGTGTACGATGTTAGTTCTGTTATAGAAACATCACATACCACTTATGTTAAATGCCGTGTTGGCTCTTGTGTACGATGTTAGTTCTGTTATAGAAACATCACATACCACTTATGTTAAATGCCGTGTTGGCTCTTGTGTACGATGTTAGTTCTGTTATAGAAACATCACATACCACTTATGTTAAATGCCGTGTTGGCTCTTGTGTACGTGGTTCCTTCTATTATGGAAACATCACATACCACTTATGTTAAATGCCGTGTTGGCTCTTGTGTACGATGTTAGTTCTGTTATAGAAACATCACATACCACTTATGTTAAATACCGTGTTGGCTCTTGTGTACGTGGTTCCTTCTATTATGGAAACATCACATACCACTTATGTTAAATGCCGTGTTGGCTCTTGTGTACGATGTTAGTTCTGTTATGGAAACATCACATACCACTTATGTTAAATACCGTGTTGGCTCTTGTGTACGTTGTTCCTTCTATTATGGAAACATGACATACCACTTATGTTAAATACCGTGTTGGCTCTTGTGTACGTGGTTCCTTCTATTATGGAAACATCACATACCACTTATGTTAAATACCGTGTTGGCTCTTGTGTACGTTGTTCCTTCTATTATGGAAACATCACATACCACTTATGTTAAATGCCGTGTTGGCTATTGTGTACGTGGTTCCTTCTATTATGGAAACATCACATACCACTTATGTTAAATGCCGTGTTGGCTCTTGTGTACGATGTTAGTTCTGTTATGGAAACATCACATACCACTTATGTTAAATACCGTGTTGGCTCTTGTGTACGTGGTTCCTTCTATTATGGAAACATCACATACCACTTATGTTAAATGCCGTGTTGGCTCTTGTGTACGTGGTTCCTTCTATTATGGAAACATCACATACCACTTATGTTAAATGCCGTGTTGGTTCTTATGTACGTTGTTCCTTCTATTATGGAAACATCACATACCACTTATGTTAAATGCCCTGTTGGTTCTTATGTACGTTGTTCCTTCTATTATGGAAACATCACATACCACTTATGTTAAATGCCGTGTTGGTTCTTATGTACGTTGTTCCTTCTATTATGGAAACATCACATACCACTTATGTTAAATGCCGTGTTGGTTCTTGTGTACGTTGTTCCTTCTATTATGGAAACATCACATACCACTTATGTTAAATCCCGTGTTGGTTCTTATGTACGTTGTTCCTTCTTTTATGGAAACATCACATACCACTTATGTTAAATACCGTGTTGGCTCTTGTGTACGTTGTTCCTTCTATTATGGAAACATCACATACCACTTATGTTAAATACCGTGTTGGCTCTTGTGTACGTTGTTCCTTCTATTATGGAAACATCACATACCACTTATGTTAAATGCCCTGTTGGTTCTTATGTACGTTGTTCCTTCTATTATGGAAACATCACATACCACTTATGTTAAATGCCCTGTTGGTTCTTATGTACGTTGTTCCTTCTATTATGGAAACATCACATACCACTTATGTTAAATGCCCTGTTGGTTCTTATGTACGCTGTTCCTTCTATTATGGAAACATCACATACCACTTATGTTAAATGCCCTGTTGGTTCTTATGTACGTTGTTCCTTCTATTATGGAAACATCACATACCACTTATGTTAAATGCCGTGTTGGCTCTTGTGTACGATGTTAGTTCTGTTATAGAAACATCACATACCACTTATGTTAAATACCCTGTTGGCTCTTGTGTACGTGGTTCCTTCTATTATGGAAACATCACATACCACTTATGTTAAATGCCCTGTTGGCTCTTGTGTACGTGGTTCCTTCTATTATGGAAACATCACATACCACTTATGTTAAATGCCGTGTTGGTTCTTATGTACGTTGTTCCTTCTATTATGGAAACATCACATACCACTTATGTTAAATGCCCTGTTGGTTCTTATGTACGTTGTTCCTTCTATTATGGAAACATCACATACCACTTATGTTAAATACCGTGTTGGTTCTTATGTACGTTGTTCCTTCTATTATGGAAACATCACATACCACTTATGTTAAATGCCGTGTTGGTTCTTGTGTACGTTGTTCCTTCTATTATGGAAACATCACATACCACTTATGTTAAATACCGTGTTGGTTCTTATGTACGTTGTTCCTTCTATTATGGAAACATCACATACCACTTATGTTAAATACCGTGTTGGCTCTTGTGTACGTTGTTCCTTCTATTATGGAAACATCACATACCACTTATGTTAAATGCCCTGTTGGTTCTTATGTACGTTGTTCCTTCTATTATGGAAACATCACATACCACTTATGTTAAATGGCCTGTTGGTTCTTATGTACGTTGTTCCTTCTATTATGGAAACATCACATACCACTTATGTTAAATGCCCTGTTGGTTCTTATGTACGTTGTTCCTTCTGTTATGGAAACATCACATACCACTTATGTTAAATGCCGTGTTGGCTCTTGTGTACGATGTTAGTTCTGTTATAGAAACATCACATACCACTTATGTTAAATACCGTGTTGGCTCTTGTGTACGTGGTTCCTTCTATTATGTAAACATCACATACCACTTATGTTAAATACCGTGTTGGCTCTTGTGTACGTGGTTCCTTCTATTATGGAAACATCACATACCACGTATGTTAAATACCGTGTTGGCTCTTGTGTACGTGGTTCCTTCTATTATGGAAACATCACATACCACTTATGTTAAATACCGTGTTGGCTCTTGTGTACGTGGTTCCTTCTGTTATTGAAACATCACATACCACTTATGTTAAATGCCGTGTTGCTTCTTATGTACGTTGTTCCTTCTATTATGGAAACATCACATACCACTTATGTTAAATGCCCTGTTGGTTCTTATGTACGTTGTTCCTTCTATTATGGAAACATCACATACCACTTATGTTAAATGCCGTGTTGGCTCTTGTGTACGATGTTCCTTCTATTACAGAAACATCATATACCACTTATGTTAAATGCCGTGTTGGCTCTTGTGTACGATGTCCCTTCTAATACAGAAACATCATATACCACTTATGTTAAATGCCGTGTTGGCTCTTGTGTACGATGTTCCTTCTATTATAGAAACATCATACACCACTTATGTTAAATGCCGTGTTGGCTCTTGTGTACGATGTTCCTTCTCTTACAGAAACATCACATACCACTTATGTTAAATGCCGTGTTGGCTATTGTGCACGATGTTCCTTCTCTTACAGAAACATCATATACCACTTATGTTAAATGCCGTGTTGGCTCTTGTGTACGATGTTCCTTCTCTTACAGAAACATCACATACCACTTATGTTAAATGCCGTGTTGGCTATTGTGCACGATGTTCCTTCTTACAGAAACATCACATACCACTTATGTTAAATGCCGTGTTGGCTCTTGTGTACGATGTTCCTTCTCTTACAGAAACATCATATACCACTTATGTTAAATGCCGTGTTGGCTCTTGTGTACGATGTTCCTTCTATTACAGAAACATCATATACCACTTATGTTAAATACCGTGTTGGCTCTTGTGTACGATGTTCCTTCTCTTACAGAAACATCACATACCACTTATGTTAAATGCCGTGTTGGCTATTGTGCACGATGTTCCTTCTGTTATAGAAATATCACACACCACTTATGTTAAATTCCGTGGTGTTTTATGCGTACGTTGTTCCTTCTGTTATAGAAATATCACACACCACTTATGTTAAATTCCGTGGTGTTTTATGTGTACGTTGTTCCTTCTGTTATAGAAATATCACATACCACTTATGTAAAAGGCCGTGCTGGTTCTTGTGAACCTTGTTCCTTCTATTATAGAAATATCACATACCACTTATGTCGCAGAAAAGACTCCTGTCAGCTTTGAGAATACCTTATCTTTAAACGACAGTCAAGTACTTCGGGACTTTTAATTAGTCCATAAATGTGATTAATGCTCGCGTCATTAATTGGTAGCGTGTTTCAGAAATTCTAATGTGGTTGTATCCTGTAAGTCTTATTTAATTGCTGTTTTGGGGAGTGTTACTTGCATCATCCGAATTTTTATGCTATGTTCTTGTCGTTCAAGTAAATCTCTTTGTCAGTTAAAAGAGGAACCTGTGTCCGGTTATGTTTCGTTTGCTTAGAACTGGCAATAGAAAGTTTCAGATTATTGCCAATAGACAACTCCTTTCGGAATTCGCAATTACGATAGCATTGTCAATTGCACCAGCTCAGCAGTACAGTGCCGTACCAAGGGAATGTTTCAGGCGGTAGCCTCGAAGAAGTCCCATATACAATTTCTCGTTGGATCCACCACTCCGACATTATCTTTTTCTGTTTTGTCAGTTCCGTGCGCTAATCCTGGGAGGATTCATTACTCTCAATATGAATATAATGTCGAAATGTTCAGAAAGCTTGGCACCTTTTCAATATTTTGTGTGCTCAGTATGCCCAACCTTTGTGACAATGTCTGTTTAACAGTTGAAAAACACCTAAGCGTTTACTACTTATGTAGATTCCACACTGTTGCCGTCTTTATTCTGAGTTTTCTACCTATACCTCCCTCTTGTTGAGGCTGAAGCATTTGTCACTTATAGATGGATTTATGTTGGTAGTCAAAAATAATCGATTCCTTTGGATTGCAATTGTTCCTCTTGTTTAGGGATGAATATTCGTTACACACTTGTCTTCTTGATTTGCTGTCCCTTTGAGTTATAATTATCAACGGGAGAATCTTACTATAAATGCATTAATTGTCAAGTTAGTTCTTGTGTATGTTGTTCTGAAAATATTCCTACTTCTTTAAATACCTGAAGATTTCCTCCAAAAGTTTGAACATGAATAATTGCTAGTAACTTGTATGTACAGCTTTTAGAACATAGATTTTACTTTCAGGAAAGTTCACAAACATATTTTCATGTCAATATAGGGGGGATTTATTAACTTTCTTTTAATTGTTATTAAAATATGACCTGAATAGTAAGAATCAGTCCTTAAATATTTAGTTTTATGGAGTTATGCCGTTTTGTATTAATAGCAACGTTATATTGGGCCATAATTATGCTCATATTCTTTGTCCATCGTAATATACAAATGTTGCTGGTGACCAATTCGTTCCGTGCATATCACTTATAATATTTGCCTTTTTGGATAAACTACTCATGTTTATTTTTCTGTATGGGGAACATGCTATTTGTTGGACTAAAGTAGGAACCTGTTTCTTGAACTTCCTGCATCAGTTAATAAATGAGAACTGTTCCAAAGTAACTTGACTATAAATGTGGATTGCTTGTTTTGGTTTTGCCGTTTACATCCAGATTTAATCTTTGCACAAAGATGTTTATCTAATCTCATTTAAACTTACGGAACATAAACACTTATTGTTCCTAAGTTGTTTTTAGTCGTACATCTATGTGTGTGTACATGTATGCGTGTGCGAGTGAGGATTTTGGATTTACTATGACCATGTTAGTTACAAAGTTGGCTCTTATTAAGATGTTCTCTGTACCACATATCCTATCGATATCATTTTCTATCTTCTGCAAATTTGCTTTCTGACTCGAACACCTCTTGTCCCACTATTGTAGGTCACAATGTGTTGATCCTTTGGATGGCTATTCCTTGATCAGTCACGATGGTAGTGTTCTTTAAACGTCCACCCTGTTCTTGTGTATTACTCGTCTTTTATGACTAAAATCTGCAGCAGTGCTTTTACTGTTAATGTTAATTTCAAGTATAAGTGTGCTTTTGCTTGGACTGCTGCGAATAGATTGGTAAACGTCATAGTTTAGAATTTTCTCTCGGTTACATATGCTTATCTAGTGCAACAACTCATTATAAATGTAAAGCAAAGTTGAAGAAAAAGAGACAATTCCGCCTTAGTCGTGTATAATTCTCTATTATGTTCAGATTTCCTTTTCATATTGATTGCATGTACTTCATGCACAATCTTCAGAACTTCATGTATTTTGGGCGCCTGTGTGCCTAATTTGTGTGCATACCGTATTTTTATAATAAATTTTATATTAAAGAGGCATGTTACACACAGCAATACTTATAATACAAGATATTAACTGTTCTGCAGCCCAATACCTGGTAGGAGGATGAAGAAGTGGATGATATAAAACGGCTATGCAATGTATGAAAGAAATAGTGATTTTGATGGAATGAAAGGCATGGAAAACCAGAAACCAGGAGAAAAATCACGAAGATGTCACATCGTTTATCTTAATTATCACATGTGGTCCCCAGGAGTCGAACCCGGTCTATATTAATGATAACCACGATGTCTAACGGTTCGCCTAAGGCGGCGGCTTGAATACAAATCTGAAATGTTGACATTTCTATTGTTGTTTAAAATAACGGAGCTTATTTCAGTCAAGAGCTTTGTGATAGATCATTGTGTTGAGCCTATGTCTTTTATTCTTATATGAATATTTCATTAGTTCCATTTCTGTAATTTATTTCTTCCAACGTTAATTCATATCGGATGATGAATGATATGGGTGAAATGATGCTCAAATAACCTCGGGTCCATGAGCTTATACTTACCCGACATTCGTCTATCAGGATAAGGGAAAATCCCGGAAAATACCTTATCCAGGTAACTCACCCTAACCGAGATTCGAATTCGGGACCTCTTAAACGCACGGCGGACACGCTAACGTAATGTACGCTAACGAGCGGGCATTACCTCCTATTCATTGTTATGTACTTGATCTTCTATATTGGTGAAGTGTTTATCATAGCTTTTACCCCATTGTTTGTTAACCTTTTTCTCCACCAAAGCACGTTTCTTACGGTTCTATCTTGCGTATATCTACTCACAACATGTATTTGTTCCCTTAATTGTTCAACACTTGTTTCCTTATGTATAAATCAATAAGCATTTTAAGATGTTCATAAAGCACATTAATACAACGATTATTTTTCTAGTATTGCATCATGATGAAACTCGCTACCTATTTTGCATTAATGGATTGAATTCTGAAATTTTTGTATAACGTGTCTCACCTATGATTCACTCAGTAGGGATTCACCTTTATGCTATGATTCACCATTAGCGAAGTGTAGTAGAGGATAGAAGAAATTCCAAATGGTGTTCTAGGTGTGTATAATCTTCGCAGTTGTGTTACTTCTAGGTTCATTTCGTCCTACCGCTGCATCCTTTATGTCGTGCGTTACGGGTATTTCCTTTGCACGCAAGCCAACATCTTGCTTGGGCCATTGGCTGCCCCCCTGAAACAAAGTGAACTAAGCAAATATATAAACACACGCACACACGCGTAAGCTAGGAGGGTGTTTGAAATAATTTGCCGTAGAATATTTTGCTTGACATTGAGCTGAGTCTAATTGATATCAGTTGCCAAGTGGCATAGTTATTTTGTACTAGTGTAATAATCCGATACGTTGATTGTAACAGTATCCTTCGCCTAATAGTGCTCTCCTATGTGTGAAGTAATATTTGCCTATTAAATAATGTTACTGTCAGACCGCCCGGCTTCGCCACTGAATGTATGCATTTGGATTGTGTGAATGATTAATCGCATAGTGCACAACTAGCGGGTTGTCTTTTGATGCAGGTGTAGGGCACTATCACTTGCATAGGGGCTGTGTATTAGTATGTGTTTGTATTTTTGCTGTGATGTTGGTGTGATGATGAACCTGACCAATCACTGTATCTATCTTCTCGTCGTTCTCGATATTCATGATTTTGCTCTTGTAGTTGAGACTCTTCGTGTTATTTCTTCGGATAAACTTAGTGCTATACTGCTTGTTTTGCTAAATACAGTAGCGTACATGAACTCTCTCGTAAGTTGTAGTTAGTTGCACATTATCATTAAAAATGCCAACAGCTACCGTATAATTACTTTGATTTTAACTGCAGTTCTGATTTATTTGAGTTTGAGGGAAGGGATAGCTCTGCTTTTAACGAAAGTGTTGTCTGTTAACCATTGCAAATGGTTTATCTATAATTGCCTCAAAAGTATTATTCTGATTTTTCTGGTATGTTTTAAATTGTATTTCAATTATTGAAGGTATATATTGATGGCATATATTATTTTATCTTCTATAACATTTTTGCTGTATCAATGGCTTTATCACAAAAAGTTTATTGATCCGTTGTTGGCTGTAATGAGAAAGGTGCTTTGTGAAGTTTCGCTTTAGAGCTATTTTACAGATGGTGTGGTTTGATATTAAATGTATTGCTCCATTGTTATATTATGTATTTCTGAATGCCTGCTGGAATGGTTATCTAATTCCGTGTAATCCTCATGTTCCGTTTGGGATATTTGGGATTATGTTTGACGAGATATTTTCTTTCTTGGATTATGTATCTTTTATCTTCAGTAAATCTGAAGCAGGGAAACTACTATGGACGTGGTGATCTGTGGCTTGCTTACGCGCTTCTGCCATAGAAACCAGCTTTTAGAACGGATGCTCTCATTTTCAAACTGTACAATAAATTAATTTGTATTATTTGTATTGGCAAAGAACTGAATATCGGAATTGTAAAATGTGATTTAATTGGCATTGATTTTACCTTACATATTTTGATCGTCATCTCGTAAATTCTACTTTGTTCCAATTCCTTTGTCTGACTGTCCATTATGAAGTGAAAACAACAAAATTAAGGGTATGTTCCACTTCGTCTGGATGGCTTAGTATACCTGAAAAATGTACATCATGTCATACAAAATGTGTTATGTTTCTGTAGATGAAATAAGTATAACACAATCAGGATAGTATAGAGTCCTGTTACAGTAAGGAGTTTTCAAATACTTAATCCCTCATAGCGGCCGTAGGTATCCTTTTTATATGCCTCAAGATGAGTAACATTTGAATTCCAAGTTTCCATTCGGGCCTTAAATTACACAAAGTGCAAATAATGTAAACGCTACTGATAAGCATTACAATTCTGCTGCAAAGAAAGTTCGGCAAAGTGAATTTGAGTTATCAAAGCTTTTAAGAGTCGTGTTCCATTAGCTAAAATGTATAATCGCGATGTTGATAAATGGTTGTGCTGATACTGCGGTTGAAATGTCCTCCTCTGTAGCCTGGTAGCAGCGTATTACTCTTTGGTTCCCGCGGTTGAAACCCGGCAGAGCAGGATCTTTCTTGTGGCGTCAAATTTCCTTGTAAGGAAAATTATGCCGTACTCCTAATTTACTCATGTAAAAGAACCTTCAGCCTTAAGAAGAGGCTCCTGAGAAAGCTTAGGCGGTCCTTCGTGCCATTTATCGAATGGGACGCTGAGAAACATACCAGCTAAAGGGAGTTCTTAAATGAAAGTTCTTTTTATATTTTTGTGGATTTAACTTTCAAATTAGCTCACTCTTATCATGACGTACTGGTTCTCTATTACACAAATAAAGTTTAACAAATACTCTTGCGGCGCTAATGTTTGGGCAAATTTATATCGGAGTTACTAATACAAATATAAATGATAGGCATAGAAAACAATGTAGCAGATGGCATGTGTAAACATATCAGTTATTACTGCATACACCAGGCGTCGTTTTTCTCAACTACTCAATGTCAGTTCCATATTTCAGGTATTCCAGAACCAATGTTAACATTCAAATTTACGAAAGAACCTTTTTCCCGTGCATGAACCGAGGTTTGCTTATCTTACTTGAGCCGAAGGCCGAAAGCTGCAGGTATTATTTGTTTGATATAATCTAATCTACATAGCTGAGGAAACCACATGGCACTGGAAAACATTCACGTTGTTCCTTATGATATAGAAACATCATATACCCCTTATGTTAAATGCCGTGGTGGTTCTTGTGTACGATGTTCCTTCTGGTATAGAAACATCGTATACCACTTATGTTAAATGCCGTGCTGGTTCTTGTGTACTTTGTTCCTTCTATTATGGAAACATCACATACCACTTATGTTAAATGCCGTGGTGGTTATTGTGTACGTTGTTCATTCTGATATAGAAGCATCGTATACCACTTATGTTAAATGCCGTGGTGGTTGTTTTGTACGTTGTTCCTTCTGATATAGAAACATCGTATACCACTTATGTTAAATGCCGTGGTGGTTCTTGTGTACGTTGTTCCTTCTGATATAGAAACATCGTATACCCCTTATGTTAAATGCCGTGGTGGTTCTTGTGTACGATGTTCCTTCTGATATAGAAGCATCGTATACCACTTATGTTAAATGCCGTGGTGGTTCTTGTGTACGTTGTTCCTTCTGATATAGAAACATCGTATACCACTTATGTTAAATGCCGTGGTGGTTCTTGTGTACGTCGTTCCTCCTGATGTAGAAACATCGGATACCACTTATGTTAAATGCCGTGGTGGTTCTTGTGTACGTTGTTCCTTATGATATAGAAAGATCGTATAACACTTAGGTTACATGCCGTGGTGGTTCTTGGGTACTTTGTTCCTTCTGATATAGAAACATCGTATACCCCTTAAGTTAGTTGCCGTGGTGATTCTTGTGTACGGTCTTCCTTTTGTAATTGAAACATAACTTTTATGTGCAGTGCCAAGGTGTTTCTGTCAAGTAAGAATTGCTAATTGCCTGAGGCAATAATGTTGGTCAGTTGGCTGCTGTTCTTTTCAAGCAAACATCTCTAATGTCGTATTATGACGCATGTTGTGGACAGGGTAGGCTCCTTCTATTAAGCAAACATCAATAATTTTCTATTATGGCTTATGTTGAATAGTTTGTAGGCTGCTGTTCCGTACAAGAAAACTCCTGAGTTTGCTATCTCCTGGAGACTTTGACTACCGAAATGTATCTGCGAGTACCTCATCTACACTCTGAGGTTAAGTATTTGCTAAATTGACAATCGGCCTAGACAAGTTTAGCATTACAATTAGTTGCCGGATTTATCTCATGCGCTGGAGCATCATATTTACTGCAGTGGCGATTCATTATTGCTTTATTGGTTAAATTCTGTCATCTCTCAACTACTGTATAAGTCGTGTATTGTATACTTATTTTAGTTTCAATCAACCTTTAGATTACTAATGTGTAATTTGGTGGTGTAAGAAACTTATGGCTCTAAAAAGTTACATTGGTCTATCATTCGAATAGTATAGCGTCACTATAAATATAAGAAGTTTAAATGCCCCGGTGAAAATCTTTAATTTCAAGTCTCTGTTGCATATTGCTCTGCAGTCCAGAAATACAGACGACGCTGAAACGAGCAGCTAATTAAACCTGCAGAATATGCTAATTAATTTAGCTAATTTATACATCGCAATTATGTACTATTGCGTTGGTGTAACTTAGTCACCAGCGGATAGCATGTGTCCGATAGTGTTACACTAGTGAAACTGCTCCTCCTTTGAGGGACATACATGTTAGTTGACATATGTACGCTGTTCCTGCTGTTAGGAAACCACCACGTATTAATAAAATACAGTCATGCTGGTTCTTGTGTAATCCGTACTTGTAAGGGAAAATCAAGCAAAATTATATTGCCATTCTGTTCCTCCTGCTAAGAAGACGTGGCAGTTTACATGCCAGAGTTTATTTTTGGAAAATACAATTCTTGCTATAAATGAAACTGATTTTACATGTAAATTGCTCCCCTACTCTTGTTAGATGAACAATGTTATACCTCAAGGTAGCCATAACATCAGCTACCGTTTGTTACCTCAATGGCGAAACTACTCTCTATTGAAGATTGCGACTATTACAATGGCCACTGCAGTAATGAATACATTTAGGTTGTCTCTCGTGTTGCGGAAACTCACTGTGTCACTTATAATGATGATAATTTTATATCCCTACCCTTACTCTAATTCCATGTACTGACAATGGATTTAGTGCTTTTATTTGAATGTACGGAAACAACCTGTATCACAGATTTAGCAGTCGAGTAGTCTATATCTGAGCGATACCTATACATTTATGCTGTCTTAACGTAATGTGGATATGAACTGTGATGGAAGTGTGTTATTTCATACTACTGCTGTTAACCTAGCACACTAAGTCACTGTTGTATTTGATTATTATGCTTTGATTTCTAATGAGTCTGTACCTGTATTGATTCAGCTTTTAAAAAATCATCGAGCAACCTGCGTCTGATAATGTTTCCTTTGCCGAATGCAGCAAATAAATAATGAAAAGAAATGTGAAATATCATGTAATATCTAAGAAACTGACACATCACAGCTGTAGTTTCGAAGTACAAGACAATGTATGATAGAAGAGAACCGCCGTTAAGCATTGTGTGCTTCACTTATTTGCAGGGTGAGTAGTTTCTCCTCCTCTGGGAATATCATCTATCACGTATTAAATAAGTCTAGTGATTTTGCACGCTCTAATATTTTTAAAGAAGTTGTTCTGATATTAACCAAGCTATTCGCATTACATATTGTTTCCGAATAATTCTTCGAGTGTGCAGGACCTATATCTTCTATTAAAAAGCAATGTATATCTTTCAGAGAATAAAACAAATTCTTATGGTTTTAGGCCAACATAATGGCGCTTCTGTACCGTATCCGTAACGTGCACCCGACAGTTTTTATACTGAACCTCATTCGGGTGTAAAACTAGCAGGTTAAATTGACATACGTGCCTTGTTTCTTATGTTAGGGAAGCTTCAATTATTAAGCTCATTGTCATATTGGCCTTTACTAATCTTAGACAAACAGCTTGATTGATTTATGTTTTACTTCTTTTTACTTGGGCTACCTATTCCTCCTAAATTGAAAACGTAATGGGTTAATTATATATTTTACTGTTATTTTGGTTTTTGTGCACATGTTTCCTCCTGATGGTAAAATAAGGTAAATTAAATAATTATGTATTAATTAAACATATAATGTGTTAAATAAACACATACATTGTTTCAGTTATCGGGGATTGATGTGCCAATTATAATTATTGTCATATTGTTTCCTATGTACATTGTTCCTTCTGATAGGGAAAACGTGTGTTGCTTATGGTGATTATTATGTTGAAGAACATGTGAGCTGTTGACCACAGTAAGGTAATTGCAACGTCTCTTTTGTGGTCGTTATTATGTTAGGTACTGTGTGAGGTGTTGGATAATGTTGACTACTGTCAGGTAATCATAACGTCTCTTGTGGTCAATATTATGTTGCAGGGTATACAGAGCCTGCTTCGTCTTTTTGAGTGGTGTCAGGAAATCATAACGTATCGCATATGGTGATTGTTATGTTGGAGGTTATTTGGGCTGTTGATTACTGTAAGGTAATCATAAAGTATAGCTTATGGTTATTGTTCTTTTGGATGATTTCTGGATTATTCTCCAGAAGCATATTAGTTACGGTGATGACTATGTTGGCGGATATGTACTGTTGACTGTCAGGTAATCATAACGTATCACTTATGGTGATTATGTTGGATGATATGTGTGACTACTTTTGACTACTGTGAGGTGATCGTATCATTTATGGTGTGTATTATGTTGGAGGATATACTGTCAACGTATCATTTATCGCATATGGTTATTGTTATGTTGGATGATATTTGGGCTGTTGATTACTGTAAGGTAATCATAAAGTATAGCTTATGGCGATTGTTATGTTGGATGATTTCTGGATTGTTATCCAGAAACATATCGGTTATGGTGATTGTTATGTTGGCGGATAGGTGCTGTTGACTGACAATAATAATCATTATGTATCACTTGTGTTGATTATGTTGGATGATATTTGCGAGTATTGAATCCTTGAGATATGTGCTCTGTGGCTCTGGTTGCCACGTTGTGGAGTGCTTGTCTCTAAATCCAAACTGTTCTGAGATTATTATTATTATTATTATTATTATTATTATTATTATTATTATTATTATTATTATTATTATTATTATTATTATTATTATTATTATTATTATTATTATTATTATTATTATTATTATTATTATTATTATTATTATTATTATTATTATTATTATTATTATTATTATTATTATTATTATTATTAATTATTATTATTTTTATTATTATTATTATTATTATTATTATTATTATTATTATTATTATTATTATTATTATTATTATTATTATTATTATTATTATTATTATTATTATTATTATTATTATTATTATTATTATTATTATTATTATTATTGTTATTATTATTATTATTATTAATATTATTAATATTATTAATTCGCTGTTCAGTCGTTTAAGTATTACCTGTTTTAGCAATTTACCGAGACCTCCTGAAAGACTTATTGGCCTGTAGTTTTCCAGGTTTGAGTGGCCTTTGCCCTTTTTGAGGAAGTTTACCGCGGTGGCAAGCTATTATCTGCTATTAAAAAGCAATGTATATCTTTCAGAGAATAAAGCCAATTCTTATGGTTTTAGGCCAACATAATGGCGCTTCTGTACCGGATCCGTAACGTGCACCCAACAGTTTTCATACTGAATTGCATTCGGGTGTATAACGTGCAGAATATCTTGACATACGTGCCTTGTTTCTTATGTTAGGAAAGCTTCAATTATTAAGCTCATTGCCATATTCGCCTGGACTATTCTTAGATAAACAGCTTGCTAGGTTTATGATTTACTTCTTTTTACTTGGGCTATCTATTCCTCCTATTTGGAAACATTGGTTGGTTGGTTGGTTGGTTGGTTATATATTTTACTGTTATTTTGGTTTTCGTGCACATATTTCCTCCTGATGGTAAAATAACGTCAATTTAATAATTATGTACTAAATAAACATATAATGTGTTAAATAAACATATACATTGTTTCAGTTATCAGGGATTGATGTGCCAATTATAATTATTGGCATATTGTTTCTTATGTCCATTGTTCCTCCTGTTAGGGAAAACGTGTATTACTTATGGTGATTATTATGTTGAAGAGCACGTGAGCTGTTGACCACAGTAAGGTAATCGCAACGTCTCTTTTGTGGTCATTATTATGTCGGATGCGGTGTGAGGTGTTGGATAATGTTGACTACTGTCAGGTAATCATAACGTCTCTTGTGGTTATTATTATGTTGCAGGGTATACAGAACAAGCTTCGGATTCTTTAGTGGTGTCAGGTAATCATAACGTATCGCTTGTGGTGATTGTTATGTTGGAGGATATGTGTGCTGTTTATTATTGTCAGCGAATGATTATATATCGCATATGGTGATTGTCATGTTGGAGGTTATTTGGGCTGTTGATTACTGTAAGGTAATCATAAAGTATAGCTTATGTTTATTGTTATTTTGGATAATTTCTGGATTGTTCTCCAGAAACATATCAGTTATGGGGATGGCTATGTTGGCGGATATGTACTGTTGACTGTCAGGTAGTCATAAAGTATCACTTATGGTGATCATGTTGGATAATATGTGTGACTTGTGAGCTTATGTTGACTACTGTGAGGTGATCGTATCATTTATGTTGAGGATTATGTTGGAGGATATACTGTCAACGAATCATTTATCGCATATGGTTATTGTTACGTTGGATGATATTTGGGCTGTTGATTACTGTAAGGTAATCATAACGTATAGCTTATGGCGATTGTTATGTTGGATGATATTTGGGCTGTTGATTACTGTAAGGTAATCATAACGTATAACTTATGGTGATTGTTATGTTGGAGGATATTTGGGCTGTTGATTACTGTAAGGTAATCATAAGGTATAAGTTATGGTGATTGTTATGTTGGAGGATATTTGGGCTGTTGATTACTGTAAGGTAATCATAACGAATAGCTTATGGTGATTTTTATGTTGGATGATTTCTGGGTTGTTATCCAGAAACAGATCGGTTATGGTGATTGTTATGTTGGCGGATATGTACTGTTGACTGTCATGTAATCATTATGTATCACTTGTGGTAATTATGTTGGATGATATTTGCGAGTATTGATTCCTTGAGTAATGTGCTCTGTGGCTTTGGTTGCCGCGTTGTGGAGTGCTTGGCTCTAAATCGAAACTGTTCTGAGATTATTATTGTTATTATTACCATTATTATTAATTGGCTGTTCAGGCGTTAAGTATTTCCTTTTCCAGAAATTCACCGAGACCTCCTGAAAGACTTATTGGTTTGTAGTTTTCTGGTTTTGAGGGGCCTTTGCCCTTCTTGGGGAAGTGTACTGCGGTGGCAAGCTTCCTTCTGTAGGGGTAATTACCTTTTTGCAAGGTGTAACAATATATCAGGTAATCCTTGTTACACTTAAGCTTGCCCTGCATCTCTTAACGGTCACGTGACCTAATCACCTCTCATTGGCTGCTCCTGTGGTACAGATTGTTGTGCGGTAAAAATTAGTCCATTGTTTTGATTTATCTGAAATGCATGTTATTTCTTAAACGAAGTAAAGAGGAGGTTCCTTTGCTCTCAAGCTTGTGCACGATAGCACGTGATGTGACTTTTATCACTGACCTTGTTTTTATCTGAATTAGTCATATCGCCATTCGAAGGTGTGTTGTGCTGTACCGAATGCGAGAGCTAAATTATTTTATTGATCGTTTATTGCAAGTGTACTTATTATATGTATAATGGCAGAGTCTACCGCCAGTTTTACGCTGAAGCTTCGCAAGGTAAAACCTTTACAAACCGGCAAAAAAAGAATTGTGATGCATCACAGAGAAGAATCCGTCTTTGTCAGTGAGAGAAGTCGAACTGCTGTGCTCTTAAGTTACAGGTGTGAGTGTTAGGTCCGTAGGAACATCGCGACGTAAAATTGAGAAACAGGAAAACCTACCACTCCAGGTAAAAGCAGGAATAATCAAAATCGCGTGCTCGGAGAATGCGATAGGTTCGTGAAAAGTGCTGTGCGTCTTCATGTGCATATTTTGTTTTCTTAAGAAACGCACACTCTAACATAAATAACATTTCGTCTGCTGTAAATGAGAATGCTGATTTACGAAATTTCAGCAGATTGCTTATACGGCTGGGGTTTGGAAATGAAAAAAATGTGCAAGAAAAATTTGCTAAAAGACAAGGGCGATATTGCTGTTTGGCGAAGACGTCATGTAAGGACAATCAGACTTTCCCGAGATACAAGTCTCAAAATATACTACATTGACGATTCTTGGGAGAATGAAGGACACAAGAAAGGTAAAGTATTGCTTGTTACGACTTGTAAGACTGAAAGACAAGCACTTTTGCAAGCTATGTCGGGCTTTCATTATAAACTTGTTTTAGTTTCATTGCTCATTCATTCAGTTTCAACTTGCTCAGCTTCATTATAAACTTGTGTTTTTGCATGCCTTCATATCCTTATTTGTATGATTTTATGTATCTTCCTGGCAATTATTATGACGTTTACTGCAAGTTTAAATGTGACGGGAAGGAACGCCTATGGCTTATGGCGCGAAAGCATTAGCCATTTAGGAAGAGGGGGAAGGTAGCTGAACGCGGAGTGATACATGTCAGCGGGGCAAGGTTATATGGAACAGAGATTAGTAGCTTATTGACATCTGGCGGTAGGTTGGCGAGTACTACGGTTGGGATTCCGTCGGGTCCCGATACTTTTTGCTTGGGGAGCTGCATAAATATACATTTGATTTCGCTGGGATATATTCGGCTGACTGTATTGTGTGTTGTTAGTTATGTATACTTCTTTGCTTCTGCTTCCGTCTCTTCCGTGAATTGCAGGCAGGTTGGACTGGCATTCGGAGTCAGGCTTGCTCGCAGTGCGTCTGCTAATGCATCTGCCTTCTGTTGGTCGGTTGTGGCTATGATTTTGTTGTGGTGTAGGGGAGAAATTTGTACCTTGTCGCGGGTCAGGCAGGAGCTATCTTTCACACTGAGTCTGTATCGTAGTTGAGATTCTCAAGATTGGTTTGCAATGTGGGTGGAGATTGGGTCGATTATGTGTCCCGACTTTTGCCATTTTTGTCTGGCTGTATTGGGTTCTGCTATTAAAGAGGTTATATTTCTAGGGAATTGATTAAAGTTCGTTTTGGGTTAGCTGTAGCCCCACGCGCCCTATGCTACAGCTCCCGGATAAGCTCCTGTAAAGCTGGGTCCTTATCCAGTTTCACTTCCAAGTATGTAATTGAATTCATCCAACCTATGCTTCATCTAAAGTTGATAAATGAGGGGAATTTGGAGGGAAAGCGGCGCTTGGTAAGCAGGACTTCTTAGCTTATCTCCGTGTTGATGTACAAAATATGACCTAAATACTAAGAATATTGTTAATCCTGAACTATTTAGTTTTAGAGAGTTATGTTGTTTTGGATTACCAGCAACGTTATATTGGGGGTACAGTGTATGCTCATATTCATTGTCCATCGTAATATACAAATATTGCTGGTGACTAATTTGTTCCGTGCGTATCACTTATAATAGTTGCCTTTAAGGTTAATTTTGTACTAGTTTTCGATAAAATAGTCACGTTTATTTTTCTGTAAGGGGAACATGCTATTTGTTAGACTAAAGTAGGTACCTGTTTCTTGAATTCCCTGCATCAGTTAATAAATGAGAACTGTTCCAAAGTAACTTGGCAATAAATGTGGATTGCTTGTTTTGGTTTGCCGTATATATCCAGTTTTAATCTTTGCACAAAGATGTTTATCTAAGTCTCATTTAAACTTACGCAACATAAACACTTATTGTTCATAAGTTGTTTATACTCGTACATCTATGTGTGTATATGCGTGTGCGTGTGAGGATTTTGGATTTACTGCGACCTTGTTAGTTGTAAAGTTGGCTCATATAAAGATGTTCTCTGTATCACATATCCCGTCAATATCATTTTGTATCTTCTGCACATTTGCGTTCTGACTCGAACACCTCTTGTCCCACTATTGTAGGTCAAAGCGTTGATCCTTTGGATGGCTGTTCCTTGATCAGTCACGATGGTGGTGTCCTTTAAATCTCCACCCTGTTCTTGTGTATTATCGTCTTTTATGACTAAAATCTGCAGCAGTGCTTTTACTGTTAATGTAAATGTTAATTTTAGGTCTAATTGTGCTTTTGCTTGGACACCTGCGAATAAATTGGTAAACGTCATAGTTTTGCATTTTCTCATGGTTACATATGCTTATCTAGTGCAAGAACTCATTATAAATGTAAAGAAAAGTTGAAACAAAAGGGACAGTCCTGCCTTAGTCCTGTTTAATTCTCTATTATGTCCAGATTTCCTTTTCATTTTGAATGCTAGTACTTCATGCACAATCTTCAGAACTTCATAAATTCTGGGCACCTGTTGGATTAATTTGTGTTCATACCGTATTTTTATAATCAATTTTATTGTAAAGAGACATGTTACACAAAGCAATACTTATAATACAAGATATTAACTGTTCTGCAGCCCGATACTTGGTAGGAGGATGAAGAAGTGGATGATATAAAACGGCTGTGCAATGTATGAAAGAAATAGTGATTTTGATGGAATGAAAGGCGTGGAAAACCGGAGAACCAGGGCAAAAATCACGAAGATGTCACTTCGTTTATCTTAATTCTCACATGTGGTCACCAGAAATCAAACCAGGTCCAATGACAGAGCATATTTCAGCCAAGAGCTTTGTGATAGATCATTGTTTTGTGCCTATGATTTTTATCCTTATTTGAATATTTCATTAGTTACATTTCTGTAATTGATGTCTTCCAACGTTAATTCATATCGGATGATGAATGATATGAGTGAAATGATGCTCAAATGACCCCGGGTCAATGGAGCTTATACTTACCCGACATTCGTCTTTCAGGATAAGGGAAAATCCCGGAAAATTCCTTATCCAGGTAACTCACCCTAACCGAGATTCGAATTCGGGACCTCTTAAACGCACGGCAGACACGCTACCATCTACGCTAACGAGGCGGGCATTACCTCCTATTCATTGTTATGTACTTGATCTTCTATATTGGTGAAGTGTTTATCATAGCTTTTACCCCATTGTTTGTGAAATTTTTTCTTCACCAAAGCACGTTTCTTACGGTTCTATCTTGCGTATATCTACTCACAACATGTATTTGTTCCCTTAATTGCTCAACACTTGTTTCCTTATGTATAAATCAATAAGCATTTTAAGATGTTCATAAAGCACATTAACACAATCATTTTTCTAGTATTGCATCAAGATGAAACTCGCTACCTATTTTGCATTAATGGATTGAATTCGGAAATTCTTGTATAACGTGTCTCACCTATGATTCACTCAGTAGGAATTCACCTTTATGCTATGATTTACCATTAGCGAAGTGTAGTAGAGGATAAAGGAAATTCCAAATGGTGTTCTAGGTGTTTATAATCTTCGCAGTTGTGTTACTTCTAAGTTCATTTCGTCCTACCGCTGCATCCTTTATGTCGTGCGTTACGGGTATTTCCTTTGCACGCAAGCCAACATCTTGCTTGGGCCATTGGCTGCCTCCCTGAAACAAATTGAACTAAGCAAATATATAAACACCCATAAACACGCGTGGGCTAGGAGGGTGTTTGAAATAATTTGCTGAAGATATTTTAATTGACATTCAGCTGAGTAGTTGATAGCAGTTGCCAAGTGGCGTTGTTATTTTATACTAATGTAATAATCCGATACGTTGATTGTAACAGTATCCTTCGCCTTATAGCGTTCTCCTATGTGTGAAGTAATATGTGCCTATTAAATATTATTGTCAGACCGTCTGGCGTCGCCACTGAGTGCATGCATTTGGATTGTCCTTTAGAATGTTTAATCACATAGTGCACAGCTAGCGGGTTGTGTGCTGGTGCAGGTGTAAAGTACTATCACCTGTAAAGGGGCTGTATATTAGTGTCTGTTTGTATTATTGCGCTAATGTTATTTTTTGTGTGTGGATGAAACTGATCAATCACTTTACCAATTTTCTGGACGTTCTCGTTATTCATGATTTTGCTCTTGTTGTTGGGCCTCTTCCTGGTATTTCAGCGCGTAAACTTAGTCCTATAATGCTTTTTTTTGCTAAATACAGAAGCGTACATAAACGCTGTCGTAAGTTGTAGTTGTATATTATCATTTAAAATGCCAACAGCTACCATATAATTACTCTGATTTTAACTGCAGTTCTGATTTATACAATTGAGTTTGAGGGAAGGGATAGCTCTGCTGTTAACGGAAGTGTTGTCTGTTAACCATTGCAAGTGGTCCATCTATAATTGCCTCAAAAATATTATTCTGATTTTTCTGGTATGCTTTAAGTTTTATTTCAATTATCGGAGGTATATATTGATGTCGTATATTATTTTAGCTTCTATAATAATGTTGCTGTATCAATGGCTTCACGTCAAAAAGTTTATACTGATCCGTTGGTGGTTGTACTCATGAAGGTTTCTTATAGATGGTGTGGTTTGATATTAAATGTATTTCTCCATTGTACTATTTTATTTTTCTGAATGCCTGCTAGACTTGTTATCTAATTCCGTGTATTCGTCATGTTCCGTTTGGGATTTTTGGGATTATGTTTGACGAGATATTTTCTTTCTTGGATTATTAATCTTGTATCAGCAGTTAAATTGAGGCATTTGGACTACTATGGACGTGGTGATCTGATGCTTGCTTAAGTGCTTCTGGCATAGAGAACCAGCTTTTAGAACGGATGTTTTCATTTTCAAACTGCACTATAAGTTAATTTGTATTCTTTGTATTGAAAAAATAGAAAGTGTCCAGAAAGTGGACTCGTGAAGCTATCACGGAATCATAGTGGTTACGTCACTGGCCTAAAGCCAGGAGGTCACGAGTTCGATTCCCGATGGTACCATTGGAATTTATGGCGTGGTATAATCCTTCTGCTACCATTCTCATTCCGATTCTTCTTAATTGGTATTATTTTTTTTTAATTTTTGATGTAGAAATTGCATTAATTGAATAAATTGATGAGATTTGAAGAGGAGAGCCTTGTGAGCCTGTGTTAGCGACTTGAATCCTTGAATCTACACGTGTCGCCCTCCACTCAAGCTCCCCTTATCCTCATCCGCGTCTCTTTTGTATTTTCTTCACCGGTACGGCCCGTACTTCGAACTTACTGTGATAGTCTACCGTAGAGCTGCTGCCACAGCATTTGTCCAATAGTATCCAATGATCCGCTTGCTACAGGAAACGGTATCACATAAATGAGGAATTTAAAAGATGCTGGTTTTCCAGTAGATGTATCAGTTCCTGTGCATCTTTCCCCAGGTCCTGTGTGTTTTTCTCCTGGTACGTCGTGAAGCAGTGGAGCGTCGAAATCACAATGTTCATGAAAATTGGTGCAGAAGGCAAAATAGCTTCGAATGTGATGTAATTATTAATATGTGCTTGTAAACAAATCGCCCCATTGAATTGAAAACTCTTTTATGTTTTTCTGTTCTCTTGCGATAAGTAATTTTGCCTGGTCTAAACGAGGTCTGCAAACTTTGTAGTGTTTGCTAAGACCGCAGTATATATTGAATGTACGCTTCCTACTACAATCCATCTTTTAGTGCACTGCAAATTGAATGTAAAGCACATTACTTTTGCAAAGATTCCTTTCTTTTGCTTTATTTAAGTACACATATGTTTGATAATTTCGGGCAATGAGCCTATTACTTCCAAAAAACACACACGGTTTTGTGAGTTCAGGACCTAATACACCTTTGCGATTCCTAGGGAACTTAGGTTCTAACTAGTGCAATAAGTGATTTTATCAAAGCCATGGACGATATTGTTCCTGCTATTTATACAATTCCATTTCCCATGGGATAACAATGAAAATACTGATATGTTAGATTGTTTTGCGTACTGGTACCAAAACCAATACACGATAACTGATGTCTTAATTTTTTCGTTTTAAATGGAACGTGTTAATCATATTTGAAAGCTTTTTACTACATATGTGGTGTTATTCTAAAACCTCTGTGTCAACAATACGTTACATCTGATGTAACTGCAACAAATTTACTGCGCTGAACTATAACTTACTTGTTAGTTACCTGGAACTGTTATTAGTAATATAATGATGATGTTGATGTGTTGATGCTGGGATTGAAATCTCGTACTCTGTTGCCGGTAAGTAAAATAATAACGTTGGTATGCTAAGTAATTCTTTGTGTTTGATAGTCTAGTGGATATAGACGTGCGTGGAACGCACATTACACAGTAAACATATTACTTAAATTATTCAAGTTTCGTATATTACACAAATAAACGTTTACAAATAACCTAGCTTCGTTAGGGTTCACTCAAGCTTATAGTAAGAAGCAATAAACCACAATCACATAAATGAATATAGCAGAGATCGTGTATAAACCCCTCAGTTGTTGATATTATATCAAATTGCCAGTGTATACCCCTGGACCAATGCGGCCAACACTTCTGTAAGAAGAAACCGTTTTCCCGTCCATGACCGGTTTGCTTGCTAGCGCATGTGTTGCTGGTCATGGTTCCTAATTCTCAGAGAAATTTGCTGTATCATTTACCTCAGTGTGCTCACCTTCTAAAGCGTTATATCATTTTCATATCTTTAGCTTTATTTCTGATATAGAGAGGATGATGTGGATAATACCTTGGTTTCACGGAAATGTGTCCTCATATTCTTGAAAGCACCTGTTTAACTTAAAATGGCCGTGCTGAACAGATGAATGCACATTTTGAAAATATTAATATATTCATTGTATCTACTCGTTGAAAATATTTCTTTCCTATTATGGTATTTGTAATGGTGTTTTTCCGTAAACTAAACATTGTTACTACCAGCCCTGTTTATGGTTACCTATCTTTCATTAGTGAAAATGTGGTTAGCATTTAAGATATACATAAACATTGCATCAGATTTAAGTTAGTACACTGTAACACTGAAATTAGTGTTATTATTTTTATATTTGAAAGTTATAGTAGCTTCCCGTCAGCCTTAGCAGCATGATGAAGTCCACCATTGGAGCTGCCGGCACAGGGTTTAGTCCAATTGTAACCATTGATTCTCATCCTATAACAGACGGTATAATATTGTAAAGAACTCTAAAAAGATTTGTTTTGTGTTGAATGTATCAGTTTGTATGCCTATTCCACGAGGTCCAGCGTTTTTGTATCTCTTTGTTGCTGTGTATACGTGGAGCGAGGACACTTAATGCTGATTAAATTGAAAGAGGGCGCAGAATGCAAAATGGCTTCGATAGTTATGTAATTATTTTGATGTACTCATTCACTGATTGCTCGGTTGACTTGTGAATTGTTTTATATTTTATCTTTGGTGCAGTAAGTACAATTGCACTGGTGTAAACCAAAAATCTGAGGGCTTTGTCATGTTTACTAAGATCGTTTGGAGTGAACTGAATATACCTACGCTTCTTGCTAGTATCCATCTTCTGAGGATACTGACAAGAGGTTTGTAAGTCAAGCTGCTTGTACTAGGATCCCCGTGAATTTATTTTATTTTGAAGTGCACATGTGTCATATAATTTCGGGCAATGAGTCAATCATTATTTACAGATACATAAAAATCATTTATGTGTCGGTGACTATTCGTGAAGTGCATATGATTATGCCGTTACCCTCTCAGTTCGAGGGACTCTCTGTTATACATATGTAATTCGTTCTCATGGGTTTAAGGATACGTACAGAATTTTGATTTTTGCGGATGCTGGGCTCTTAACTTACGTAAATGGATTTTATGCCGCTGAAGTTGTAATAGAAGGTATGCTTCGTATTTACAGTTCTCCTTTTCACATGGGATAACATTGAGGATAATGTTAGTTTAGTTTGTAATTCCTACTAGTACCAAAAACTTCTAAACGATAAATGATGTTTTTCTTTTTCCGATTTCAATTTCCAGTTGTGGTTGAGGTACTGTTGTAGTCCATTGTTGCGTAAATATTCTATGGAGTACTGAGGTAAGCATAGGTATCTAATGGCTTGGTATGGCACCGCGTGCAAATCTTAAACCTATCCTCCAGTAACATGGCGGGTGCTGCCTGGAGGTCGTTTCTGATGACGGCAGATATAAGGAGAAGGGATGTTCACTGCTTGGCTACTCGCTGCAGAATCCCCACCTCTTTCCAATCCGTATCTCGTTTGTTTCTTTGTCGGCACAGCCGGAGGCTCGAACCTGCTGCGGTGAAGTCTACCGGTATAGCTGCCACCACAGCATTTGTCCAATGATTGCTAATGATCCCGTTCTTATAGAAGACGTTGTCACTTAAAGAGCTTAAAATATATTAGTTTTATAGTAAATGTATCCGTCTGTATACCTATTCCACGATGTCCAGTATTTTTCCCCCTTCTTTGGTGCGTCGTGAAATGTGGAGTGTAGAAACCACAATGTTGGAATGCGGTAGAGAAGGCAAAATGGCTTCGACTGTGATGAAATTACTGCTATGTCCTTGTATACCTATTGTTTGGGTGACATTCAAACTGCATTATATTTCTGTGGTTTCTGGAATAAAAAATTCGCACTTATAAAAACCAAAACTCTGCCAATTTTATAGTGCTTGCTAACACCCCTTATTGTAACTGTGGATTTTATTGAATCTGTTGTATCCTGCTTGCTGTAATGCATCTTATTAGGACACTGATACCAGAATTGGAAGTCATGTTATTTGCACTAAGAACCCAGGATTTTATTTCTTATTTGATTTGACTTAAGGTTGACGTGTGTTTATCATTTAAGAAATGGGGCTATCGATTTCAACTCACATACGCTCCTACACACACACACACACACACACACACACACACACACACACACACACACACACACACACACACACACACACACACACACACACACACACACACACACACACACATTGCAGATTCAGTTGTTCAGTTGGGTGGATTGGGGTATCATATGTATCTTTGGAATGTCTCTTTACCGCATAATGACGTACGAGTGATTATCATGGATCATGTGTATCTTCGGTCGCACCTCACAAACGAGTGAAATGCTTTTTCTGCTGTATAACTCTAATTTTGTCAATCGCTGCGGCGTAGTGGCTGGAGCGTTGTGCTTAGCTTTTCTGCCCGGGTTTTACGTGATGCGCATTCTAAGACCCTGTTAGCGGACCAGTGCCCATTCAGCATCGCGAAGAATTTGAGGAGCTACGATAGGTGGCAAATCTCAGTTGAGGATCAACTTGTCGGCTGGAAGTCCCGAGATGCTCCTCCCGGTATTTGTTAAGATGTTCGCCCACTTCTACCTGCGTATATGGGCGTGACGCCGTCAGTCCGATTGGCAGGCTCGCGCCCACTTTGGGCTCTTCGCCATGGATTATTATATTAATTGTAATTTACTCTTTAGATACCCAGGAGTGCCCTTAGTTGTATCATAGTGATACTCATGTTGTTGGTGTATTGTTGCTGCAGTTGAAATGTCGACCTCTGTGGTCAAATGTAAAATTTTTCCGAGATATTTCCGGAGATAAAAATTTATCGGAAGATGGCCAACTGTGGTGCTCTTAGACCGATGCATCTGAAAGTACCTCCAACCTGATAAAGGGGCTGCTGAGCAACTTAAGCGGTCCTTTATGCCAATTATACTATGTGAGAGTTAAAGGCTCTAAAAAAATTCGCACTGCTCTATTCCAAGGCTTTATGGTGCACTATGCTTGTGACAGTTCACTTCGTTTTCCAAATTAGGTGAATATAATTATGCCTCCTCCATTAGCCGGTCTAGTTTTTACATTGGGACATAGTGCTATTTGTACTTAGATCCCAAGAAATATTCGTTTACCTGCGCTATTAGGTAGTGTTATTCCTATTAATTACTCCTGATGATGGTGATGATACCCCTGGATTTTCTGTAGGTTTCGGCATATTTGTGATTACATATCGCGATTTTATTGTGTACTTGACATAGTTCTGAACATATTCGAAATTCTAGTTATGTCCCATGCTAAAAGGAAGCATTATGACGTGATAACATGTGCGAACTAGTAATGTTGCTTTCCGGGAATTTCGTGTATCACCTATAATGATGTGGCTTATGGGCCTAGATCTGATGTGATACTGATATGGCAATTACTCAGTGTGAGTACAGCCCAGTTCACTTAGCCAGTGCTGTCACACTTCAAGATATGTCCTTTGTTTCTGCTTTTCTGGACTCTCAATCTATCCATTGTATTCTGATTGTAAATGTTTTATGTTGCAATGGCGATGATGGCTGATCCACGTCTTCTGTTACGTTCATATTCATTTGTCATTTGGCATAACGTTTTACATTTTTATTACAGAAAGAGTTTCTCTTTTTTGGTGGGACTCTCCTTTTTGGATAATGCTCATATTGCCTGAGCATTCTTGGACTGTAGGTAACTATAGCTGTTAGTCCATCAGTTCGGGGATTCCCTATTTCGCATATGAAAATCATAATCACACTTTTAAAGCTATGCATCACTCTTCGGGGAACCTCAGGTATATCCTGTGATGTAAACCATTATTATAGTATTGAGGTTCTATTAGAGGTTGTTTCTTCTATTTCCAAATCTGCGTTTCACGTACGTTAGTAATGATATTTCTGTTTTTCTAATTGGTACACAATCCTAATACACGATATATGATGACTTTGTTTCCATTTTTATTTTGGTTTAAGCTGTTTCTTCTGTTTGAAAACTCCTTTTATTACTTAAGTTGTTTAAGCTGTTGTAGCTAGGTATATGTCAGGTAGGTAACTTATACTTTTACGCAAGGTATCTCTACATCGTCTTCAACGAGATGGTCCCTTTTTAAATCCTGTTTACAGCATTACTGTTATTCACGAGCACTGTTACAACCACGGCGTTAGATATGGTAACGGTGTTTGGGTGGCATAACTGCTAGCTTATCACCGCGACTACTATCACTCCTTCCCTTTGAAGGAAATGCTTTTTCAGTTGCCTAGGGCCGCGCTGAGGCTGGGTCGTTAGACCGATCCCAGCCGACCGTCAAGTGAGATTTGTGGTGGACGAGTACCATGCTGTGGCGGGGGGGGGAGGCGGTTTCTACGGGATCTGCGGTTGCCCCATCATTTCCATTTTCAACTCCTGTATCATCAGTGTAGTAAAAGCGGGCGTTAAACATTACACATTTCATTGAGTACGTGTAATTTGTTATAGGAAACTCGCATTAGTTGTGTAATAATGCTGCTGATATAATTATTGATGTGTTGATGCTGTGCTTGAAAATTGCTGTGTCAGACTCACTATTGTGTTCATGTTATTGTTTTTCATTAATTTGTTCCTGTAACTTGGTTTTCTCTTGTTACTGGATAGGGAACCTGTCTCTAATAATGTTTCTGTGCTAAACAGTAGCGTTTTAGTTCGATGAGTGGTGCTGTTTATACGATGTATTCGATCGTCTCTTCGAGACTAATCTTGAAGATCTCAACTACTTCTTTTTTCCAGTATTTTGCTGCAACTCTTTCAGCATTTTTGAGCTTTATCCTCTTCTGTTTGGCTGAGCTTCTGAGATATCACCTTCAGGGTATGCATGGGTGATTTGAAGGACACAGAATTTTATGTCTTTAATAAAGTGTTATTACTTAAAACTCTTGCATTTTTGAGACATTCCGATCACACTACTATTATTTTACTCACTGTATACCAAATACTTCCACAAATTTCATATTTATTTGCAAATTTCCAACACGCAACGCTACACGGTCTGCCCTCCATGCATACCAGACGCGGAGTAAGATGGCGTGAATCTAACTTGCGAGTTTGGCGCTACTTTTAAAATAAGCTCGTTGGCCTATCACTGGTTTCAAAACAATGTCCGGCTCAAATTTTGGTCAATCTCCGAGGGGTAGATTAGAGGTGAACGAACTATCTTTGCAACATGGACGACAATGAAGTGATGAATATAGCTGTTTTGCGAAGAATTCTTGAAATAAGACGAAGAAGGAAAACGTATCTACGAAGAATAGAAATTACTGCGAAGAACGACGACCTAAACTTCAAAACCAAATTAAATTTTAGTAAAGCGAACGCCAGAAAGCTGACGTCCTAACCTGTACATCAGGGACGATAACCGCGGCCCAAGTATCTCAATGGACACTCAAATCCTAACAACACTTCGGTATTATGCAAGAGTTGGATATCGAAACAACACTGCTCACCTGCACCATATTAGTCAGGCATCAGTAAGTCGTATGATCAGCAAACTCGTTATATATTTCCCTCCATTTCCTTCTTTCTCATATTTGTATTCGTCGACACGGATTTATTTTCCATAATGTTCATTCTTTTTTGGGCTAGAGACAACATTGGTCCTCCTCTCACCATTTGATACCACGCTTCTTCATATTATCCATATACACAGCACAACAAACTTGGTTACCGATCCTCAAACAGCAGCAACAATCATAACAATGATTAAGAAATAGCTGTGAAACTACCACAGAGATTTATAAACTTGTAGGCTCACCGTGGTTTTTTTGGCACTCTATGGGAGTCACATATGCGCAGAAGAAGCTATCTACGTCGTGTAACATTAGAACCGTGCTAGGCCATGGCTTTACTTGGTACGTGACTTTTTATCGTCTATGAATACCAAAAGACTAGGCCGCCTGTGGTCTGGACCAAGTTGGTCCGAAGATAGTCTAGACCACAGTGATAACTATGAATATGGCACTATGTCTACCCCTATTTCTGATGTAGTGTAGTCTGTGTAAGGATGGCATATCAGCATTTGCTTGCTTTGTTACTAAATATCCGTTTTGTAAATGTGATGTATCTTCATACATTGGAATATTGTGGAAGCTTTTTCAAGTAATGTTTCCTTTTGATACGCAGTTGCTTATTACGTAAACTATATAACGATTTAAGAACCTAATTTTCTTCCGTATATACGTTGGATCACTTCGAGTATCGTCATAATTCTAATGTCTGATGTTCAGGTTTTACCTGCCTTTGCTTACGAACTTACCTCACGTGGAAAATCATGGCCAATTCTGATATTAGTATTGTTCAATAATATTACAACCGCTTGTACACATTACAGCGTTTGAAGCTGTAGGATATGTGGATGTATTTCTTGCAGGAGATCTTAAATATAATTTCATTCATGCAATTTCAAACTATTGTGTGAGGTACTTGTGGAGGAAGCAGTTTATCTTCCATATTGGAGGTGAAAAGTCTTATGAGTTCCCAAGCAGCCATTTAAATGCGGTCAACTTACACGTACTGGGTAATGATACTGAAATAAGTTTACTCAGATGGTGATTGTGCCGTAAACCTCTTTGGTACGTCGTTCTTCTCTTAACTTATAGTGAAATTATTTACTTTGGTTATTGTTTACCTTGGTTATTGTTGAATTAGTGGCATTATGTTTTTAATATTTGTCGTTCTAAATACCCATTTGACGCAAGGAGAAATGCACTCTCACCTATAACGTCATGATTTATTTTAAAACAGAAGCTCTGAAAGCTGCTCCCACCTTTTTCTAAGCGGAGAATGAGTGTATAGAAAGGAAAGATAGTTAATTTTAGAGCACCCCAAAGATTATCCCATTTAGAGGGCTGAGGGCTGCCACAAAAAAGTAAACTAAAGATTCTACCCTCTCATGCTGATGAGCTGCAGAGTTCCTTACCAATAGTACGTACATCAATTTAAAAGCTACCTAGCAGAACCAGTGGAGCAAATGAATATCTATGAAAGAACTTTTTTCCGCGTTAGAGGAACCGAGGTTTGCCTATTATAAATATCTTTAATTACGGGAAAAAATGGTGTAATGTGACAAATTGTTCTCATTCTGAAAGATATCGCATTGTCATATATCTTTTGCGCTGTTTCTCCTACTACCTATAGAGATGATTATAATGCTGCGATTCCACAAGAGACTGTCTTGATATTATTGAAACTCCGTTTTCACTTTAAACAATGATGTTAAAATGTTGGATAAACCCAACTCGTTTCTTTTTGTGAGAGATTTGCGTGTGTTATAAGGAGTGTTAGGGGTGTTTTCTGTGCAGAACTGATCGTCATTATTCTCATACAGTTCATAAAAGCGTGTTTCCTTTTGATAGTGCTACTTCTGTTTTGAAGACACATGTTTAAAACAGTGTTGGTGACTCATATAGTTTTAACCCTAATTACATTTCAAGAAGGAATTTGATTTTCTAATGCTGTTTCTGCTTATATAATCAAGGTGTAATTGACAATATGGACAACAGAACACTCTTTTATCTATACTAGTAGATTCAATATTATTATCATAATATTAGTGACACCATTTGGACAAACATAAAGTAGAATGACACTCGCATTAATGCCATGGAGGTTCATTTCCGTTGAGTCCATATTTTCTGTTCTTTGGCATTTCAGGTTTCCTCCTTAGATCAGTGGCCGAACCCTGCAGTTTATTATTGACCCTAATAAAAGCTTGTAATACTGTGGCCTTGCAAACGAAATATGTGAAAATCCCAAAGACTAAGTGCCCTCTTCGCACCCTCTAGCCCATTTTCTTCCCACATTTTTAGTGGTATTCAGTACAGATCTCCTCTTATTTCGTCGGAGGCACTTAATCTTTGTGTTTATTCTGCTATGTTTAATGGTTAATTATGATGCTCCTTATGTTGTTTCTCATTAACACTATTCGCTGAATCAGGAGCGTTTTATGTTGGTTTTCTACACACATTTTCCCTCTCGACAATTTCTCGTACGTCCTTTGGTTCTTTGCTTCTACTGCTTTGGAACCATTATTTGTGCTTGTGGATGTTAGAATCGCCTTCTCTACACTTGCACGTTATTCATTTTTAGGCAAATTTCAATCCATAACCCTGTTCCTGGGACCAAGCTTTTTGTAATTTCTTATCGCTGCTATTAGTAATTCCTATTATCAACATGAATATATTTGTAGCATTTTTCCGGAGGGCGTTCCCTCCTATTTTGGCTGCTATAATTTTTGTTACTTATGATATACATAGTAAGAATGTATGAATTTTCGCGCTTTGACGCCACTCGTAGCCCCCATTGCACCGGATAATTGCAAGAACATACACACCAACAAAGTGACAGACACACAAACACATATGTAGCCTGTGATTTCAGATAGCGCTTGACTGTTTCTTCTTTATAGTAGCGATGTAATACTTTGTTATCCGGTTTTTCAAGTAATCTGGGAGAGCGCCCGAACTGTTTTGTGACTTTTTAGCTTCTTAGATAAGCAATATACAGGATTTTTACACATGATTCATCAGGTTTTGGATTTATTTAATTCGTAAAGTAATACATACAAAATAAGTATTGTGAAAAAAACATTTTCAAGTTTATTACACATTATTAATGATGTTCTGTATGTTCTTCTGGTTTTACACAACACACATCTATGGGGTTCTTGAGCTCAGCCCATACACTTTCGGGCACGTCCCTGTCAGTATTCGCCAGCGCAGAAGTGATGCAATCGTGGAGTTCTGCTTAACGCTCTCGGCAAATGTCACATATCCACAAAGGAATAAGTCACAAACAGTAAGTTTGGGAGTCCTTTGGGTCACCAACAGATTACCACATAATCCTGAGCATATCACTCAACCCACCTGTTTAGAAATTCCTCTTTCAGAACCCAAAGCACTTCTCTAGGACAATGACGCGGAACTCCGTCTTGCTGGAATATGAAGAGTGGGTTATCTGAAGAGGCAAGAGCTTGTGATGACAATTATTTATAAAATTCGCACTAATAGTTTTAATCGGTAGGGCTTTCTGTTTATTTTACCATAAATTCGCATTAATTTCGCGCAAAATTTCGGAAAGATTTAATGAGTAATGAATGACATGTCTGAAATGAAAATTAACAGGTAACTTGTTAAAATCCCATTTTTTCAAATTAAAATATTTTATTTGAAATCAGCAGATATTAACTGAATAAAATCAAATATCACACATCAGACATCGTCAAACTGCAGCACACAAGTGATATTTTCACTATCCATGCTTCTCCTTTGTCTGTACTTTTCTCGGTAGGAATAAGCTCTTGCCTTCAATTCCAAGAGTCCTGGTACCACATCTGATCTGTTACCATTACCACCTTAACTTTGCTGTTCAACAATGTCACAGAGCTCTTTGTAACAAAGACGCAAATCAGAATCACAATTAATATCACTGGTTTAAATTTATTTAGTTGTTTAAATGCTGTCGTTACATGTTTTAAATCGTCTATACTAGATTTAGTGACTCATTATAAAGAAGGCTCAAACAAAGGCTCTAAAGCTGTGCTTTAGTTGGGCCCGAACGGTCCAGTACGCTGTACCATCTAAATTTGAGTGCATTGCAAGCGTGCCTTCTAAATTCGGAAAGCGATGACCAGAATTAAAGAAAAAAGTAATGTTTATTGATTGTTCTTGGCACTAACCAAGAGGGGCAGGGATTTTATATTAGCCATAAAGGCATTTTTCCAGTTTGGTGAGTACAGCTTAAACATTTTCCAACTACAGCACTGATCTAAAACTTTTAGGGTTATTACATAATCAATTTCTTCGGCCATAATGGAGATCAATTTAGACAAATTCTTTCGGCTGAAAACTTTCAGATTCTCTTCTACTGCTTCTCTAACACTTATGTTAAATGTCGTGCTGGCCCTTTTGTACGACGTTACTTCTGTTATACAAACATCATATACCACTTATGTTAAATGTCGTGCTGGCCCTTCTGTACGATGTTCCTTCGGTTATAGAAACATCATATACCACTTATGTTAAATGCCGTGATGGTTTGTGAGTACGATGTTCCTTCTGTTATAGAAAAATCATATACCACTTATGTTAAATGCCATGGTGGTTCATGAGGACCATGTTCCTTCTGTTATAGAAACATCATATACTACTTATGTTAAATGCCGTGTTGGTTCTTCTGTACGATGTTCCTTCTCTTATAGAGGCATCAAATACCACATATGTCAAATGGCGTGTTGGTTCTTGTGTACGATGTTCCTTCTGTTACAGAAATATCATATACCACTTGTGTTAAATGCCGTGATGGTTTGTGTGCACAAGGTTCCTTCTGTTATAGAAAAATCACATACCACTTATGTTAAATGCCATGGTGGTTCGTGAGGACGATGTTCGTTCTGTTATAGAAACGTCATATACCATTTATGTTAAATGCCATGGTGGTTCGTGAGGACGATGTTCGTTCTGTTATAGAAACATCATACACCATTTATGTTAAATGCCATGGTGGTTCGTGAGGACGATGTTCGTTCTGTTATCGAAACATCATATACCATTTATGTTAAATGCCGTAGTGGTTCGTGTATACGATGTTCCTTCTGTTATTGCAACATTGTGCACCACCCATGTTAAATGTCGTGGTGGTTCATGTGGACGATGTTCCTTCTGTTATAGTAACACCATATACCCTTTATGTTAAATGTCATGGTGGTTCATGAGAACCATGTTCTTCTGTTATAGAAACACGATATACCACTTATGTTAAATGCCATGGTAGCTCTTGTGTACGATGTTCCTTCTGTTATACAAACATTATATACCACTTATGTTAAATGCCGTTTTGGTATTTGTGTGAGATGTTCCTTCTGTTATAGAAACATCATATACCACTTATGTTAAATGCCATGGTGTTTCATCTATACGATGTTCCTTCTCTTATAGAAATATCATATACCACTTATGTTAAATGCCGTGCTGGTTCGTGTGTACGATGTTCCTTCTGTTATAGAAACAAGATATACCACTTATGTTAAATGCCGTGTTGGTTTGTGTGTACGATGTTCCTATTATAGAAACATCATATACCACTTATGTTAAATGCCATGGTAGTTCTTGTGTACGATGTTCCTTCTGTTATAGAAACATCACATACCACTTATGTTAAATGCCATGGTGGTTCATGTGTACGATGTTCCTTCTGTTATAGAAACATCACATACCACTTATGTTAAATGCCGTGCTGGTTCGTGTGTACGATATTCCTTCTGTTATAGAAATATCATATACCACTTATGTTAAATGCCGTGCTGGTTCCTGTGTACGATGTTCCTTCTGTTATAGAAATATCATATACCACTTATGTTAAATGCCATGGTGTTACGTGAGGACGATGTTCGTTCTGTTATAGAAACACCATATACCCTTTATGTTAAATGACATGTTGGTTCATGAGGACCATGTTCCTTCTGTTATAGAAACATCGTACACCACCCATGTTAAATGCCATGGTGACTCTTGAGGACGATGTTCGTTCTGTTATAGAAACACCATATACCCTTTATGTTAAATGTCATGGTGGTTCATGAGGACGATGTTCCTTCTGTTATAGAAACGCCGTATACCCTTTATGTTAAATGTCATGTTGGTTCATGAGGACTATGTTTCTTCTGTGTTAGAAACATCATATACCACTTATGTTAAATGCCATGGTGGTTGGTGAGGACGATGTTCGTTCTGTTATAGAAACACTATATACCCTTTATGTTAAATGTCATGAGGTTCATGAGGACGATGTTCCTTCTGTTACAGAAACAACTTATACCCTTTATGTTAAATGTCATGGTGGTTCGTGAGGACGATGTTCGTTCTGTTTTTGAAACACCATATACCTTTATGTTACATGTCATGGTGGTTCATGAGGACGATGTCCCTTCTGTTACAGAAACACCTTATACCCTTTATGTTAAATGTCATGCTGGTTCATGAGGACGATGTTCTTTCTGTTATAGAAACACCAATTACCCTTTATGTTAAATGTCATGGTGGTTCATGAGGACGATGTTCCTTCTGTTACAGAAATACATTAACCCTTTACGTTAAATGTCATGTTGGTTCATGAGGACGATGTTCGTTCTGTTATAGAAACACCATACAACCTTTATGTTAAATGTCATGGTGGTTCATGAGGACGATGTCCCTTCCGTTACAGAAACACCTTATACCCTTTATGTTAAATGTCATGTTGGTTCATGAGGACGATGTTCGTTCTGTTATAGAAACACCATATACCCTTTATGTTAAATGTCATGGTGGTTCATGAGGACGATGTCCCTTCCATTACAGAAACACCTTATACCCTTTATGTTAAATGTCATTTTGGTTCATGAGGACGATGTTCGTACTGTTATAGAAACATCATATACCCTTTATGTTAAATGTCATGGTGTTTCATGAGGACGATGTTCCTTCTGTTACAGAAACACCATATTCCCTTTATGTTAAATGTCCAATTGGTTCATATGGACCATGTTCTTTCTGTTATAGAAACATCATATACCACTTATGTTAAATAGCGTTTTGGTTCTTGTGTGCGATGTTCCTTCTGTTATAGAAACATCATATACCACTTATGTTAAATGCCGTGTTGGGTCTAGTATATGATGTATCTTCTGTAATATAAATATTACATACCACCTATGTTAAATGCCGTGTTGGTTCTTGTGTACGATGATGCTTCTGCTTTAGAAACATCATATACCACTTACGTTAAATGCCGAGTTTGTTCTTGTGTACGGTGTTCCTTTTGTTATTGAAACTTCATTCAACGCTTATGTTAAATGCCGTGCTCGTTTTTGTGTACGATGTTCCTTCTGCTATAGAAACATCATTTACCACTTATGTTAAATGCCGTGCCCGTTCTTGTGTAGGATGTTCCCTCTGTTATAGCAACATCATATACCACTTATTTTAAATGGTGTTTTGGTTTTTGTGTACGATGTTCCTTGTGCTATAGAAACGTGATATACCACTTATGTTAAATGCCGTGGTGGTTCGTGTGTTCGAGGTTCCTTCTGTTATAGAAACATCATATAACACTTATGTTACATGCCGTGTTGATTCTTGTGTACGATGATGCTTCTGCTATAGAAGCATCATATACCAATTATGTTAAATACCGAGTTCGTTCTTGTGTACGATGTTCCTTTTGTTATTGGAACTTTATTGACCACTTTTGTTAAATGCCGTGCTCGTTTTTGTGTACGATGATCCTTTTGCTATAGAAATATCATATATCACTTTTGTTAAATGCCTTGCCGGTTCCTGTGTACGATGTTCCTTCTGTTATAGAAACATCATATACCACGTATGTTAAATGCCGTGCTGCTTACTGTGTACGATGTTCCTTCCTGTTATAGAAACACCATATACCACTTATGTTAAATGGCGTGCCGGTTTCTTTGTACGATGTTCCTCCTGTTATAGAAATATCGTATACCACTTATGTTAAATCCCGTACTGGTTCCTGTGTACTATGTTCCTTTTTTTATAGAAACATCGTATACCACTTATGTTAAATGCCGTGCTGATTCTTGTGTACGACATTCCTTCTGTTATAGAAACATCTATACCACTTGTGTTAAATGCCGTGATGGTTCTTGTGCACGATGTTCCTCCTGTTATAGAAACATCGTATACCACTTATGTTAAATGCCGTGCTGGTTCTTGTGTACGATGTTCCTTTTGTTATAGAAACATCGCATACCACTTATGTTAAATGCCGTGTTGAATCATGTGTACGATGTTGCTTCTGTTATAGGAACAACATATAGCACTTATGTTAAGTGGCGTGTTGGTTCTTGTGTACTATGTTGCTTCTGTTATAGGAACAACATATAGCACTTATGTTAAGTGGCGTGTTGGTTCTTGTGCACAATGTTGCTTCTGTTGCAGGAACATCATATATAACTTATGTTAAATGCCGTGCTGATTCTTGTGTACGATGTTGCTTCTGTTATAGAAGCATCATATACTACTTCTGTTAAATGCCGTGGTGGTTCTTGTGTACGATGTTCCTCCTGTTATAGTAACATCGTATACCACTTATGTTAAATGCCGTGTTGGTACTTGTGTACGATGTTGCTTCTGTTATAGAAACATTATATACCACTTATGTTAAATGCCGTATTGGTTCCTGTGTACGATGTTCCTTCTGTTGTAGAAACATCGTATACCACTTATGTTGAAAGGCGTGGTGGTTCCTGTGTACGATGTTCCTTCTGATGTAGAAACATCGTATACCACTTTTGTTAAATGCCGTGGTAGTTCTTGTGTACGATCTTGCTTTTGTAATAGAAACATACCTTGTATGTTCAGTGCCAAGTTGGTGCTGTCAAGTAAGCATAACTATTTGCCTTAGGCTATTATGTTGATCTGTTGGCTGCTGTTCTTGTGAAGCAGACATCTCTAATTGCCTATTCTGACGCATGTTTTTGACAGGGTGGGCTCCTTCTATTAAGCAAACATCAATAATTTTCTATTATGGCTTATGTTGAACGGTTTGTAGGCTACTGTTCCTTACAAGAAAACTCCCGAGTTCGCTATCTCCAGTAGGATACGGCTACCGAAATTTATCTGCGACTACCTCATCTACAATGTGAGGTTAAGTATTTGCTAAATTTACAATCAGCCTAGACAAGCTTAGCATTACGACTGGTTGCCAGATTTAGTTCATGCGCTGAACATCAGATTTGCTGTACATTTTTTTATATTTACTGCAGTGGCGATTCATTATTGCTTTATTGGTTAAATTCTGTGATCTCACAACTACTGTATATGTCGTGTATTGTATACTTATTTTAGTTTCAGTCAACATGGAGATTATTAATGTGAAATTAGGCAGTGTAGGAAACTTATCACTCTTAAGACTTACATTAGTCTATCATTCGAACAGAATAGCGTCACTATAAATACCGGATGTTTAGATGCCCCGGTGAAAATGTTTAATTTCTAGTTCTCTGTTACATATTGCTCTGCAGTACAGAATAACAGATGACGGTAAGACGAGTAGCCGATTATCCCTGCAAAATGTGCTAATTAATGTACCTAATGTATACATCGCAATGATGTACTTTTGCGTTGTTGTAACTTAGTTACCAGCGGATAGCATGTGTCCGATAATGTCACACCAGTGAAACTGCTCTCCTATGAGGGATATACTTGTGATTAGACATATGTGCGCTGTTCATGATGTTAGGGAAGCACCACGCGTTATGAAATAAACTGTAAAGCTGGTTCTTGTGTAATCCGTACTGTAAGGGAAAATCAAGCAAAATTATATTGCCATGATACATTCGCATTCTGTTCCTCCTGCTAAGAAAACATCGCAGTTTATATGCCAGAGTTTATTTTTGGAAAATACAAATCTTGCTATAAATGAAACTGATTTTACAGGTAAATTGCTTCCCTACTCTTGTTAGAGGAACAATTTTATACCTCTAGATAGCCAGAACATCAGCTAGAGTTTGTTACCTCAATTGCGAAACTACTCTCTATTAAAGACAGCGAATATTACAATGGCCACTGCAGTAATGAATACATTTAGGTTGTCTCTCGTGTTGCGGTAACTCTCTGTGTTACTTATAATCATGATAATTTTATATCCCCACCCTTACTCTACTTCCATGTATTGACAATGGATTTAGTGCTTTTATTTTAATGTTCGGAAACAACCTGTATCACTTACACATTTAGCAGTCGAGTAGTATATATCTGAGCGATACCTACACGTTTATGCTGTCTTAACGTAATGTGGATATGACCTGTGATGGAAGTGTGTTATTTTATACTACTGCTGTTAACCTATCACGCTAAGTCACTGTTCTATTGGATTATTATGCTTTGATTTCTAATGAACCGGTACCTGTATTGATTCAGCTTTTATAAAATCATCGAGCAACCTGCCCCAGATAATGTTTCCTTTGTCTAATGCAGCAAATAAATAATGAAAAGAATGTGAAGCATCGTGTAATTCCTAATAAACTGCAACATCAGAGCTGTACTTTCGAAATACAAGACAATATATGGGAGAAGAGGACCGCAGTTGAACATTGTGTGCTTCAATTATTTGCAGGGTGAGTAGTTTCTCCTCCTCTGGGAATATCATCTATCACGTATTAAATAAGTGTAGTGATTTTACACGTTCTCATATTTTTAAAGCAGTTCTGATATTAACCAAGCTATTGTCATTACGTATTGTTTCCGAATACTTCGAGTGTGACGGAACTTTATCTTCTATTAAAACAACGTATATCTTTCAGAGAATAAAACGATTCTTATGGTTTTAGACCAATATAATGGCGCTTCCATACCGGATCTGTAACGTGCACCCGACAGTGTTCATACTAATCTTCTTCCCTACGATGTAAATACGTGCAGGTTAACTTGACATACGTGCCTTGTTTCTTATGCTAGGGAAGCTTCAATTATTAAGCTCATTGCCATATTGGCCTGGACTATTCTTAGACAAACAGCTTGCTAGATTTACGTTTTACTTCTTTTATACTTGGGCTACCTGTTCCTCCTATTTGGAAAACATAATGGGTCAATTATATATTTTACTGTTATTTTGGTTTTTGTGCACATATTTCCTCCTGAGGGGAAGATAACGTCAGTTGAATAATTATGTACTCTGTTTACGTTAATGTGTTGAATAAACATTGTATGCATTGTTTCAGTTATCGGGGAACCATGTGCCAATTATAATTATTGTCATATTGTTTCTTATGTACATTGTTCCGCCTGTTAGGGAAAACGTGTATTACTTATGGTGATTATTATGTTGGAGATCATGGGAGCTCTTGAGCACAGTAAGGTAATCGCAACGTCTCTTTTGTGGTCTTTATTATGTTGGATACTGCGTGAGGTGTTGATGTTGACTACTGTCAGGTAATCAAGAAATTTCTTGTGGTCATTATTATGTTGAATGGTCTACAGAGCCTGCTTCGTCTTCTTGAGTAGTGTCAGGTAACCATAACGTATCGCTTGTGGTGTTTGTTATGTTGTAGGATATGTGTGCTGTTTATTATATTCAGCGAACAATTATATATCGCATATGGTGATTGTTATTTTGGAGAAAATATAGGTTGTTGACTACTGTCAGGTAATCATAACGTCTCTTTTGTGGTCATTATGATGTTGCAGGGTATATGTAGATTGTTTGGTCATCTTGGCTGGTGTCAGGTAATCATAACGGATCGCTTATGGTGATTGTTATGTTGGTTGAAATTTAGGATGACTACTGTCAGGTAATCATAACGTCTCTTTTGAGGACATTATGACGTTGCAGGGTATATGTAGACTGTTTGGTCATCTTGACTGGTGTCAGGTAATCATAACATATCGCATATGGTGAGTGTTATGTTGGACGATATGTGTGCTTTTTATTATTGTCAGTGAACAATTATAAATCGCATATGGTGATTATTAAGTTGCAAGGTATTTGGGCTGTTGATTACTGTAAGGTAATTATAACGTATAGCTAATGGTGATTGTTATGTTGAATGATTTCTGGATTGTTATCCACTATCAGGGAAGCATAACGTATCAGTTATGGTGCATGTTATGTTGAAGGCTATGTACTGTTGACTTTCAGGTAATCATAACCTATCACTTATGGTGATTATTTTGGATAATATTTGTGACCTGTTGGCTTATGTTGACTACTGTCAGGTGATCATACCGTATCATTTATGGTGAGTATTATGTTGGAGGATGTGTTCTGTTTATTACTGTCAGTGACTCATTTATCGCATACGGTGATTGTTATGTTGGAGGATATGTGGTTTTTAGATTACTGTAAGGTAATCACAACGTATAGCTTATGGTGATTGTTATGTTGGACGATTTCTGTATTGTTATCCACTATCAGGGAACCATAACATATGTGGGCTGCTTATTACTGTCAGCGAATCATTATTTATCGCAAATGGTGATTGTTATGTTCGAGTATACATGTGACCTGTTAGCTGATGTTTACTACTGTCAGGTGACTATAACGTATCACTTATGGTGATTGTTATGTTGGAGGATATGTGGGCTTGTTATTACTGTCAGCGAAATTATAATTTATCACAAATGGTGATTGTTTTGTTGGAGGATATGTGGACTGTTGACTACAGTCAGGTAATCATAATACATCACTTATGGTGATTGTTAGGTTGAAGAATAAGTAAGCTATTGCCTGCCATCAGATAATCATATCGTATCTCTTATGGTAACTATCATGTTAGGTATTTGTGTGTTATCTGCTATTAAATAATCGTAACGTATCCTTATGGTGATAACCATGTTGGATGTTTTGTGGAATCTACTGTCAGGGAATCATAACGTATCGCTGATGATGATTATCATGGATTTTTTATGTTATCTGCTGTCAGGGAAAAGTAACGTATCGCTGTTTGTGACTATCAGGGATGTTTTTGGGATTATGAACTGACAGGGAATCATAAGGTATCGCTTATGGTATTATTTTGAATGTTGTATGGGTTGTCTACTGTCAGGGAATCATGACATATGGCTTATGGTGATCCTGTGGGATGTTTTGTAGGTTGTTCCTACTGCCAGGAATTATAAGGTATCGCTTGTGGTGATTATCATGTTGGATGCTTTGTGGTTTGATAACTGCAGCCAAATTTCGCGATGTACACGAGCTTTCAACTCGTCCGCCATTTTAACTTGGGTCTCCTTGGATAAAAAGCATCTTTTCTGATATCTTTATAGTTGACTAAAGCTACCCTAGGAAAATATGAGTATGAATTCATTACTGCAGTTCATATCAAACCCCGAAGGCAAAATATGTGCGCAAAAACCAAAATAACAGTAAAATATATGATTGACCCATTATATTTTCCAAATAGGAGGAACAGGTAGCCCAAGTAAAAAGGTGGTAAAACATAAATCTAGCAAGCTGTTTCCCTAAGAATAGTCCAGGCCAATATGACAATGAGCTTAATAATTGAAACTTTCCTAGCATAAGAAACAAGGCATGTATGTCAAGTTAACTTGCACGTATTTACACCGTAGTGAAGTTCAGTATGAAAACTTTCGGGTGGACTTTACAGAAGCGCCACCATATGCCTGCGTTATTTTCTACGTGTGTACCTGTATTATGTCCATTGTTCGTAATGTTAGCAAAAATCGTATCAATTTGCAATACTGAAAATATTAATGTGTTTTGTTATTGATCAAATTTTTCCTCCAATTCTGAAACACCATGCACTTAGTGCTTCGATTGCTATAATGAATAAGCAGGCTTTTAAAAAATAAAACAGTCTCTTGTTGGTTAAGATTACTGTTTTATCCCAAATACAGAACGAAATTTGTATGTAGCTTTATGAGGAATTAGCTTTTGTTGCAGCGTTGGTTCATTCCACCCTTAGATTGAAATAGTGGGTTTTAATGAGTTTTCTTTTAATGGAAGCTTTTCACTTCATCGAGGAACTCCGTTTATTTCTTGTTTATAGTTAGTTAGTTACTAACACTCCCCACATGGCAACCTTGGCCTTCGGGGTAACCTCACCCCACCAAGTGATGACCGGACCCATTTCTCAGGTGGAGGCACCCAGAGGGCGGTGTCCATTACCTCCGATGATAGGGTGATAGTGAAGATGGCGGTGAGGTGAGAGGACCTACAGTTTTTACCGTGGACTCCGAACCACGTTGGGCATAGGGGATACTTCACATGTGCTAGACAGAGGTGAAGGCGTGGATAGGGCCGACTTAAAATCGCCAACCCCAGAGCCGGGAATCGAACTCGGGACCCTTAGAACGGGAGCCGCGAACGAAACCACCGCGCTACCCCGGCGCCCTATTTCTTGTTTATTAAATGGCCTTATTTTTAAAGAACTCGTTATGGCCAAATAATCGAAGGATCTGCGTCTGTTAATGTTTCATTTCTTAACTACAGAGCATAACTGCAGATAAATGCGGTTAAGTCCTAGGACTTAACCACGTAGTGACTGATTTGTGGGGTTTTGTAGGACAGTGGGTTAGATTTAGGTAGCAGGAAGACCTGGGAGACCTGCATGCCAGGTGGTAGAGGAGGCCTTCTTGACATCCAAAAAACTGCCGTTGTGTATGCCCTATCCTGCAAACCCAACTGCTGTGCATAGCAACTGCTGTGGGGTCGAATGCCCAGGACGAAAATCAAACTGATGGGGAGGAATGTCTTGAATGTTTCCCAATAAGGGTAACTAGCGGGCTAGAAAGAGTCTCTTTAAAATTTTCGAGATTACCGACAGGAGACTAATGGAACGCTAGCTGGTGTGGAGAACGGGGTTCTTCCCAGGCTTCAAGATGCAAATGTCACCCGAGTTTCCTTCCTCTGTCGCGGAAAGTAGCACAGGGCGAGGTACATGTTGAAAACACGTGTGAGATAGAGCACGGCTTTGAAAGGAAGGTGGCGGAGCATGACAGGGATCAACCCATCAGATCCCCATGCCTTTTTGGGATTTTGACGCCGGAGTCCACCCTGGAGCTCATTGGGTCTAATAACATGAACTCGATCCACCTCTGCAGGAAGACGTCCAAATATTGACGTACCTCCCGCTAAACGCGGTTGGAGTAGTCTTAAGTTCTAGGCGTCGTCCTTTGGCCTCATGGTCTTCTCGAGGTAGTCGGGAAACATTTGCTTTACCTTGGGGCTTATAGGCCAGGCCTTCGGTGCCTTGGATAGGAGAGGTTGGTGGACCGCTTCGGTTCCAGTGTCATTTTGCGATCCTCCACACTTCACCATTCTTTAAGTTCACTCGAGACATCATCTCCCAGGTGCGCATACGATGCTCGCGCAGGCGAAGACGAACCTCTCGGTGCAAGCGCCCAAGCAAAACTCCATTATGGGGTGTGCGCTGTCTCTGGTAGAGACTGCAAGCCACCCAAGAATGAGTAGATGTATGTCCTTGAAGTAACCTTAACTAATCCCGTTGCTGAGTACCTAGTGATACAGTTTCCTCTGATAAGTAATCCTCAAGTATCGTTTTGAGGCTGGTCTGGGCTGTTGCCCTCTTGGTTTCTGGCGTGGGTCTCTGGGTCGCGATCTGTCTCCCCGTACGGTCGCCTCCCGTCGCACAACGGTCACAACCGCGAGCGGCGTCCGCGCTGTAGCAGCTCCCCGTGCTACCCGGGTCCACGTTACCCCACGACATTCCACTATGGTATGTAGTGCTCATCTGCCTTAGTACTTATATCATAATCATTTATATTCCTCAACCTGATAGATTTGTCGTTGATATACCGCTACCCTTCGATATTCCACTATGGTATGTACTGTCCCTCCGCCTTAGTACTTATATCATAATCATTTATATTCCTCAACCTGGTAGCTTTGTCGTTGATGTACCGTTACCCTGCGATATTCCACTATGGTATGTACTGCTTCTCTGCCTTAATACTTATATCATAATCATTTATATTCCTCAAACTGCTAGCTTTGTCGTAGATGTATCGCTACCCTATGATATTCCACTATGGTATGTACTGTCCCTCCGCCTTCGTACTTATATCATAATCATTTATATTCCTCAACCTGGTAGCTTTGTCGTTGATGTACCGTTACACTAGATATTCCACTCTGGTATGTACTGCCTATCTGCCTAACTACTTATATCATAAACATTTATATTTCTCAACCTGGTAGCTTTTAGGTTGATGTACCGCTGCCCTAGGATATTCCACTATGGTATGTACTGTCCCTCCGCCTTAGTACTTATATCATATTAATTTATATTCCTCAACCTGTTAGCCTTGTCGTTGTTGTACCACTAACCTACGATATTCCACTCTGGTATGTACTGTCCCTCCGCCCTATATCATAATCATTTATATTCCTCAACCTGGTAGATTTGTCGTTGATCTACCGCTACCTGACCATATTCCACTATGGTAGGTACTGCACCTCCGCCTTCGTACTTATATCATAATCATTTATATTCCTCAACCTGGTAGCTTTGTCGTTGTTGTACCACTACCCTACGATATTCCACTATGGTATGTACTGTCCCTCCGCCTTAGTACTTATATCATAATCATTTATATTCCTCAACCTGTTAGCCTTGTCGTTGTTGTACCACTACCCTACGATATTCCACTATGGTATGTACTGTCCCTCCGCCTTCGTACTTATATCATAATCATTTATATTCCTCAACCTGATAGCTTTGTCGTTGTTGTACCACTACCCTACGATATTCCACTATGGTATGTACTGTCCCTCCGCCTTCGTACTTATATCATAATCATTTATATTCCTCAACCTCGTAGCTTTGTCGTTGATGTACCGTTACACTACGACATTCCACTCTGGTATGTACTGCCTATCTGCCTAACTACTTATATCATGAACATTTATATTTCTCAACCTGGTAGCTTTTAGGTTGATGTACCGCTGCCCTAGGATATTCCACTACGGTATGTACTGTCCCTCCGCCTTAGTACTTATATCATAATCATTTATATTCCTCAACCTGTTAGCCTTGTCGTTGTTGTACCACTACCCTACGATATTCCACTCTGGTATGTACTGTCCCTCCGCCTTATATCGTAATCATTTATATTCCTCAACCTGGTAGATTTGTCGTTGATGTACCGCTACCTGACGATATTCCACTATGGTATGTACTGCACCTCCGCCTTCGTACTTATATCATAATCATTTATATTCCTCAACCTGGTAGCTTTGTCGTTGTTGTACCACTATCCTACGATATTCCACTATGGTATGTACTGTCCCTCCTCCTTCGTACTTATATCATAATCATTTATATTCCTCAACCTGGTAGCTTTGTCGTTGTTGTACCACTACCCTACGATATTCCACTATGGTATGTACTGTCCCTCCGCCTTAGTACTTATATCATAATCATTTATATTCCTCAACCTGTTAGTCTTGTCGTTGTTGTACCATTACCTTACGATATTCCACTCTGGTATGTACTGTCCTTCTGCCTTAGTACTTATATCATAATCATTTATATTCCTCAACCTGGTAGCTTTGTCGTTGATGTACCGCTACCTGACGATATTCCACTATGGTATGTACTGCACCTCCGCCTTCGTACTTATATCATAATCATTAATATTCCTCAACCTTGTAGCTTTGTCGTTGATGTACCGCTACCCTACGATATTCCACTATGAGATGTACTGTCCCTCCGCCTTAGTATTTATATCATAATCATTTATATTTCTCAAACTGGTAGCTTTGTCGTTGATGTACCGTTACCATACGATATTCCACTATGGTATGTACTCTCCCTCCGCCTTAGTACTTATATCATAATCAATTATATTCCTCAACTTGCTAGCTTTGACGTTGATGTACCGTTACCCTACGATATTCCACTATGGTAAGTACTGTCCCTCCGCCTTCGTACTTATATCATAATCATTTATATTCCTCAACCTGGTAGCTTTGTCGTTGTTGTACCACTACCCTACGATATTCCACTATGGTATGTACTGACCCTCTTCCTTAGTACTTATATCATAATCATTTATATTCCTCAACCTGTTAGCCTTGTCGTTGTTGTACCACTACCCTACGATATTCCACTATGGTATGTACTGTCCCTCCGCCTTCGTACTTATATCATAATCATTTATATTCCTCAACCTGGTAGCTTTGTCGTTGTTGTACCACTACCTTACGATATTCCACTCTGGTATGTACTGTCCCTCCGCCTTAGTACTTATATCATAATCATTTATATTTCTCAAACTGGTAGCTTTGTCGTTGATGTACCGTTACCATACGATATTCCACTATGGTATGTACTCTCCCTCGGCCTTAGTACTTATATCATAATCAATTATATTCCTCAACTTGCTAGCTTTGACGTTGATGTGCCGTTACCCTACGATATTCCACTATGGTAAGTACTGTCCCTCCGCCTTCGTACTTATATCATAATCATTCATATTCCTCAACCTGCTTGCTTTGTCGTTGATGTACCGTTACCCTACGATATTCCACTATGGGATGTACTGCCCATCTGCCTTAGTACTTATATCATAATCATTTATATTCCTCAACTTGGTAGCTTTGTCGTTGATGTACCGTTACCCTACGATATTCCACTATGGTATGTACTGCTTCTCTGCTTTAGTACTTATATCATAATCATTTATATTCCTCAACCTGGTAGCTTTGTCGTTGATGTACCGTTATCCTACGATATTCCACTATGGTATGTGCTGCTTCTCTGCTTTAGTACTTATATCATAATCATTTATATTCCTCAACCTGGTAGCTTTGTCGTTGATGTACCGCTACCCTACGATATTACACTATGGAATATACTGTCCCTCTGCCTTAGTACTTAAATCATAATCATTTCTATTCCTCAACCTGGTAGCTTTGTCGTTGATGTACCGCAACCCTACGAATTTCCACTATGTTATGTACTGCCTCTCTGCCTTAGTACTTATATCATAGTCATTTATATTCCACAACCTGGTAGCTTTGTCGTTGATGTACTGTTACCCTACGATAATTCACTTTGGTATGTACTGTCTCTCTGCCTTAGCACTTATATCATAATCATTTTTATTCCTCAACCTGGTAGCTTTGTCGTTGATGTACCGTTACCCTACGAATTTCCACTATGGTATGTACTGCCTCTCTGCCTTAGTACTTATATCATAGTCATTTATATTCCACAACCTGGTAGCTTTGTCGTTGATGTACTGTTACCCTACGATATTTCACTTTGGTATGTACTGTCTCTCTGCCTTAGCACTTATATCATAATCATTTATATTCCTCAACCTGGTAGCTTTGTCGTTTATGTACCGTGACCCTACGATATTCCACTATGGTATGTTCTGTCCCTCTGCCTTAGTACTTATATCATAATCATTTATATGCGTCAACCTGGTAGCTTTTTCCTTAATGTACAGTTACCCTACGATATTCCACTATGGTATGTACTGTCCATCCGCCTTCGTACTTATATCATAATCATTTATATTCCTCAACCTGGTAGCTTTGTGGTTGATGTACCGTTACCCTATGATATTTCAGTATGTTATGTACTGTCCCTCTGCCTTAGTACTTATATAATAACCATTTATATTCCTCAAGCTGCTAGGGCGCTGATGACCGCCGTAGTTGATTGCCCTTATGCACATCATCATCGTCATCATCATCATCATAATCATCATCATCATCATCGTTGAACTCGGAGACCGCTGCAAGAAGTTCAGGGATATATTCCTCAGCAAACTGTACATGCTGCAACCGGGTGACGCTCCCAAGTTGAAGAATGGTTATATGATCAGGATGCAGGGGAAACTTTGGATCAACTATAAATGCCCGATCCATGAAACAGCTGCTGTTACCACCGTTAACGCAGTAGGACAGAGCTGCCGTGAAAAACTTTGACTGAAGGGGAGGTTGATGTGAAGTCCATTATACAGTTGTATATTCCACTATGGTATGTGCTGTCCCTCTGCCTCTGTACTTATATCATAATCATTTATATTCCTCAATCTGCTAGCTTTGACCTTGATGTACCGTTACCCTACGATATTCCACTATGGTATGTACTATCCCCCGCCTTAGTGCTTATATCATAATCATTTATATTCCTCCACCTGGTAGCTTTGACGTTGATGTACAGTTAACCTACGACATTCCACTGTGGGTATGTACTGTCCCTCCGCCTTCGTACTTATATCATAATCATTTATATTCCTCAACCTGTTAGCTTCGTCGTTGATGTACCGTTACCCTATGATATTCCACTATGATATGTACTGTCCCTCTGCCTTAGTACCTATATCATAATCATTTATATTCCTCAACCTGCTAGCTTTGACCTTGAATACCGTTACCCTACGATATTCCACTATGGTATGTACTGTCCCACCGCCTTAGTGCTTATACCATAATCATTTATATTCCTCAACCTGGTGGCTTTGACGTTCATATACAGCAGGCCTACGATTCTCCACTATAGGATTTACGTCCCTCCCCCTTAGTACTTGTATCCTAATCATTTATAATCATCAACGTGCTAGTTTCGTCGTTGATTTACAGTAAACCTACAATATTCCACTATAGGATTTACTGTCCCTCCCTGTTAGTACTTATATCCTAATCATTGTATTCCTCAACCTGGTACCTTCCTCGTTGATATACAGCAAGCCTACGATACTCCACTATAGGATTTACTGTCCCTCCCCCTTAGTACTTATATCCGAATCATTGTATTCCTCAATCTGGTACCTTCGTCGTTTATATACAGTAAGCCTACGGTACTCCACTATAGGATTTACTGTCCCTTCCCCTTGGTACCTATATCCTAATCATTTATATTCTTCAACCTGCTAGTTTGGTCGTTGATATACCGTAAACCCACGATACTCCAGAATAGGATTTACCGTCCCTCCCCCCTTAGTACTTATATCCTAATCATTTATATTCCTGAACCTGCTAGCTTCGTCGTTGGTATACCGTAAACCCACGATACTCCACTATAGGATTTACCGTCCCTCCCCCTTAGTAATTATATCCTAGTCATTTATATTCCTCAACCTGCTGGTTTCATCGTTGATATACCGTAAACCCACGATACTCTTCTATAGGATTTACCGTCCCTCCCCCTTAGTACTTATATCCTAATCATTCATATTCCTCAACCTGCTGATTCGTCGTTGATATACAGTAAACCCACGATACTCTTCTATAGGATTTACCGTCCCTCCCCCTTAATACTTATATCCTAATCATTCATATTCCTCAACCTGCTGGTTTCATCGTTGATATACCGTAAACCCACGATACTCTTCTATAGGATTTACCGTCCCTCCCCCTTAGTACTTATATCCTAATCATTCATATTCCTCAACCTGCTGATTCGTCGTTTATATACAGTAAACCCACGATACTCTTCTATAGGATTTACCGTCCCTCCCCCTTAGTACTTATATCCTAATCATTCATATTCCTCAACCTGCTGGTTTCATCGTTGATATACCGTAAACCCACGATACTCTTCTATAGGATTTACCGTCCCTCCCCCTTAGTACTTATATCCTAATCATTCATATTCCTCAACCTGCTGATTCGTCGTTGATATACAGTAAAACTAAGATACTCCACTATAGGATTTACTGTTCCTCCCCCTTAGGATTTATATCCTAATCATTCATATTCCTCAACCTGCTAGCCTTTTCGTTGATGTACCGTTAACCTACGACTTTCCACTATGGTAAGTACTGTCCCTCTGTCTTAGTACTTATATCCAAATCATTTATATCCCTCAACCTGCTAGCTTTGAGGTTTATGTACCGTTACCCTACGATGTTCCACTATGGTATGTACTGTCCCTCCGCCTTCGTACTTATATCCAAATCATTTATATCCCTCAACCTGCTAGCTTTGAGGTTTATGTACCGTTACCCTACGATGTTCCACTATGGTATGTACTGTCCCTCTGCCTCAGAACTTATATCCAAATCATTTATATTGCTGAACCTGCTAAATTTGACGTTGATGTACCGTTACCCTACGATATTCCACTAGGGTCTGTACTGTACATCTGCCTTAGTACTTATATCCAAATCATTTATATTCCTCAACCTGCTAGCTTTGACGTTGATGTACCGTTACCCTACGATATTCCACTATAGTATGTACTGTCCCTCCGCCTTAGTGCTTATATCATAATCATTTATAATCCTCAACCTGGTAGCTTTGTCGTTGATGTACCGGGTTCGATATACCTTCGGGTTTGATATACCGCAAACCTACTATACTCCACTATAGGATTTGCGGTTCTTCCCCTTAGTACTTATTTCGTTATCATTTATATTCCTCAACGTGCTATTTTCGTAGTTGATATACAGTAAAATTACGATAATCCACTATAGGATTTACTGTCGCTCCCCCTTTGTACTTATATCCTAATCATTTATAATCTTCAAACTGGTAGCTTCGTCGTTGATATACCCTAAACCTACGATACTCCACAATAGGGTTTACTGTCCTTCCCCCTTAGTACTTATATCCTAATCATTTATATTCCTCAACCTGGTAGCTTCGTCCTTGATATACAGTAAAATTACGATAATCCACTATAGGATTTACTGTCCCTCCCCCTTGGTACTTATATCCTAATCATTTATATTCCTCAACCTGGTAGCTTCGTCGTTGATATACAGTAAACCTATGATACTCCACTATAGGATTTACGTCCCGCCCCCTTAGTACTTATATCCTAATCAATTATATTCCTCAACCTGGTAATTTCGTCGATGATATACAGTAAGCCTACGATACTCCACTATAGGATTTACTGTCCCTCCCCCTTAGTACTCATACCCTAATCATTTATATTCCTCAACCTGGTAGCTTCGTCGATGATATACCGTAAACCTACGATACTACACTATAGGGTTTACCGCCCCTCCCGTTTAGTACTTATATCCTAATCATTTATATTCCTCAACCTGGTAGCTTCGTCGATGATATACAGTAAGCCCTCGATACTCCACTATAGGATTTACGGTCCCTCCCCCTTAGTACTTATATCCTAGTCATTTAAATTCCTCCCCCCCACAGGGGCCTACTTCGGTATGTACGGATTTGTCGCACCCGTGGTCCCTAGCCAACAGTCTCACTCGTGTTGTCTCCTCTTCGACGTTGAATTTGACGGTCAACAGGCCCACCCACGTGTAGGCCGTGCGTGGAGACCCGTCGAGGTGTTTAGATTCTTGTCTAGTATAGAGTTTAGAATTTAGTGAAGAAATTTTTAGTAGGTTTTGATGGATTTTACGCACGTGTATTTGTAACAGTTTTTGTTACACTTGCAAAGATTTTAGAAAGTTCTACATCTGGAATTTGCGATGACTAATTTTTTAAAGGGCGCTGATGATCGCCATAGTTGAGCGCCCTTAGATAACAATTATATATATTACTTATATTCCTCAACCTGCTATTTTCGTCGTTGATATACCGTAAACCTATTATACTCCACTATGGGATTTACTGTCCCTCCCCCTTAGTACTTATATCCTAATCATTTATATTCCTCAAACTGGTAGATTCGTCGTTGATATACAGTAAACCTACGATATTCCACTATAGGATTTACGTCACTCCCCGTTAGTACTTATATCCTAATCGTTTATATTCCTCAACCTGCTAGCTTTGACGTTGATGTACCGCTACCCTACGATATTCCACTATGGTATGTACTATTCCTATGCCTTAGTACTTATATCCTAATCATTTACATTCCTCAACCTGCTAGCTTTGACGTTGATGTACCGTTACCCTACGATGTTCCACTACGGTATGTACTGTCCCTCTGCCTAAGTACTTATATCCTAATCATTTATATTCCTCAACCTGCTAGCTTTGACTTTGATTTCCGTTACGCTACGATATTCCACTATGGTATGTACTGTCCCTCTGCCTAAGTACTTATATCCTAATCATTTATATTCCTCAACCTGCTAGCTATGTCGTTGATGTACTGTTACCCTACGATATTCCACTATGGTATGTACTGTCCCTCTGCCTTAGTACTTATATCCAATTCATGTATATTCCACAACCTGGTAGCTTCGTCGTCAATATACCATAAACCTAGCATACTCCACTATAGGATTTACTGTCCCTCCCCCTTAGTACTTATATCTAAATCATGTATATTCCTCAAACTGTTAGCTTCGTCATGAATATACCATAATCCTACGATACTCCACTATAGGATTTACTGTCCCTCCCCACTAAGTACTTATTTCCTAATCATTTATATTCTCAACCTGCTAGCTTCGTCGCCAATATACCTTAAACCTACGATAATCCACTATAGGATTTACGTCCCTCCCCCTTATTACTTATATCCTAATCATTTATATTCCTCAACCTGGTAACGGCATCGTTGATATACCATAAACCTACGTTACTCCAATATAGGATTTACCGTCCCTCTCCCTTAGTAGTTATATCCAAATCATTTATATTCCTCAACCTGGTAGCTTCGTCGTCATTATACCATTAACCTACGATACTCCACTATAGGATTTACGGTCCCTCCCCCTTAGTACTTAATTCCTAACCACTTATATTCCTCAACCTCCTAGCTTCGCCGTTGATATACAGTACACCTCCGATACTCCACTATAGGATTTACTGTCCCTCCGCCTTAGTACTTATATCCTAATCATTTATATTCCTCAACCTGGTACCTTCGTCGTTCATATACAGCAAGCCTACGATTCTCCACTATAGGATTTACGTCCCTCCCCCTTAGTACTTGTATCCTAATCATTTATAATCATCAGCGTGCTAGTTTCGTATTTGATTTACAGTAAACCAACGATACTCCACTATAGGATTTACTGTCCCTCCCTCTTAGTCCTTATATCCTAATCATTTATATTCCTCAACCTGCTAGTTTCGTCGTTGATATACAGCAAGCCTACGATACTCCACTATAGGATTTACGTCCCTCCCCCTGAGTACTTGTATCCTAATCATTTATAATCCTCAACCTGGTAATTTCGTCGTTGATATACAGTAAGCCTACGATACTCCACTATAGGATTTACTGTCCCTCCGCCTTAGTACTCATATCCTAGTCATTTATATCCCCCCTCCCACAGGGGCCTACTTCGGTATGTACGGATTTGTCGCACCCGTGGTCCCGAGCCAACAGTCTCCCTCGATTTGTCTCCTCTTCGAGGTTGAGGGTGACGGTCAACAGGCCCACCCACGTGTAGGCCGTGCGTGGAGACCCGTCGAGGTTTTTAGATTCTTGTCTAGTATAGAGTTTAGAATTTAGTGAAGAAATTTTTAGTAGGTTTTGATGGATTTTACGCACGTGTATTTGTAACAGTTTTTGTTACACTTGCAAAGATTTTAGAAAGTTCTACATCTGGAATTTGCGATGACTAATTGTTTAAAGGGCGCTGATGATCGCCATAGTTGAGCGCCCTTAGATAACAATTATATATATTATTTATATTCCTCAACCTGCTATTTTCGTCGTTGATATACCGTAAACCTATTATACTCCACTGTAGGATTTACTGTCCCTTCCCCTCAGTACTTCTATCCTAATCATTTTTATTCCTCATACTGGTAGATTCGTCGTTGATATACAGTAAACCTACGATATTCCACTATAGGATTTACGTCACTCCCCGTTAGTACTTATATCCTAATCGTTTATGTTCCTCAACCTGCTAGCTTTGAAGTTGATGTACCGTTACCCTACGATATTCCACTATGGTATGTACAATTCCTCTGCCTTAGTACTTATATCCTAATCATTTACATTCCTCAACCTGCTACGACGTTCCACTATGGTATGTACTGTCCCTCTGCCGTAGTACTTAAATCCTAATCATTTATATTCCTCAACCTGCTAGCTATGTCGTTGATGCACCGCTACCCTACGATATTCCCTATGGTATGTACTGTACCTTTGCCTTGGTACTTATATCCAAATTATGTATATTCCTCATACTGGTAGCTTCGTCGTAAATATACCATAAACCTAGGATACTCCACTATAGGATTTACTGTCCCTCCCCACTTAGTACTTATTTCCTAATCATTTATATTCCTCAAACTGCTAGCTTCGTCGTTGATATACAGTAAACCTACTATACTCAACTATAGGATTTACTGTCCCTTCCCCTTGGTACCTTTACCCTAATCATTTATATTCCTCAACCTGGTAGCTTCGGGTTTGATATACCGCAAACCTACTATACTCCACTATAGCATTTACTGTACCTCCCCCTTAGTACTTATATCCTAATCATTTATATTCCTCAACCTGGTAGTTTGGGTTTGATATACCGCAAACCTACTATACTCCGCCATAGGATATAATGTTCCTCCACCTTAGTACTTATATCCTAAACATTTATATTCCTCAACGTGCTAGTTGCGTCGTTGATATACAGTAAACCTACGATACTCCACTATAGGATTTACTGTCCCTTCCCCTTAATACTTATATCCTAATCATTAATATTCCTCAACCTGGTAGCTTCAAGTTTGATATACCGCAAACCTACTATACTCCACTATAGGATTTACAGTTCCTCTCCCTTAGTACTTATATCCTAATCAATTATATTCCTCAACCTGGTAGCTTCGGGTTTGATATACCGCAAAGCTACTATAATCCACTATAGGGTTTACTGTTCCTCCCCCTTAGTACCTATATCCTAATCATTTATATTCCTACACCTGGTAGCTTCGGGTTTGATATACCGCAAACCTACTATACTCCACTATAGGATTTGCGGTTCTTCCCCTTAGTACTTATTTCGTTATCATTTATATTCCTCAACGTGCTATTTTCGTAGTTGATATACAGTAAACCTACGATCCTCCACTATAGGATTTACTGTCCCTTCCCCTTGGTACTTATATCCTAATCATTTATATTCCTTAACCTGGTAGCTTCGGGTTTGATATCCCGCAAACCTACTATACTCCACGATAGGATTTACTGTTCCTCCCCCTTAGTACTTATATCCTAATCATTTATATTCCTGAACCTGCTAGTTTCGTCGTTGATATACCGTAAACCCAATATACTCCACTATAGGATTTACTGTCCCTTCCCCTTGGTACTTATACCCTGATCATTTATATTCCTCAACCTGGTAGCTTCGGTTTTGATTTACCGCAAACCTACTATACCCCACTATAGGACTTAATGTCCCTCCCCCTTAGTACTTATATCCTAATCATTTATATTCCTCAACCTGGTAGCTTCGTTTTTGATATACCGCAAACCTACTATACTCCACCATAGGATTTACTGTTCCTCCCCCTTAGTACCTGTATCCTAATCATTTATATTCCTCAACCTGCTAGTTTCGTCGTTGATATACAGTAAACCTAGGATACTCCACTATAGGATTTACTGTTCGTTCCCCTTAGTACTTATATCCTAATCATCTACATTCCTCAACCTGGTATCTTCGTCGTTTATATACAGTAAACCTATGATACTCCAAAATAGGATTAACTGTCCCTCCCCCTTAGTACTTATATCCTAAACATTCATATTCCTCAACGTGCTAGTTTCGTCGATGAAATACAGTAAACCTACGATACGCCGCTATAGAGTTTATTGCCCCGCCCCCTTAGTACTTATATCCTAATCAGTTATTTTCCTGAACGTGCTAGTTATTCTTTGATATACCGTAAACCTACGATACGCCACTGTAGGATTAACTGTCCCTCCCCCTTAGTCCTTATATCCAAATCATTTATATTTCTCAACGTGCTAGTTTCGTCGTTGATATACAGTAAAACTACAATTCGCCACTATATGGTTTACTGCCCCTCCCCCTTAGTACTTATATCCTAATCAGTTATATTCCTCAAAGTGCGAGTTTATTCGTTAATATACAGTAAACCTACGATACGCCACTATAGGGTTTACTCACCCTCCCGAATAGTACTTATATCCCAATCATTTATATTCCTCATCGTGCTAGTTTCGTCATTGATATACATTAAGCCTACGATACTCTATAGGATTTACTGTCCCTCCCCCTTAGTACCTATACCCTAATAATTTATATTCCTTAACCTGATAACTTCGTAGTTTATATACAGTAAAATTACGATACGCCACTATAGGGTTTACTGCCCCTCCCGATTAGTACTTATATCCCAATCATTTATATTCCTCATCGTGCTAGTTTCGTCATTGATATACATTAAGCCTACGATACTCCACTATAGGATTTACATCCCTCCCCCTTAGTACCTATACCCTAATAATTTATATTCCTTAACCTGATAACTTCGTCATTGATATACAGTAAACCTACGATACGCCACTATAGGGTTTACTGCCCCTCCCGATTAGTACTTATATCCCAATCATTTATATTCCTCATCGTGCTAGTTTCGTCATTGATATACATTAAGCCTACGATACTCCTCTATAGGATTTACATCCCTCCCCCTTAGTACTTATAGCCTAATCATTTATATTCCTCAACCTGTTAGTTTCGTCGTTGATATACAGTAAAATTACGATAATCCACTATAGGATTTACGTCCCGCCCCCTTAGTACTTATATCCTAATCAATTATATTCCTCAACCTGGTATCTTCGTCGATGATATACAGTAAGCCTACGATACTCCACTATAGGATTTACTGTCCCTCCCCCTTAGTACTTATATCCTAATCATTTAATTTCTTCAACCTGGTAGCTTCGTCGTTGATATACAGTAAGCCTACGATACTCCACTATAGGATTTACGTCCCGCCCCCTTAGTACTTATATCCTAATCAATTATAATCCTCAACCTGGTATCTTCGTCGATGATATACAGTAAGCCTACGATACTCCACTATAGGATTTACTGTCCCTCCGCCTTAGTACTCACATCCTAGTCATTTATATTCCTCCCCCTCCCACAGGGGCCTACTTCGGTATGTACGGATTTGTCGCACCCGTGGTCCCGAGCCAACAGTCTCCCTCGATTTGTCTCCTCTTCGAGGTTGAGGGAGACGGTCAACAGGCCCACCCACGTGTAGGCCGTGCGTGGACACCCGTGGAGGTTTTTAGATTTTTGTCTAGTTTAGAGTTTAGAATTTAGTGAAGAAATTTTTAGTAGATTTTGATGGATGTTTACGCACGTGTATCTGTAACAGTTTTTGTTACACTTGTATAGTTTTTAGAAAGTTCTATATCTGGAATTTGCGATGACTAATTGTTTAAAGGGCGCTGATGATCGCCATAGTTGAGCGCCCTTAGATAACAATTATATATATTATTTATATTCCTCAACCTGCTATTTTCGTCGTTGATATACCGTAAACCTATTATACTCCACTATAGGATTTACTGTCCCTTCCCCTCAGTACTTCTATCCTAATCATTTTTATTCCTCATACTGGTAGATTCGTCGTTGATATACAGTAAACCTACGATGTTCCACTATAGGATTTACGTCACTCCCCGTTAGTACTTATATCCTAATCGTTTATGTTCCTCAACCTACTAGCTTTGAAGTTGATGTACCGTTACCCTACGATATTCCACTATGGAATGTACAATTCCTCTGCCTTAGTACTTATATCCTAATCATTTACATTCCTCAACCTGCTAGCTTTGACGTTGATGTACCGTTACCCTACGACGTTCCACTATGGTATGTACTGTACCTCTGCCGTAGTACTTATATCCTAATCATTTATATTCCTCAACCTGCTAGCTATGTCGTTGATGCACCGTTACCCTACGATATTCCACTATGGTATGTACTGTACCTCTGCCTTGGTACTTATATCCAAATTATGTATATTCCTCAACCTGGTAGCTTCGTCGTCAATATACCATAAACCTAGGATACTCCACTATAGGATTTACTGTCCCTCCCCCTTAGTACTTATATCCTAATCATTTATATTCTTCAACCTGGTAGCTTCGTTGTTGATATACCGCAAACCTACGATACTCCACTATAGGATTTACTGTCCTTCTCCCTTAGTACTTAACTAGGGCGAATGACAGGAAGGCGTTTCTCATCCGCGGGAGGGCGTCGAAGACATCGGCGTACCTCCCTGTGAACACGTTCGGAAAAGCTGTCCTGGGGTTCGCCTCTTGGTAATAGAGTGCCTTCAAGATAGCGAAGGCATTTGCTTTGCCTTGGGGATCATAGGCCAGTCCTTGGGTGCCATTGATCTGTGAGGTGTATTGACCCTTGCGATTCTTGAGAGCTTTGAGCGATACGCTACACGTCGGCATTTTCGACGCGGAGTCTGGCCATTGTGTCCTCCCACGCTTCCACCTTGTGCTCACGGAGCCGGACCCGGACCAGTCGACGTAAACGTTGCAAGAGCGTGTGATTATATGGCTTGTGGTGACGCTGTTATAATCTCCGTGCAGCACAGGAGCGGCTTATAAGGAGTGTTATGTGCAGTGGAAGGACGTCTGGTCGAAGAGGTGCAGGGGCGTGGACTTTTAGGTTTTTGGCAGTTTGCGTCAGGATGACGCGTGAAGGATGACATTGCATTCTCTAGCTATGGGAAGTTGGTAGCTTTTTGGGTTCGGTGAAATGTAGTTGCGGTCCTTAGGCCTTACCGATCATTTGCTCGCGTCTGAAGCGAGATGTGAAAGTGAGATAAATGGAAACTGTGTAGTGATCGTGAAGTCGATGACTGATGGCGGTCCACCTCGCGGGTAATGTGTAGGTTGTTAGGGATACTGCACATGAATTTGAGGGTCTGCATCTATAAGGCGATGAATTTGATTGCCTCTTGCATCTGCCCGACGACCGCAGTGCCAACGCTGATGTTCAGCATTGAAATCCCCGCCATGATAGCACTAGGAAATAGGTTTAGGATAGATACTTAGTCGTTAGGAAAGAACTGCCAGTTGGGAGGCTGGTACATAGAGACCACAAAGTCCTCAATTCCACCAAGGTCAAGAAAGATTGCCGTGGCGTCTAGCATTTGAAGAAGAGGGAGCTGGATGGGTTTATGGACTACATTTTGCCTCAATTACTGCTGACCGGCATGCAGGACGGCCTTGACGGTCCGTGCGATGGCAAATTTAGCCCGGAATGCGGAAACAGGAGTATGAACGGAGTTGCGTTTTGACGACTAGGATGATGTCTAAGGCATTTACTCGAGCAAACTGCAGCAGCTCGCCCCCTGATCAACCATGCCACACCTATTCCAGAATGCGAAGCGAAAAGAGGTAGGAGACGTGTTGATTCCCCATCTTGGGTCTGCTGGATACTTGTTGTAAGTAGGGAAAGTCTCTCCATCGCAGCCAGCATCTTGGCTGCCGTATCTAGGGCGCAGAAAAACTTCACTAAGAACTCACAGATGTTCTGTCCATGTGACTGCAACAGTTGCTGCAGCCACCTAAACACATCCGCGAGATCCAAGGAAGCGGTTAGGGGAGTGGAGCTAGAAGTAGGGGTTTGGGGGTTTTTAATTGGCGAGGACTACCTAATGGGTACAGGTCTTACTCGAGCCGTTTTGTCCCTCTACTATCTAGGGGGCATGAGTTCACCATGCGTGACCTCTACAGTGAGGTTCGTGGGTTTCTGAAGGGACCTCCTGGTCGGAGGTCAGCTTTGGGATCAGGATGCTAATATTTTTCTACGAGACTCTTGGGGTATCAGAGGATCGTTGCCCAACTTCCCCAAAAGATGGTCTCTAGTCGGTCCTCTTTGGCCATCTGCCGAAGCTTGGGCCAATCCTAGGTGTATGGGGGAGGGAGTGGTCTTTGCTCCTCCCTGGATATCATTGGTTGGTGTGGCTACCTGTCTTGTTTTAGTAAAGAAAGAAAACATATTTTGTAAGAATATTTTGCATTGCAGAATACATTAATCAAAGTGAGTGGAAAGAATTGAGCGAATATAATATACATCAAATTCCTTTTTGTATTTCTTTTTTTATTAGGTATCTTAATTGATACTCTTGTATGCTACTGATGATTTTCTTCTAACCAAATTTCCAAACATCTCAAATATAAGTCCTGGGTTATCTAAACACTACTGATATATATTTAACAACCTGCAAATTTCAATACCCAAATATTTCAACGAGGGCTGTATATTGAATTCCACTGAAAGAATTTAAGCGACAGTATTTTCTTAAGCAGTTGAATTAAGTAACTGCATCAATGTACTTGGCAGTTCATAGATTGTATTTTACATTAATATATACATGTTATCACGTTATGTTCATTGATCTTGTAGCTTACTACCCCAAAAGATTTGGAACCTCTGTTTTGTAGTTTCAGAATCTAAAACTCTAAACAGCTCTTTGGCTACGCTGCTTGGAGGCAAGTTGTGGCGGACTGTGACGAGTAATATTGCACTTTTAAAATGAATCGCATTGGCTAATGCCAATCACTTAGAAGTAATTGGTGTACCATTTATTTGCACTATCACGCACTATTAATATTGCTTAATTTAATCCTTATAGCTAACGGAGTACATTGTTTCTGTAGAATCCTGTAACATTATTACTTAGGCTAATTCATGCAACAGACTGGAGTATATGGAACTTGCAAAATTGTTATTACTTAGGCTAATTCATGAAAATGAGTGGAATGTGTGGCAGTTGTATCATTGTTATTTTATTAATTACTTAGCATTACTCATGCAAACTGAGTACATGATATTGCTACCATTATTGGTAATAATCTGGCTTAGGTTAAATCTTATAGGTAATTTATATATAAAACTATGTACTATTGCCTTTGGTTGTAATAAATGTATTATATTTATAGAATTATGCATCACTGCTCATGCATAAATAAATCATGGAAATGATGGTAGCATATTGTTTTTGTTTAATCATTTATACTGTCATCTACCTCAATTCCTGGAAAGAACATAGTGCACTGTCTACTACTCCTGTCCTACTGATACCCTTACACACTTTTGGATAAAAGCTAATTGTTAATCAAATAAAACTGTATTTGTGAAGGGTATACTGCTGTTTGACATTGCTTCAAATATTGAGCTCAATATGTATTGCAAACAAGTTTTTCGACAATAGTAGATAGTAGACATAAATATTTCATCGAAAACAAAATTAATTACTATCCCCACTAAAAAGAAGTGTCAATGTGGACTACTCTAATCTTTGGGAACTGGTTATCGAATAGTCACATCTGTGGTGTTCATCAAGAAAATGAAAAACTGAAAATGAGATGATTGCGCCCAAAAGTTTATATTCTGCTTGAATTAAATTATACGCTTGTTTTGAAAAATAGTGTGCTGTCAGGTCTTCAAGATTTATAAGGTAAAATTCATAAGTTGGGTAACATTATACTGCATACTTCTAGTTTAAGAAACTTTTTAAAGAAAAAGTTAGGTGAGTAATTGAAAATAAACATTATTTGCTGACATCCGGTGTTGTACTTTTGCATGACAACGCTCGACCACACAAATATCTGTAAATGAGTTTAAATAGATCTTCGCTCTTATACACCTCACTTAGTGTCGACTAATTTTCATTTCTTCAGTAATATTTATTAAAATAAAATTATATCTCTAAAGGACACTTTATAACACCATATTTTTGCAGTTGTATTTTCTATTTAGCACTCTTTAAGATGGTTATGCTGAGCGAACGCAAATTACTGGACACACAAATGGCTGAGCTATCTCCTCTAGACATTGAACTCCTACTATCAATACTTGAAGGATTAAAAGATTCAAACAAAATCTATGGTAAAAATGTCAAGGTTTAGGATCCACTACGGAGGGGATTCGGCACGGAAACCAGTTGTGATCCATTGTACCTATGCCACCAAGTGGGGCACCCCCAGGAGGAAGAATGAGGTGAGAGGTGACAGAGGGTGGCCGTCCCATGGAACCACGATAATTCAGAGGTCACGGTCTCTACATTTTACCTAGAGAGCTACCCCGGCAGGCCAGGACAAGGCCATGCCTCCTACTACGGTACGGAAACGTTCCCGGCAGCCGGGCCTGAAATGGTCCCAGCAGCAGGTACGAAGACCGGCATCCAAACCTGTTGGAGCAAGAAATAGTTTTCCTCAGAGCATCTCATCGCGCCATACACTGCCGAGACACCCGCCGACATTTCAACCCTGAAAGAGACCACCCGATGAGGGATGATGTGAAATGATAATGGAAATGAAATGGAGGGACAGGAAATTCGGGGGATGTAATTACCCTACTAGCATTGGCCTAGCAACCCAGGACAACCACCGAAAAAGCCATAAGTCAGGTAGGTTGGCCACGGGAATCGAACCCGGCCTCCCGAAAGCGAGCCACAGACGAAACCGTCTGAGCCATCATGCTCAGTAAAATGTAAATCTCAGGGAATGTACTTTAATCTCTTACACAAGATCGTTATAGCGGGAAGCAGATTTTAAAAAAGACTTATCATCAAAATGTTTAGAACGCAGACATACAAAAAAATTCTTTCAGCCATGGGCATGCAACATAATTCAGATGCGTGACGCATTTTATATACTACTCCACACCCAGTCTTACAATTGTTTTACTTCACAACGGCAATAAATTTACAAGTATTTCTGTCAGACATGTGATTCTTATGAAAGAGACATATACCATTAAACTCCTAATGACTGCGTAAATTATAAGTACAAGTGTGCAGACTTGCAGATTTGAAAGTGGTGGAAACCATATCAGGCCTTCAGCAGAGTTACATGAAAAATTGCTACTCTTTTTGTGTGTGGGATAGTCGTACAAAGGATAAACACTATGCAACAAATAAATGAGTTCTCTGAAAAAACTTAGAACCAGATACCAATACGGTTATTTCCAGGCCACTGGTTGATGAGACAAAAATATCTGCATTTCTCATCAAAGTGGTCTAATGAAACACTTTGGCAAAGTTATGAATCGAAACGGAGAAATCTTTAGGTACCTTTTTCATAAATTTCCACTACTGAGTGAATCTAAAATCAATGAGGTTATATGTATAGGCCTCCAAGTAAAAACTGATGGCCGATGGACTTTTTGTTGTGTTTAACTTCCTTGGCAATAGAAGAGCGTCTAATTATTATAAACATTGAGTAACAATATTTTAGTGCCTTATATCAGAGTGAGTTACAAGTCCTTCACAAACGCCAAGAAGAAAGAATACAGTTATATGCAATTCACCCGTTATTGTCTTAAGGTGCACTTCCTTCACTCCCAGATTTTTTTCCAGAACGATCTTGACACAGTAAGTATCTTGGCTCGTGATGAAAACGAAGAAAGTTTCCATAAGGGTATCGCTAACCTGTACGTCGTTATCAGAGAAAATGGATACCTTTATGCTTCCTGACTATTGATGGTCTGAAATATGAGATGATCCTGAGTTAAAGTACACCAGACAAGTCAAAAGACCACATTTATAAAGCTATATGATTAAATATAGTATAATTTCTTGCACAAAATATCGAAGCTTGTGTTACATGTATCTTATCAACAAGAAGTAAACTATTTTTTAATTTAGAACAAATTGGATAAGATTTCATTAATTTGGTCTCGGATTCAAAAGTTTTTTAAATGTTGTTTACCGGTGAAATCCACACTATCTTTGCTGAAATAAGCTACAGCTCCACCATTGCAAATATTGCATCACTTAAACAGAAAAGATAGAATCCCCAAATTATATTTTACCGTTGATATATATGGTGTTGTATATAAAAATTAATGTTTTTTGGTTTTGATAATTAAATTCCGCCAACAACGAAAGATTATAAAAGTGTTCTGATAAAGTACTTTCTGGGGAAATTTTAACATCTGCAAAGAAAAAGAAGCGCTTCCAGAATTTAAAAGGAACTTATCCAAAATATATAACATTTTTCCAGATGTTTTCCTATAGCCTGATACTTGATAGTTTTAAATATTATAAATGTTTACTAAGAACTCAATTTGCAAAGATGTGTTTACCTAGAATGAAAAATTAAGCAGTACGGTTATGCAGTTATTTATGGGAGCTTCTAAAGGCACATAAGTGCCTTATGTACTAACAGAATATAACCTCAAACTAGATTACATTTCAGACTCTTGTACTACTACGATAATTTCACAGATTAGAAAAGAATAATAATATACCTTGAAACCAAGTAAACCTATTACTTGAAGTACATTTTTATGAGTAGCATTATAAAATTGTAGTTTTCCTTCGCATTTTATGGAAAGAAACGCATTGCCTCTTATAAATCTGTCTGTTATTTTGTAAAAGGTTTTTGTGATTATTTCAGGTGACATAGAAACATCGAAATTTCAAATAAAACTAATATAGCACACCTATGTAACAGTTTTTAAAATATCAGTTTCTTAAATTATTGAATAAATAACATTTGTTTTAGACTTATTTGTTGTGATTTCTGTAACCCAAATTTATCCTGATATTCCAAATTATCCCGCTCACATATTTGGTTATAGGTTAACATCAATGTTCCCATTTTCCAATTCCCACATTTTTATGAAAGATCAATTATTTCTGATTCAACACAGGGTGAATAAAGAGGCGCAGTTATGTGCATTATTCAACTCAGCTTCCTTGACGTTTGATTGTAGTTTATGAGAAGTAAATACATTGTTAATATTTAAATTTACAGAGTGTTTGTGAAATATTTAACTTCATTTTCAGTACGTATTTTGTCTTTATGAAGACTTCTAATAAGGATTTGAAATTCCAAATACTGTGGTAGATATACAAGGAATTATGTTTATTCTTGTTCATCCAAAAAAAAATAAAAAAAACAACCAATTTAGCTTATATCCTTAAGCTTAAACGGATATTTGTAGTTAGTATTTACATCATTCATATATCTGAAACAAGTATCTTGTTAATAATAATAATTATATATACTGTATTATTATTAGCAGCCGACCCTGTATATGAATGAAAACAGCATGCAAAATACGAACTAGTTATCTAAATTAAAGCATTTAGCTTGTTTGGCTACAAAGATAACTGAAAAAATTTGAGAGGCAATCCTATACCTCATATTGGCAGTTTACTATTGATTGTGAATAAAGCACTATTTTTAGGGGTGTTACCTAGACTATAGGTATTCAAGCATATAATAGCAAGATTTCTTCGCCCTCACAGTCCATTACAATAACTCCGTGGAAAACTTGGCTGCAGATGGAATTGTGCTATTGTGGAAACTAGAGTGTGGGATGCAATAAATGCATTGAAGGGTCCAGGGAAAGAACCAGGTAAGTCTCTTTTGGCAAGAAAGCCAGAAAACGAATTATTTATTTGAAAACACAATGGGTGATTCTCAAACTAAACAATTCTTCGTAACAGTGAAATATTGACGTGAATGTAGTAAAGTGATGCTTCCTGTCATGTTAATAACATTTCATAAAACAGAAAAGATCATTCCAATAGCATTTTAAAAATCAGGTAAGTCACCACTTACAACGACTTCGTTCACCTCAGGAATTTCAGCCATCAGAGATTCTGTTTTCCAATTACAATAATTTTAAAAATTTCACCACAGAACTTTATGAGGCTCCTGGTGCTTACATTTCTGCATTGTCCTCAGATCCTCTACACATATCGAAAACTGTTATGCAGGTATATTGCATAACAAGCAGTGTTATATGACTGGTTTAAGGGTAGAGTAATATTTCTTCTACAATTACCTGAATAAGCGAAAGAAGGCAGCTCCAATTCTTCTGACCTGTATGTTGAAGCATCTTTCTCAGATTTTCTTATGATACTGGTTACTATGCCTCCATTATGCTCTTCAGTTCAATAGACGTGGGTGGTCGGATGAGGCTAGGCTGGGCCGGTCCTTGACGGGCTGGGTCTTAGATGTACATTTCGTCACATACTTCTGATCTAAAAACGTTTTCCAACCATATATAATTTTCTGACATGTTCACAACAGTTAACGGAGACGTTTTATCTCTTGAATTTGTAATCATGATTATGAGTTCCTCTGGGGTTTCAAATCTCTGTTTCAAATTCCAAAGATCAACATTCTTATCACATTCCATGTAGGAATGCCTCGTTCTGGGAATGTGATCTTGATGTTTGTTAGAACATGAGTGATACTATGAACCACATAATGCACGAAGCGAAAATTTGTGAAATATGGAATATCACGCTTATGTTTAGATCCAGCAATAACTCGAACCCTTTACACAAATGCAGCTTGTCTTAATTTTGCAGCCGGTGTGACTGGGGTCTTTGGTTAATAGGTAACACATGAAGCAAAATATGATGATGGTGGCGATCAAGTGTTACCACAGCTCCACGTTGTGCGCCAATTTGAATCAAATTTAACTGGTGAACGATGACAAATATGACTGGAGAGCAATGAGGTTTCTCTCAGGGTATGCGTAGATGGGTGTGAGAAGGATATTTTCACAACACTGGAATGCCCGTATCCAAATTATTTATTCACTGCTTCTTCTTTTCAATTATCGAAATGGAAGTTGCCGACCGAGGGTTACCAATCTCGGTTTAGAGTGACTGAATGCTGATTGTTTATAACTCGATAAATTTTGATGACCCGACAAATATTCAAGACAGAACAAGTTGGCCGCTATAATAGGCTTCACGTCTCAGACTCCTCTCTTATCGGCTGCACGCCGAAGAGTTTATAATGGCTTCCTAGCCGCGAACTGTCCCCATCGGCCTTACGCCGAAGAGTGCTCCCTAACCACAGCTGCACGCGTGTATATCTCTAACTTTCCCTCTCAGAATTCCTTTTTCAGACAAAATCCCTTTTGTGGCTGTTTTGGTCGCCATTGTAAATGATCCAACGAATTCCCTATTCATACACGTCAAGTGACAATTCCTTTAGAAATCTTCTAAGGACACTGTTTCTTACACGGCTTTGTTATAGACTTTCCCCAACTGAACTGGCCTTGCCCTGTCGTAACAAAGAACCAACATTCCTTTGACATCTATCATGATTCTTTGCTTCTGGCATACCATAATTTCGGTATCAAATACCCCCATAGATATTATTTTATTATCCCATAATGAAATAATATATATGTCTTGCCCGAATATAACGCAAAATATCAGACCTTTGTCAGCAACTTCCAATGCGTTTTACAATTTCTTTTCACAACATTAATTTTTACATGACATTTCCTAAAAATTATTCACATGGTTACATAACAACAGTTCATTTAAAATTTACTAACATTCTGTTCTGCAATTTTCAACTTTTAAATATTACTCAGAAAATATTTCAATCTACATCTTCTTTTTTCCATCTGATCTACTTAAAATTAATTCATATTGTTGTTACACTTGAAACAATTCCTAAGTATAAACTCCCATGTTTAAATCAATGGTACATTAATAATATTATATTTGTATACAACATTTCTGAGTTCTTCTTCTGGATTCTATCTAAATATTCTTTTCAAAAGTCTGTCATTGTTCTGATTTTTTTTAAACTGGTTAATTTTTTTATAAATTTCCGAATACTTCTTTATGATTCTGTATAAATATTATTTTTAAAAGTCTTTAAGTGTTCTGATTTTCATTTCTATGTAATATTTTTTTCACTCGTTAAGTTTTAAGTTTCACTGCACTGTCACGACACTGTTTATAATTAACCTATACATTTTACCTTACACTATTTATACTTAGCCTATACATTTTACAAGTTTGTTTCTTCTCCTTTTACAGTTTGTTATGGAAATTTTAAATACTTTAGTCTAAGTTATTTACAAGAAAATTCATCATCCCACAACGTACTTCGAAAATACAAGAGAATTTTGCGGACTTTTCCATGTAAAAAGGACTTATTTATTCCACATCCCCATGATTTTTCCATATCTAGCTTAGGTATTGTACATCGATATCTTGTCCTATCTTTTCTACACATATTCTGATGAAACTGTGCCCCTTGCCCGAAATATTTTAATATTTCTCTTTCGTTTCTCCCTCGATTTTGAATGCTTTTCAATGTTTCATTTGTCACCGTGATCTTTATTGCTAACTCATTAATTTGATTTGTGTTTTCCCCTACATTCCTCGTCTGTTTTCTATTTTCCCATTCTGATACTTCTAATATACTCCTAGTTTCTTCTAACCCTTTTCTAGCCATTTCTCTTTCTTTGTCTAATTTCTGTGTTATTTCTTCCCTCAGTCTTCTGTTTTCACTATCGGACCTTACATTAGTTAGATTCATAACTTCATTTTCAGCCCTCTCCGACTCCTCACTAACATCTTTCTCTAAACTGTCTGTTACCTGATCAGCTTCTGCTTTTACATTCTCTACTTCCTGACTAACTTTCCCGAAATTTTCTAAGGACTGTTGCTGATTGTCTAACTCCTTTCCTAGTTCTATTTGTCCTGCCTCTAACTTCTGAAAACCACTTTCTATCTTTCCTTCTATCTTCTTTAAACTTTGATTATTATCCTTTATCTCTTTTATTAAACTATGATTATTATCCTTCATCTCTGTTATTAAACTTTGAGTATCATCATCTATCTTTTTACTCAAACTTTCACTTAAACTTTGATAATTATCATCTACCTTTTTACTTAAACTTGCGAACATTTTTCTAATTTCCTCTAACATATTTATTTCCACTTTTACGTTATTTGGTACAGTTCTACCACGCTCTGCTACCTCGACTACTTCCTGCCTACTGTTATTACCATAAACCTCTTGAACTTCCATGTTTTCTACAAATTTTTACTTAAAATCTTGTTTTTCACTTCTCAAATAAATTCGCTATAGTCTAGTATATAGTTTTAAACTCTGTACCTTTGATTGTTTTTACTGGCTCCTGATGTCTCTGATGATGTCGGCTTCCTTTCTTCTTTCCAGTTAGGACTGCTGTAGAGCTACTTCTCAAACGTCCTCGTGTCGAACCTCCTCCTATTGCACCTCGTTGTCGGGTTGAAACTCGTTCTCGGTTGAACCTCCTCCTCAGATTGAACCACCTTCTCCTGTTGAACCTCGTCGTCGGGTTGAAACTCCTTCTCGTATCGGGCCAAACCTCCTCCTCGTATCGTGCTGAACCACCTCCTCGTATCGAGCTCCACGTTGGCGCGCCAGTTTAAAGCAAAATATGATGATGGTGGCGATCAAGTGTTACCACAGCTCCACGTTGTGCGCCAATTTGAAGCAAATATAACTGGTGAACGATGACAAATATGATTGGGGAGCAATGAGGTTTCTCTCAGGGTTTGCGTGGATGGGTGTGAGAAGGATATTTTCACAACACTGGAATGCCCGTATCCAAATTATTTATTCACTGATTCTTCTTTTCAATTATCGAAATGGAAGTTGCCGACCGAGGGTTACCAATCTCGGTTTAGAGTGACTGAATGCTAATTGTATATAACTCGATAAATTTTGATGACCCGACAAATATTCAAGGCAACAAGTTGACCGCTCTAATAGGCTTCACGTCTCAGACTCCTCTCTTATCGGCTGCACGCCGAAGAGTTTATAATGGCTTCCTAGCCGCGAACTGTCCCCATCGGCCTTACGCCGAAGAGTGCTCCCTAACCACAGCTGCACGCGTGTATATCTCTAACTTTCCCTCTCAAAATTCCTTTTTCAGACTAAATCCCTTTTGTGGCTGTTTTGGTCGCCATTGTAAATGATCCAAAGAATTTCCTATTCATACACGTCAAGTGACAATTCCTTTAGAAATCTTCTAAGGACACTGTTTCTTACACGGCTTTGTTATAGACTTTCCCCAACTGAACTGGCCTTGCCCTGTCGTAACAAAGAACCAACATTCCTTTGACATCTATCATGATTCTTTGCTTCTGGCAAACCATAATTTCGGTATCACACATTTATAAAATCTGCCAAATATGCATTCTGATTATTGTGTCTTTTCAGTCTATTGAATTTACGTAACATTTCAGCTCTTTACACATCAGTGATTACTTCAAAACATTTTAGACGGGAGCATTTGCAATGTGAACTTAGCCTTAATCTCCTACATCGGTAATATGACCAGCTCTTCTCCTTTCTTAGGGCCATTTTGTGGCATACCCTCTTCTTTATTCGCCAATGTGAACACTTCAACACCACAGTACGCTTTATTATTCAATACATTAATAAAAATGTAAACAAAGAAGCAAATAAGTATAAAAATAGCTGTCTCTGAAGCCCAACAGGGTAAGTGCGGGATACACCGCTATCCCACTGCCTCTGTTGGCAGACTTGCCTGGTTCTTTCGCTGGAAAAATTGACTTGCCTGGTTCTGATCCTGTACGCCAAAACTTACACTCGAAAAATCTATGACAAACCAGGTTTTCCTCCCTGTTTCATATCTCTAAAAGATGGTATTTTCCATGGAGTATCCAATGGCATGTCTAACTCATTTTCAGAAAAATGTGACTTACCTGGTTTTTCTCCCTGGACACTCATTTGATAATTTAGGGTACCTATGCCGCTGTAGTGTCAAGGTTGTTGGTGCACATGATCGCAGAGATGTTCGCACAACAATAAAACGACCAGAATCGTCAACTTTAGAAATTCTCAGTGGCTTTGTATAACTGGCTTCCGCCCCCCCCCCTCACTCAGCAAGGTACATCGCAGCTGGCTATTAGTGACTCAGATGTGTCTAATGTGTTCAGAACTGCGTATGGCAAGTCTTTACAAATGTCAGCATCTCGGCATCCCACAGCTGAAGTGCAGGTTTTCGTGACCACGGCCGCTTACCTGTCGTATGATCCTCACTTTCCTCACGATGGTGAGTGGGCACCGGTCCTATACCCGGGACTTAAAATCCGCACCTCATGGGAGGATCGAACCCGGGACGCTTTCCGTGGCCAGAACCCAAGGCATGCTGTCGTAGCTCATGACACCACGGCGCAAGTCTCTTTAGAAATGGAGAGTATGGTTCTTGCTAATGACAAAGCCGACTGGAACATTCTTAAAGCACACACTTAGGATGTTTCCCAAAAGTAGAATTCTAAAGCCAAGAGATTTGGCGAAGAGTCTAATGGAGCACATTTTGAGCATGTACTGCAAATAGATGTCAGGAGGTTCATCCTAGCTTCACGGATGTTAAGCCGTGTTTAAAATGTTAAAATTGGGAGCTACGATTAATAACGTTCGCCGTAAAATTGTAAACCTTACGAGTACATATTGACTATTAATAAATTTCCTGTTTAGCAAATATGTGGTGTTGATTTAATTTTAAAAAATAAACCTGAATGAGGTAATTACGTAATTAATAGTTGAATTTATCTTTGATCAACCTATGCTTAGACGATTAAATAGCTTTAAAGGAAAGCATCCCACCCCTCGGTACTGGCATTACAGTTCGTCTGGTTTATCTTGAAACCCGGGAGTTAGAGAGAGCGCAATATTTCCCGCGCTGTTGTAGGTAACCCATGACTGCTTAATCCCACGTCGCATTACTTCCATGCAGTATTCCGATTGATTCCACGTTAAGCAATCCCTTCAATACCTTTAACCACACTGGTAGATGGCGGTAGTATAGATATACCGTCCATTAGGGACTTTTTGGAGAGGTACTTCCATCATATCAATTAATCCGTCTTTTCCCCAGTACAGCTTTTCCACCTCATTGATTTGTGCAGATAGTAGTTCAATAACATTCGTATTACAGTGACACGGAGGTAAGTAAATGAAATGTGTAGTGTTTAACGCCCGCTTTTACTACATACGGCACCGCAGGCGATGACACTGATGATACATGAGATGAAGATGGAGCACCGATGGAATGAGATGGCGGGGGAAACCGGAGATCCCGGAGAAAACCCGCCCCAGCGCCGTGTTGTCCACCACAAATCTCACTTTGCGGTCGCCTGGGATCAAACCCGGGCCGTCTAACCACTGAGCCACGGCGCAGCCGACACGGAGGTAAGGTAAATCCATTTAATTCACATATGGAGTAAATTATATACAGTTTGAACTTATCTTTGTTTCTCTTGAACACCCGTTTTGATACCGTATTTCCATTATTTACCATACTTCACTGTCAATATAAAGCACTGTTTGTAAATAAGCAAGCCCTGCACCGGTTGTAGGAGCTGTCGCTGGCTGACGGACACTAGGCATTCGCAGATAGCAGTGGCAATGAGGGGTAGTGCTTAGTAGGAAATGTTTCAATTTAAACCACACCATAGTTGATAAACACACCATAGCAAACCGGCCTCCAAACGCTGGCCTAGTTTAGACTTTTACCTGCTGCCGGTGTTTTTTTTTTTTTTTTTTTTTTTTTTTTTTTTTTGTAATTTACGTCCTCCAACATTAAGTCATATCGGACGATGAATGAAGTGAGTGAAACGATGCTCAAATGTATCCAGGGTCCATGGAGTTTAGAGCTACCCGACATTTGTCTGTAAGGTTAAGGGAAAACCCCGGAAAAACCTTATCCAGATAATTTACCATGACCGATATTCGAACACGGCTGCCGATGTGAACGCATGTCTGGCTGTAAACCGAAACAATGACATTAAGCTCTGGAACCCTACTATATTGCCTGACTGCTGATAATGTGTGATCAATTATGCCTTTTATTTTTCAAAATAAATCAAAATATTATAGGAATTACTTATTCGTCATATTTGGATCTCCCCTCGTGAAATCTGCACACTCATACTCCTAACATCCTGTATATCAGACGTAGGTGCCAAAGAAAAACAGGTCAATAAGATTGATATGCAAAGAACGTGGAGCCCAAGTTTCATTTGAAACCTCCCTTCCATAATTCCCTAGGTTCCACAGAAATATGCAACCACATTCTATGTTGAGCATACAGAGGCACTTCCGGAAACAGGTAAATTGTTCTGGAAAAAATGAAGATAAGCTTGCCTGTTTAACTGAGGAGGAATCAGACATGACTCAAATCACATTTATATAATTATGACTCATATGTTCACAGGAAACTTTTGTAGTTAGCTCTTCTCTAAAATAGCAAATGAAATTCCATTTCCATATGTGGCTGTTTCTTGTGTTTGTAACAGTCCATCTTATGAACATGGCTTCATCAGCGAAGAATAACGGCCAAAATAACTCTGGATGAGGCAGTAAAGAATAATTATGTCTTTCTCTTGTTACTCTCCTTTCGGAGTTCGTACACTCCCTCACCCTGGACTTAGTACTGTTGAGGAGCAGACAGACTGATCAGAGAAAATATGCAGTATAGACTTCAGCCCGTTCTCTTAGCAGAGTGAGGAAATGGATGTTATGAAGTGATGGCGAAATGGAAGAAGGAAAAAACATCATGAGCATTAGAATGTATAGCGGAGGAAACCGTTGAAAATTAGACCAGACACCGCTTTGTCCAGCACAGGCTTCAAATGCAGTCCCCGGGGATCGAAATCGAGTTGTCTTAAGAGATGAGGGGTTACAAATTTGTTTCCTCGGCTATAATCTGCCGGTCTTAAACTAACATAGTTTACGATGAAACATGATGTTGAGAATTACTGCCAGTGCACTGTTGATAAACGGCTATTTCCTAACCCCATACAGAACATCTCTAAATTGCAATATACATTGGGCTCATATCGCCCCATTTACCTTGAAGATCCCACACTCGCAATTGCCTATCGGATGATGTTCGTCCGAGATATATTTCCCCTTCAGCTCTGCCGCTGCTAAATCTTACTTGTTATTTCATTATAATGAGATGAATATCTGCAAGTTCAGGGACGGTGTATATTATCGCTATGTTGCCTAATACGGTCCTCGGCTTATTGACCGCAGTGACTAAGCAGGAAAATGTAGTACTAGAACTTACCTTTGAAATCCTGTCCTGTATTGATGTTACACATCGACTTATCAGCATCTGATGATATGTAGCATTATAAAAGGCAGAATGTTAAGCATCTATAAAAACGATTTTCAACTGGTGAAAACAGATCCTGAGTACAATATCGTCCAAAAAATACACAATCATAGGCATAAAAATTTATGCGTTATATCAGGAATATTCTTGTCGTAAGGAGAATAAGGAAAAAACAATCTGATGTTCATGAAAGCACAGATGTTCATTATACATCTTTCTATGGCACTACAGTCCTTGAAGTTCGAACTTGACCTCTCTAATATACCAACAATCAACTCGATCCGGTGCTTTCCTTCTCCATGTTCTCACCCTCATTGATCTCAGATCCTCTTCCACATCATCGATCCATCTCAAATTTGGGTGTCCAATTCCCTTATTATCCAGCCTTGAATCTAATGTGACTTTTGATATCCTCCTATCTTCCATTAATATCACATGGCCCAACCATTGAGGTCTTCTTACTTTTATATCTTCCTCTATATCCATGTCTTTATATTGTTCTGCTATTTCGTTATTAGTTCCAGTACGCCAAGTTCCATCATCGCATACTGGTTCATAAATCCTGTGCGGTGTTTCATACTTCATTCTTTTGCGTTCTATTAACACCCAGGTCTCACTTCCGATTATTACAAAAGGTTTAATTATCACCTTATACAGTTTTATTTTGACTTTCCTCACACACCCAGCTTTTATTAAGTTATTCAGAGCATGGATACATAAGCTATCTTTTGCTATTATTTCTCCAATTTCCTTCAGTACATCGTTGTCATTATTCATAGTTGATCATAAGTATTTGAAAAAAAAACTTTTCCATACCTTTTGCTATGTAATATTACATAATTTACATTGTTTATATTTCCCATATACTTAGTTTTATTGGAATTTATCTCCAGTCCTGCTGAAGTAGCTTCATATTGCAGCTGGTTTAGTCTCATTCATATCATGTATATTTCTAGCTAAATGCACAATATCGTCTGCATGAGGTTGGTATTGCCTAATACGGTTGAAAATTGTTCCTCTAGGATTTATTTCAATTTTCCTTATTATCTTTTCCTATCCAATTAAAAATACTAATGTTGACATAGAGTTTCTTTGCTTTACTTTTGAATTTATGTTAAATTCCTCATAAAGTCTGTTGTGAATTTTCACCTTGTTTACTGTGCTGCTACGAGTCATTTTTGTGAACTTGATTAATCTGGTGTTCCAAATTCTGCCGTGACTTCTGGAATATAAGATCTGGTAATACTATGAAACGCTTGTTTAAAATCAATATAAAGTTGGTGCAGTGGTATTTTATATATTTATAACATTTTCCAAGAACTATTCTCAATGGAAGTATATGATCAGTAGTACTCCGATTTGGTTTAAAACCACACTGACATTAATCTAAAATGCGTTCCACATATGGCTAGTATATTCAGCTAGTACGTTTGTAAAAATCTTATACACAGCAGTGAACAGAGATATTCCATAAAAATTGTTACATACTTACCTTTTTGTGAATCGGTAACCGTAAGAACATGTTCCAATCATTTGACATAGTTTTTTGATTTCAAATATCCAATATATACAAAATGATACATAATCATATGTCTAAAATGTATCCGTTACACGGGGAATATTTTTGTCAGGAGAAAAAGGGAGATGCGAGATGTTTATTATACATACATAGAATATATACAGGTAATATATACATTGCTATGAGAGCTATGAAACTATGTGAAGACAGCTACGTATGTACTCGAATGGCTTGCTGTTTTAATAAGTCGTCATGTTAAAGGTATGTTCTGAATATGACGGAACGTGTCCATAAAAATGAGGATGTTGAAACAAACATGGTAATTCTTTTTTTTTTTTTTTTTTCCTTGTAAAATACGTCCTCCAACGTTAAGTCATATCGGACGGTGAATGAACTGGGTGAAATGATGCTCAAATGACTCCAGGGTCCATGGAGCTTACAGTTACCGAACATTCGTCTTGAAGGGCAAGGGAAAACCCCGGAAGAAACCGTATCTAGGTAACTCACCCTGACCGAGATTCGAACTCGGGACCTCTTGTACGTGAGGCAGACACGCTACCATCTACTCTACCGCGGTGGGCATCATTGCGTTATGGAATATGTACTAGTAAGGTTAATAACCTTCTTTTTCAAAGAAAGAATGTTGCAATGGATAAATAATCCTCAATGTGTTCAAATAAATGCATAATGAAATAATCACAGGAGATAAACCTTTTAAAAGGAGAAGCTTTAAGTTCTGTATTTAAGAAAAACAGTATAACTCAGTATAGTTGATGCAATTAGAGTTCCAAGTAAGAAGTAAGCCAGTAAGAAATCCATTATATTGGGTTTCGACAACTTTGATCTTTATACCTTTATAGAAATACGTGCATTTAGCAAGTCACAGAGCAAAATTGTTTTTTGAAAATGTTTAGTTGGAACCTACGTGCCCGATTTCACCAACAGATCTTAAGACTTAACACGGCTGTTAGTCTTTTTAGCAATAATTATATCACAAATTTGATTTCACCAGCAAGTGTTAAGTTTACAAGCCATATTTCTGTTGTTAAATCGTTAACAATTGTAAAATTGTCAAGATAGTGGGCGTGAACCCAGCTTGTGATGTCGATTTGCTATATTTAGACCGACTAAATGGCATTCGTAATAGAGTATGACCTATGAGGAGAAATGATTTTGAGAGATATCAGAAGATTTTCTACAGTAAACTGTCGAAACAGTTGGTTACGAAGGTTACTGCGGAAGTACAACAGAGGTTGGAAGGTGCATCGAAAGGAATACACCGATCTCGCTTTTGCTTCATGTATTAATAACTTTGCTGTTTTATAATTCACTGAATTATGTGGATAATGCACTGTCCACATCCCGTATTGAAACGTTGAAGTCACTTCTGTCCTTCGCATCACGTTTTAAATTTACGTAATACTGACGAAGTAGCTTCGTACTTCTGGTTGTGACATTTGCACTCGAATTAAATTCATCACATCTTTCTCTTTGACATTTACCCCACCCGTCCTATTTTTTCCACAATATCTTTTATTTAGTTACTAATTCAAATAACAATCCTTTCTCCATTGATGAGAAATTTGTCAATAGTTTTTCTTCTGATTTTATTCACCCCCCATTTATTCAGCTGTTGTAAACGAAAATAAAAACAAAAGCGCATTGCCGTACGCTCAGAAAATAATATTCATCAATAGCCTTCTGTATCTATAATATTTACATATCTCTCGGGTTACACATGTTTGTTAACATTTTCAGAAAACGAGTTGGTGAAATGCAAGAACTTTAACACTATTTTTACTCTGTAACAATTGTTTCGTTACATTTGTTAACATCGATTTTAACATCTGCTGGTGAAATCGAGCAACAGTCTTACAAAAATGTTTGACTGTGATCTATTATTGGCAGAATATAATACCTAAGGATCGTATTCAGGTTATGGTTTTACTGTTTATACTAAAAAATTATATGTTCATACTTCAATAGTGCTGGGAATTTTATTAGCTCCAGACTTTTTTTTAAATTTATATCCTCCAACTTTAAGTCACGGAATATGCATGAAATGGGTGAAATGCTCAAATGAGCACAGGGTCTATAGAGCTTAGAGTAACCAGACATTCATCTTTCAGGTTAAGGGAAAACCCCAGGAAACCTTATCCAGATAACTCATCCTGACCGATATTCAAACTCAGAAGCTCTTGAAGGTGAGGCAGACAAACTACCAGTTACGCTATCGAGGGTCACTGCCCTACTGGATATATATGACACTCTGGAGAATTAAAAAGCTATAATCAGGGGATTGCGGGAATTTCACGTTAACCGACAATTCAAGACGAAAGAGCTATTTCCATTAGTGTACTCTGATAGTTATGTAAAATTTACGTCACAATGGCATAAGCGAAGATCTCCATGTTGCAGTGCTGTAACAACTCCAGAACATTATCTTTCTGTAAAAGGGATTCTCTTAGAAGAAGGAATTGTATAACTTCAAATTCCTTTCTATGCTTTGAACGAAGCTGCTGTACAACTACCTATTCCACATGATGTTTATAAGGTAAGACTAGTGTAGATTATTTCCTCTTTTAGGTACATATTAGTAACGTTCTGTATTTCACTAGTACAAAATGTTGACTACATAAATATTAGTTTCCTTTAACTTCATACAGCTTTTGAAATTCATTCTTATGGAAATATTTGTCTATTCACTTCATGATAATCGAGGTAAACCTTTGTAGGAATGGTTTCATTACAGGTTTCTTAACTACAAAGGAGATACATAGCGACAACACTTAAGCAAAATTACGAAAGCATTGACAACATTGACAATTGGGCAACCAGAGCGCGATTCACCTTCGGTGCTTCTACGACCACGTTTAAATTCATTGATCCAGGAGTAAATGGTCTTCAATGTTGGTGCAGAATCCGCGTGAACTTCACCCAATTCAGTTTTGACTTGTGCGGCAGTTCAGGCCTTCAAATGCAAATGTAACAAAACTCTGTTTTTCCCCATTTCCATTCGCAGCTATCACACTAAGCAATTCAGATGGCTGTTAACAATGAAATTTATATAGTAGCATATCCAAATTTTCTGTACAATATTTTGAATATTTAAGCTTACCACCCACAAGGTTTCAATAAAAAAATTCCATTCTTTCATGTAAATTTACCAGACTTATGAAACGACCTTCGTATAAGTTGTCACACAAAATTCATGTTAGTCCTTAGCCATATTATTCGACAGATGAGTGCTGATATACTGCTCTTCTGTGGAGGCAAGAGGGAATGCGCAACAAACTTAGAATTTATAAACGAGAGGTATTCCAAAAGACGGCAACCAACACCAAATACCTTTCAGAATGTTGAAGAATGTCCGCGTACATCTCAGTTACAAATATGCTCGCAGTGAGGGACATATCATACATTCAGTATTACTGCGGAAGAAGTTTAGAATGCCATACCAAATAATTTGTGTTCTATAGGTAGTACATTGGCAGTTCCATAAGAGGTGGTCTATCTTCTGAGGCATGAACAATCCGAGCGAATACGTTTCCTCCATATCACATACACCTACAACAAACTCTCTATAGGAGATATTTTGAAGCTCAAGTAAACTTTGAATAGATGCTAGGCCAAGTGGAAAATGATTTGGGGTTCGTATCCAGGTTCCTATTTGGGGATATACGAGAGCTGATCAACAAAGACTGAGACTGACTTTTCTTTTCACAGATGTTTATTACTGCAATTCAATATTTACATGATATTTTTCAAAGTAGTTCCCTCCTACTTCAATGCACTTTCTATAGTGTCTCTGCCAGTCCTTGAACACGTGCTGCAGACCATTCTTTGTCAGGTCCTTGAGAATCACCTCACTTTTCTTGAGCACTGCTTTAGAGTTCTCATATCGAATACCCCTAAGCTTTGCCTTTAGTGATGGGAATAAAAAAAGTCACATGGTGAAAGATCGAGGCTATAAGGTGGATGTGGTACACAGGTAATGTTGAATCGAGCCAGAAACTGCCTGACTTGGTTTGTGACGTGAGGCCGTGCATTGTCATGATGAAGTTGCCACCCAGTCCGAGAAAGCTCTGGTCGTTTCTTTGCAATGTGCTTCCTAAGTGTAGCCAATACTGATGCGTAGTGTGCTGCTGTAACAGTAGTATGAGGGTGAACTGCATGCTGGTAAATCATTCCATTACAGTAAAAAAATGTGATCACCATCACTTTCCCTGCAGATGGAACAACTTTTGCCTTTTTGGTGTTGGAGAACCTGGCGATTTCCATACTATGCTGGCTTGTTTTCCTTCAGGATCATAATGATGCAGCCATGACTCATTACCGGTGATAATCTATTTAAAAATGAATCCCCTCCATCAGCAATGAGATGCAGCACCTCACGGCTTGTCTCCATTCGCACAGCCTTTCGTTCGGGAGTCAACAGACGTGGCACCCAACGAGCACAAACTCGGGTCATATGGAGATGGTTGTGCGTAACTGTAAACACATTGTCATATGAAATTCTCAACACTTCACTGAGGTTACATAATATTAAACGCCGATCTTCTCGGACAATCACAGCAGCTGTGTTGATGTTGACTTCAGTCACAGCGGAAGCCGAAACACCAGGCCCACCTTGCTTAACACTGACAAATCGGCCTTCTTTGAAGTCCTTTCACGAGGTAGTGCATCTTCACTGTACGCTTGCTTCAGCTTTTCTTAAGTTTCGGTGGCTGTATGCTGGGAATGCAGCACCGAAATTGACTAAAAATATGGGGAAAAATAATATTTTTGTTTTTAAGCTAATAAAATACTTTGAACCTTATAGTATCATAATCCAACTAAATTTATGAGTTTCAAGCATTTAAATACCTTCATATGGCAATTTAAATGTCCGTGCGCACCTGCATAGTGGCCCTTGGATTCACAGAATTATGTCATTTGAGTTGGATTGAACGTACTAAATTAATACATTTGAAATTAGCGGGAAAAGTTTATGCTGGAATTTTGTGTGTTGATATGATGGTTATTTCTTACAATATGTGGCACCATGGATACAAAACACTGGCTGCAAACATTGAAAGCATATAATAATGTTTATTATTTTACTTTTGTGTGTGTTTCCAACGGTCGGGATTTTCTGTTTATATATATATATATATATATATATATATATATATATATATATATATATATATATATATATATATAATTGATGAGTTTTAGTCTGCCATTTAACATTTATAAAGATATTTTATACATCAACACGTGCATATAACTGTTATATAGGTTATAGGTAAAACATTCTTTGAAACAACTGACCTTCTGTTGACTGTGTACATAGGATCATGAATAGGCCAAACGATACATGGGAAGAAACACCTAACATAACACAACAATGTGAACATACCTGAGGCCTGATGTGATAAGAAAATTACTGGCTGTGTACCAAAGGCTGGCATCAGATGAAATCCTAAGGAGATGTACATTGGGTAAGGCACAAAATGCAAATGAAGGTTTACATAACATGATATGGCATAATTGCCCAAAAAGAAGTATTTTTTTTAAAGAAGAGACTTCAGGTTGCAGTGACATCAACCATCAGTAAATTCAATTTTGGTTGTTCTGCCTCACTCAAGCTGCAGTCAGACATAATGGACACAGATTTCACCAGCATCTCTAAAAATTAGTAAAAGGAAGGACCAATTACGCTTACTTCGTTCAGCAATTTCTGTGAAAGTAACTTCTAAAACATCCAGAAGGAAACTGAAATTGAAGAACACTGCAGCAGAAGAGAGAAGGAAGAGGCAACAGGGTCCAACTTACCTATCTGGAGGGTTTTAGTCTGCTTCAAGGCGTGCAGCTGAGAAGGAAAATGTTTTGGATTTTAAAATTTGATTTACTCAGTTATAGTTTCTTCAACATTTTTTGTCATGCAAAATGTTCCACACGATGCAGTTTTGATTCAGTTCCTCCAGAATTTTCAACACATGTTCTTAGAAAGCAAAAAAAGATTTCTATCATATGAATTTTTAATATTCATTATATTTTTAAAGTTATTGATATAAAAAGCCACAGGTTTAATCAAATTTTGGCTTTTTTTGTTTGCTCCATACCTATTTGTTTTCCTCTGGAACTAAAAGTAGTATAAGAAATTCATATGATAGATCTTTTCTTCATAGCCATCTGAATATTTTTAGAAATAGAAAAATTAAAATTTTGAAAATTTTCATCACGTGGAGCAATTTGAATGTTGCTCTTATTTTGAAATTCATAAATTATTTACTCAAAAACTATTGAAGATATAAAAACCAAATTTTGAATTCTGTGTCCACTATGCATCAGAACTAAGTGGTAAACATTTCAGCAAGATTGATTGAAAATTGCTGGATTTGGAGTTTTCGGTGCTGCATCCCCTTAAACGAAATTTGATTGCGCTGTACTGCTCCTCTCGCGTCACCTTCACTGTATGGTATGCGAAATGCACGTAGAGTCTACAAAATAGAGCACTACTACGAACCTACCAGTATGAGAGTGCTGCCGCCTACCAACATTATATTTAAAAACCCGCCCTTTTCAAATATTTATGTTACATATAAGAAACTATCACGGAAGCTACAGGAAAAAATCAGTGTCAGTCTTTGATGATCAGCCCTCGTACTAAGATTCCACAACGATATGGCCGTAAATTCCCATAACATACACTATACTGGTGTACGAGCAATGATAATTACCAGCAAGAAGCATCATGTATAAATGTGTTACAAAAGGGTCCTTTCAAGCTTACGATAGCATACCAGCATGAGATGATATTTATTACTAAGTATATTTCTTTGGTACACAGCAAGGAACTCTACTGTTATAACTTCCATACTAAAAATTATGTGCTATGTTATGCAATTACCTTCTTAGATCAAATATAAATAACTGTTACTCCAGCAACATAAGATGTAGATACACACGAGTATTTATGTGGCCTCTAAACACTTGATTAACTGTAGTATATAAAAAGGAAGTGCTAAACATAAAATTAAATAAGAGATAATTCTAAATTAAAACATTAACAATGTCAAATAGTTGAAATAGTTTGAGTTGAAGACTCCAGTAACATAGAATACTACTTTGACAAGCAAATTCAGATATAGTTTTTAAATTTTGAAATCATGTTTTAGCAACTGTAGCTGACAAAGCAGGAGCACCAAGTTTGGAATTTGGTCTGTCTCAAAGCGGTTTGTTTACCACCAACAGGCACGTTCTCCAACAGAACGCGCAATAAAACTTGTTCCCATTTTGTTATTAAAACTAGCTTGTAAGGAGAGACATCTCTTGTTCTGGCGTTAAAAAAGCATTTAAGTCTGACTTCGGTCGCCACTGGCCGCAGTTACGCCTTGACTACCAGTCATGCGTATAGCAATAGCTGTCCTGACTGCTGAGTTAGTGGCAAACATAAACCTGCTTCACTGAGGTACAGTCCACATCACAATTTGTTGTATGCTATAAGAAATATTGGGTTGCCATATATTATGATTTAGAAAGAAAGAGTGGGCAAAACGCAGATTTTTTTTTTTTTTTTTTATTATTGCTTTGAATTTTTACTTCGTTTACTATGTCTAGTGAACAGGGGAAGTTAAACACTACATCCTGAAAGCTCGATTCGATATGGAGGTTTCAATAGAAATACAGTTTTGAGACTCCCTGAACAAGATTTTTAAAATATGTCCACGTGTACACCTATATGTGTGAACAGCGTAATTGAAAATCAAACTCATCATTTAAGATCATCTTAGAAAGATGCGACATGAAGATTTTCAAGAAAATCAGCCCCCTTCCCCCCGAAGTACCTTTAAAAAAAGTTATGTAAATCTTGATTTTATCAGAAATAGATGTAGCGATTTTATTTAAAATACAGCCAGTTTATATTATGCTAATAACAAATGAATTGTATCTTGAATATTTCTTCATGTTCGGCGTTTCATGACAACTGGTAAACCGCAAGAGATACACAAAATCTTGTTCCACAGGAACTATTAACCCACTTAAGTACATAGTTTACGTAAAATACATTTTTGGTCAAGGTAACAGTTTTTGAGATATTCTTTATTGTTAATTTAAGTTTTCAAAAACCTATACTTTTCTCAAATGGGTAGTCGTTCTTCGTGAACCCGGTCACGCAAACAGAACGGAATGGCAAAACCACCATATAGCAACCAGCTTTTGAAATAAGTGCTTAACCATGCTTTATGCCCATATTCCCTCGCATCTATAGGAAAATACGTAACACAACTATTTCTACAAACGTATATTTCCATTAACCCAGATAGAAGAATAAGCATTTTTAAGAAAAATTTGTACCAGATGAGTAGAGTAGAGGAAGTCATGGGATACCACACATCATATCGTTTCTGTAATAGAAAATAAAATATATAGTGCACACTTTTGTTTTAACTTGTATTAGGTCTATATATTATTTTATTATGCATACTACGTTTTATTAAACAATAACTCTCTTTTTGATATGGCATACTGGTGTTATTGCGTTGAGGATAATACATATTATTATAAGCAAAAGACTGGAAGAATAAATAATGGCAAGAAATAATTTCTATATATTATGATCAATGCACAGTTTAAGAAGCGAGACATTCAATTTTGTCATAAGATTGAGAGACACTAACAAGTTGCATTTTAAGGAAACGTAATTAGTTAAGCCAGCCTAGTTAACACAGTAGGCTTCGGGTGAAATTATATTGATTAGAAACCTTTGGCGCACCTGGAAAACAGTTATGCGAAGGTCGGCTGGTAAGTTCCAGCCTCAAATAGGGATGGCGTACTAGGCCAGTTTAACGGATGGTGTCATGTAGTTTAACTCTAGACTAGCTTGTATCCATAGTTACAGATCAATAGCTCGCCTAGTTTTGGATGACAGCATTTTAAACAAGACAAGTGGTGAGGTTTTGCGAAAATGGAGGATTTGGAAAAACGAGTAGTGATTAAATACTTCCATTTGAAATGCTTAACACCTAAAGAAATCAAGGAGGAAATGGACAGTAGATTGTTTGTCCCTTCATATGAAGACATGCCGGAAAAACGGGCTAACCCTCAAAATAAAGTATTGTGCGATAAGTGCTGTCCTCTGTTGTTGCGGCAGAGAGCTATTTTGTCTTGTGTTGGTACATCCTCCAGCAATTATACTACGCTAAATAGAGGTGAAGTTCTTGCGTTTCGTGATGTGCTACTCGTATAATCTAAAAAATGGACTAACCTGTTCATCCTCTGTGCCTGCCATCTAGTGGCCGATCAAAGATTTTTACCTTGAGACCGTGACTTCGGTCTTATGGAGATAAAAAAAGAGACAAGAGGCTTATATTTATGTTTCAGATCAATGAATGGAGCTAGTGGAAAAAACCAGGGTAAAGAATACTTTCCATGTTGTCAAACTAACATGTTTATTTCTGCAAAGCCTCTTCTGGATGAGCTACAAAAAAGAACAATCTTAGAATCAGGGCAAAATATGCTCCTGAGCGACGTGGCATGCATCTAAGTATTTAAACACCACCTCTTTAAGCTATATTTTAAGTACACTTACGGTGCTATTGAGGATTATGACATTTTGGACATTAGAAGGAAAATATCTGGCAAACCTTCGCTTACATGATATTTCGTCCAAAATAGAATGGTCAAAGTCCTACAAATCCTGAAAAATTAAAGGACTTACAGGATCTGATAAATTATGTCCAGCCAATTTATCATGAGTACTATAAAACTCTTAAATATGTGACCACAGCTTCTCAGAATATTACTGATGAACCTTATTTTATCAGCTGGACTACAGCTAAATAGCTTGCACCTACTTTTCAAAATGATATAATTATTGAAGAGTGGAATAATCCAAAGTGGCATGTTTAAAAATGCCAAAAGAAATTTAATTATTAATTTTACCTAAAATGTGTGTAAAAGGTATCTAGAATAAAACTTGAATAAAGGCTGACAAAGGTTTTCACTTTATTTTTCCTATTTTATTTGTATTAATGTTATTACAGCATTCATGTTTTGGGGTCTATTAAGGATAACACTGATCAAATATACTGTATTCTCAGAGATGAAATAAAATAATGTTAACGATTTCTTTCAGCCGCATTCACAAAACACTGTTTTACTCCGTTTAAAAAAAAAATGTGGGTTAACCCGTTTTTCCGGGCATTTCTTCATATACAATGATTAAAAGGTGGGTTGTAGAGCTTAAAATGGGACGTACGAGCACTAGTGATGAGCCTCACTCTGGATGCCCTGTGGAAGTCACAACTCCAGAGATCATTGGAAAACTTGATCGTTTAGTACTGGAAGACCGCAAATTAAAGTTGTTTGAGATAGCAGAGGCTGGAAACATATCAAAATAAATTGCAGGTAATATTTTAAGTAATTTTGTTGGGCTTTCACAGGGTATGTATTGGATGGGTGTTGCATTTGTTGGCACCTGATCAAAAGTTGAAAAAAAAACTGTTTCTATTAAGAATATGAAGCTCCACCGTAAAAATCCCTATGAATTTTTGAGACGGCTTATTACCATGGATGAAACTTGGATACATCACTGTACTCCAGAAAGTAAATGACAGTCAAAACAGTGGATGACGCCAGGTGAACCAACTCAAAAATAGCAACGCGAATTTTGTCAGCTAAATAGGTTGTGGCAAGCGCATTCTAGGATGCACAGGGAATTATTTTTATTGATTACTTGGAAAAGGGTAAAAGTATCACTGGTGACTACCACGCAAGCTTACTGTAACGTTTGAGTGATGTGAAAAGAAAAAAGACTTCATTTGGCTAAGAAAAGAATCTTGTTTCTTCACGACAATGCTCCTGCCGATCGTTGGTAATTTCAATGGGAAGAATGTACAAGTAAAACTTCAAATTGTTTGTAGATCCACCCTATTCGCCAGATCTAGCACCCAGTGACTACCACCGTTCGCGAACTTCACGAAATTTCTTGGAGGATGAAGATTTCACACAAGGAGGCGGTTATTTTTACGGTAAACACTATTTTGAGGAGCATGATAAATTTCCCTATAGAAATTGTTTAATTAAATTAGAACACGAATATGACAAATATGTCAGCCTTTCTGCAGATTATGTTGAGAAAAGAAAATTTGAAATTTGAAATAAATTTATATATATATATATATATATATATATATATATATATATATATATATATATATATATTATTGAGATGCGGGACTTATCATCCGACCCTCATATATAGAAGACTGTAGGTTTAGAAATGTACGTATCCGAGTTATAAAACTAGAAAGGGAAATCAAATTCTCAGAGTAAAAAATGGCCAGTAAGAAGCATACATTTTAACAAAGTAAGTAGGAACGTTAGAGAAGACTGGTGTATTATGCGGGATCTAAATTCATGAAAGAGCATGTATTTTTATTCACGACATATTGGGTTTACTTATTAGAAGTATGACAGAAATAATTACTGTGATCGATTACACTGGTCAACAAAATTTTTGTTGCATTGTTGTCATTAGTTGCATTTGCCTAATTTAAGGGTACTGATTTCATATCTGAGGTCACTTTTTGTCTGGAAGCTTCAACTTCTTTGCTCTCTCCAAATGTTTCGTTTTAATATTTCCTGGTTTTTCATTGAAACCATAAAGTTGTTCAATAAATATTTTATTCTAGTCTCTTCAACTAACTGGGTGAAAAAAATTACAAGCACAGTGTAAATCTCTTCATTGGTACAAATTGAAGCATATATCTTCATTAAAAAGGTTGCAGTTACATAAAAGTGACTTATAACACATTCTATTGAGGCAGAAATATGCGTTTGAAGTTCTGACATTTGTGAACTGCTTCCGGAAGATCTCGTTTAATACTCCAGCAATAGTCTGATACTACAAATTTGTCCCATCTCCCTTAATAGCCTCTTCCATAATCCTGATGTTCAGATGGAACCGTTCGCCTTGTTCGTCAATGATGTCTCTTAAGTCCTCGGGGAATTTATCAAGACCACTGTACAGGAAATGGAATTTTATACTCATATGACAGCCGAGGTCATGAAATGGTGACATTATATTACCTAAAAGACTTTCATAGTTACCAACCTCATTATTACCGCGAACGTTTTCCATAACAGCTACAAATGATACCCCTTCCTTGCGGTTCATCTTTGTTATAAAGTATTGATTAAGTCTGAATTTGGGGTCCATTAAACACTCTTACCTAGATCTGCTCAAAGGTCGAAGCTGGAACAGCACGGACTATATGGAGGTTTACCGTTTTTATCTAGTGTTTTACGAACTGTTTAATCAAACCGAGTTTAACATGGAGTAAACGGAAAACAATTTTGTCTCGGCTGACATTTGGATCATCGAAAATATTTGGCATACCGGCTTCCAGAGTCTCATGTATGGGCCACTCCTTCTGGTCCCAGTGCCTGTCTTGTGCTTGGCTGTCCGACATACAAATAAAACAGGGATACCTTGTAAAACCTCTCTGTTGGTCTAGCAGAAAATTAAGCATTTTGAAGTCCATGCAAATTGCGCAGTTCTGCTCACGATATTTTAGTAGATTACTCATAGTCGTAATGTATTATACCCTTCTCATAAATACATAGAATGAACAACTGGAAGAGGTGCAGAGAATTTTCATTACGTAGTAGAATATACTTCAGTGTGCGTTTTGAACTGTCTACAAATAAACGCCAAATATGTAGGCTGTAGAATGTAATCCCTAATTCCTGAAGATGACCTAAGACATTATGGCAGTAAACAAACTTATTTTACTCTATAAAGTATATATTTATTTCAATTTGCTGTTACGGGGCTTTGCACCAATTATCACAGCGTATGCAGCTTATTACATCCAATACATGAATAAAAATTACATTATAAACAAACAAAAATATAAAAATGAAATGTATACCTAACAACTATACATCAAATGATGTAACATACAGAATTGTTAAATGAAATTCAACTACCAACTCACAAGCATAACAGAAATGTAATTATGAACCGTTTAGTAACCACAAGTAACCATAAGAGCAAAATAACATACAACCATTGAAATATAAGTAACAAACAAACCTGGAAGTATAAGAAACACAGCACTACATATTATTGTTAAGACAATTATTGGATGATATCACATTAAAATTACTGACTTACCAAATAATGTCCTCTTTATAAAGCAAAAGCAACTACAGAAATATGTTCTGAAGTTGTTTTTTAAATATACGATAGGTAGTACTATGATCAACGTGGTAAATGTCACTGAGCTACCATCTTTATAAGCGGAGAGTTCTGATGAATTAACGTCTTGGATTTATTATAACAGAATCATGAACCGGACCTAAAATTTGGATGTCTGGTGTTTAAATTAATTTCTTGTAAAAATCTAGTGTTATCTATATTGCCGTTAATCACTTTATAAAGGAATAACTGTTGTATTTTCCTGCGATTTTCTAATGACATCACTTTATATACTTTTAGAAACTCAGTGTACTTCATGTAATTAGGATATATCATGAACTGTTTATAATACAGTATTTTGAAAAACTTATTCTGTACTCTTTCAATTCGTGCCATAAGAGATTTATAGTACGGGGACCAGATTACGCAACAGTATTCCATTTTGTATCTTACAAAACTATTGAAAAGGCAGAGGAGAGAAGCTATATTTGCGAAGTGTGCGCCATTCCTAAATATGAAACCTATGCTTTTAAAGGCCTACTTCACTATGGAATCGATGTGCAATTTGGAAGAAAAATTTTCAGTAAAATTGACTCCTAAATCTTTAACGGATTTAGCGAAGTGAGATTTGTTATTAGTCATTGTGTACTGAGTATCAATAATTATGTTACATTTAGTGTATTTAACTGCAAAACATTTTTTTCACATTGAATAACAAATGGTTTTCCTGACTCCAATGTACAACTCTTTCTATATCTGCTTGTAACATTGTAACGACCTGGTGTTGCTGAAAGTGAGTTGCGGAGGAAAAGATGATGGTGAACCTCGCTGAAAATCCAGTTGCCGGACTCTAGCAGTTCCACAGCCGCTCCGGTACTAGCACAAGACCCTACCTTCAGGGGTGGTCTCAGATTGGAAGTGATTATTGAGGTTGAGAGCACACTAGCCTGCACAATCCTTCGAAACCTTCCACTTTCCAATGCAAGCACAAATTCTGCAGAAACGCATACACACACAAAACGCACCCTCATACAATCACGTCCATTTGCAGAAGACCAAAATGGCTTCAAGTGCCTCAGCTTTGATAATTCTGCCGATGCCATAACGACAACTAAACATCTTTCAACTTTTCCACATATATCGCTATTCTTTTTAAATAATTTTTTCTTAACATAATTTTAACATTTAAATAATAATTATTTTATAAAGGATTGTCAAAAGTATTTAAAAGAGACACCTGTTATATTAATTACTTAAATCGTTTCAAAATTTTGGAATCATTCTCATTCCTTATAGCTTTATACAATTTAAGGTCATCCGCATAAAGCAGGCATTCTGAAAATTTTAGTAAATTTGGTAAGTCATTAATAAACAAAGGAAAGAATAATGGTGAAGCAGTAAAATTTATGAAGATGGTGGCGATCAAATGTTACCACAGCTCCACGTTGTGCGTCAGTTTGAAGCAAATATGTTTGGTGAGCAATGAGGTTTCTCTCAGGGTATGCGTGGATGGGTGTGAGAAGGAAATTTTACAACACTGGAATGCCCGTCTCCAAATTATTTATTCACTGCTTCTTCTTTTCAAACCTCGAAGTGGAAGTCGCCGACCGAGGGTTACCAATCACGGTTTAGATTGACTGAATGCTAATTTTTTTATTACTCGATAAGTTTTTTTATGACCCGACAAATACTCAAGACAGAACAAGTTGACCGCTCTAATAGGCTTCACGTCTCAGACTCTTCTCTTTTATCGGCTGCCCGCCGAAGAATGTTTATAATGGCTTCCTAGCCGTGATATCGCCATATCGGCTACACACCGACGACTGCTTCCCTGACCACAGCTGCGTGCGTGTATATATCTCTAACTTTCCCTTTTCAAAACTCTTTTAAACAAACAAAGTCCTTTTGTGGCTGTTTTGGTCGCCATTGTAAATGATCCAAAGAATTCCCTATTCATATACGTCAAGTGACAATTCCTTTAGAAACCTTCTAAGGACACTGCTTCATTCATGGCTTTGTTACAGACTTTCTCCAACTGAACTGAGCTTGCCCTAGGTCTTGACAAAGAACCAACATTCCTTTGACGTCTATCATTATGCTTTGCTCCTGGCAAACCATAATTTCGGTATCAAATGCCCCCATAGATATTATTTTATTATCCAATAATGAAATAATATATATGTCTTGCCCGAATATAACGCAAAATATTAGACCTTTGTCAGCAACTTCCAATTCGTTTTACAATTTCTTTTCACAACATTAATTTTTACATGACATTTCCTAAAAATTATTCACCTAGTTACATAACAATAGTTCATTTAAAATTTACCAACATTCTGATCTGCAATTTTCAACTTTTAAATATTACTCGGAAAATATTTCAATCTACATCATCTCCTTTCTTCTCCATCTGATCTACTTAAAATTAATTCATATTGTTGTTACACTTGAAACAATTCCTAAATATACACTCCCATGTTTAAACCAATTGTACATTAATAATATTATATATATACATATATATACATATATATATATTTACAACATTTCTGAATTCTTCTTCTTGATTCTATATAAACATTCTTATCAAAAGTCTTTCATTGTTCTGATATTTTTTTAACTGGTTAATTTTTTTATACGTTTCCGAATACTTCTTTAGGATCCTATATAAATATTATTTTCAAAAGTCTTTAAGTGTTCTAATTTTCATTACTATATTTTTTCACTTGTTTAGTTTTAAGTTTCACTGCACTGTCACAACATTGTTTATACTTAACCTATACATTTTACACAACACTATTTATACTCAGCATACACATTTTACAAGTTTGTTTCTTCTCCTTTTACAATTTGTTATGGCAATTTTAAATACTTTAGCCTAAGTTCCCACCATTTACAAGAACATTCATCATCCCACAACTTACTTCGAAAATACAAGAGATTTTGCGGACTTTTCCATGTACAAAGGACTTATTTATTCTACATCCCCATGATTTTTCCATATCTAGCTTGGGTATCGTACATTGATATCTTGCCCTATATTTTCTACACATATTCTGATGGAACTGTGCCCCTTGCCCGAAATATTTTAATATTTCTCTTTCGTTTCTCCCTCGATTTTGAATGCTTTTCAATGTTTCATTTGTCACCGTGATCTTTATTGCTAACTCATTAATTTGATTTGTGTTTTCCTCTACATTCCTCATCGGTTTTCTATTTTCCCATTCTGATCCTTCTAGTCTACTCCTAGTTTGATCTAGCACTTTTCTAGTTATTTCTCTCTCTTTGCCTAATTTCTGTGCTATTTCCTCCATCTGTTTTCTGTTTTCACTATCAGACCTTTCACCAACTAGATTAAAAGCTTCAGTTTCTTTCGTCACCGTGATCTCTATTGCTACTTCACTAATTTCATTTGTGGTTTTCTCCAAATCCCTCGTCTGTTTTCTATTTTCCCATTCTGATACTTCTAATCTACTCCTAGTTTCTTCTAACTCTTGTCTAACTACTTCTCTCTCTTTAACTAAGTTCTGTCCTATTTCCTCCCTCAGTTTTCTGTTTTCACTATCTGATTTATCCTTAACTAAGTTAACGATTTTATTTTCAGAATTCTCTATCTCCTGACTAACTTCCTTCCTCACATTATCCGCTATCTGACCTGCTTCTTTCCTTATATTCTCTATTTCCAGACTAACTTTCCCGAAATTTACTAACGCTTGTTCGTTCTCTATCTTCTTTTCTAGCTCTACTTCTCCTACCTCTAAATTCTCAACACTATCATCTATCTTTTCTCCTATCTGCTGAAACGTTTGATTGCTACTGTCTATTTCCCCACTCAAACTTTGATGGTAATTACCTATCTTTTCACTTAAACTTTGGATCATATTATCTAATATTTCCATCATAGTTTGACACTTATTATCTATACTTGCGAAGATTTGTCTAGTTCCCTCTAACATATTTCCTTCAATTTCTACATTATTTGGTACAGATTTACCCCACTCTGCTACTTCAACTACTTCCTGCCTACTATTATTACTATAAACCTCCTGAACTTCCATGCTTTCTACAATTTTTTTTACTTAAAATCCTGTCTTTCACTCCTCAAATAAATTCACCATAGTCTAGTATATAATTTTACACTCTGTACCTTTGATTGTTTTTACTGGCTCCTGATGATGTCACTGATGACGATGCCAGCCTCCTTTCTTCTTTACAGTCGAACTGTTGACGAATTTCTTGATGGGTCGACCGTCCTCCTGTCAAACCTCCTTCTCCTGTTGAACCTCGTTGTCGGGTTGACACTCGTTCTCGGGTTGAACCTCCTCCTCGTATCCAGCTCCACTTGTTGTCGAACGTCCTTCTCCTATCGCGCTCAACCTCCTCCTCGTATCGAGCTCCACGTTGGCGCGCCAGTTTGAAGCAGTAAAATTTATGAAGATGGTGGCGATCAAATGTTACCACAGCTCCACGTTGTGCGTCAGTTTGAAGCAAATATGATTGGTGAGCAATGAGGTTTCTCTCAGGGTATGCGTGGATGGGTGGTAGAAGGAAAATTTTACAACACTGGAATGCCCGTCTCCAAATTATTTATTCACTGCTTCTTCTTTTCAAACCTCGAAGTGGAAGTCGCAGACCGAGGGTTACCAATCACGGTTTAGATTGACTGAATGCTAATTTTTTTATTACTCGATAAGTTTTTTTATGACCCGACAAATACTCAAGACAGAACAACTTGAACACTCTAATAGGCTTCACGTCTCAGACTCTTCTCTTTTATCGGCTGCCCGCCGAAGAATGTTTATAATGGCTTCCTAGCCGTGATATAGCCATATCGGCTACATACCGACGACTGCTTCCCTGACCACAGCTGCGTGCGTGTATATATCTCTAACTTTCCCTTTTCAAAACTCTTTTAAACAAACAAAGTCCTTTTGTGGCTGTTTTGGTCGCCATTGTAAATGATCCAAAGAATTCCCTATTCATATACGTCAAGTGACAATTCCTTTAGAAACCTTCTAAGGACACTGCTTCATTCATGGCTTTGTTAGAGACTTTCCCCAACTGAACTGAGCTTGCCCTTGGTCTTGACAAAGAACCAACATTCCTTTGACGTCTATCATTATTCTTTGCTCCTGGCAAACCATAATTTCGGTATCAATGGTCTTAGATTACAGTGTAAGTAAGTGTAAGTATATGTTGTGTGACTCTTATATGTAACAAATTGTTGTCTGTTGGGTAAGTACGATGCGATCAGCTGTAGTATTTGCTCAGATAAACCGAAATTGGAAAGCTTTAAAAGCAACAAATCATGATTGATTTTATCAAATGCCTTCGGAAACTCAGTATATATAGTATCAACCTCTAGGCGATTATCAATTGCGTTAGTGACATATTGTGTAAGGTTTATAAGATTAGTTTTAGTATATCTGTTCGGAAATAGACCATGTTGATGCTCTGAGATGTAACATTTAACATGAAAGAATAAACGTTTTTAAAAGATTTGTTCAAAAATTTTAGCAGGAGCTGATAAAATTGCAATTGGTCTATATTTTTCTATTTTGGAGGTATTGCCTGATTTATATATAGGAGATACTTTGGTTATCTTCCAGAGTTCTGAAAATATCTCAGACTTAATCATGGCATTGTACAATAAGCACAGCGGTTGAGTTATTGAAAAGAGATCATGCATTGCTGAAAAGTGAGCTAGGGAAGTTGCATATGCTCTTCCATTTAATAATTTATGACATCGGCCTATTATCACTAACAAGTTAAAATCTCCTATTATGATGACATATTGACGAAAGGCCTCTTCCCGGTTTTGTTAATATGACAATATGATATTTTACAATATCACTTAACACGCATTTTCTTGCAATCTGGAGGATAAGACGTCAGCTGAAAGTTTGGAAAGAGACAAATCATATACAAGGTCATTCAACTCACACTGGTTAAACTGGTAAGAAGTTGAGAACTGTGGAGGATCAGAAGAATACTCTTCCAAATATCAGTACCTTCACATGGAGTCAGAGACATTCCTTTAAAATCAAGAATTGGTGGCTCATCCGATTACATAGTAAATCTAATTGTGGAGGGAATATTAGAATATATTTTGTGTCTGTTTCTCTTAGCAGTTCCCTTTGTATTGACGAGGGAAAAATAGCAGTCACTTGTGTGATCCAGTGGTTCTCGCAAGGATATGAGAATTACGAAAGATAACCCCTTACATCTTCTTTTGTCTAATCATGTAGCATTCCCTCACAGCTGTGGCACACTGCATGTGTGGCCTATGTTCTTATCTTGATCGCCAAGATTAAGCCCGAAATATGCTTTACAAATTTGCCTCACAAAAGATGTTATATTGCACCTTTGAGGAATAAAAATGCAAGGTCTACAAATATAATAGAATCTGCCTGGAGTATTGATACAATGACGTCCCTTTGTAGCCAGGGTAAAATGTTATCAGATCCGAAACAAAAGGAAAAAACCTGCTTATAACACAAACATGACATAATATAGTAATTAATCTAACCGCCACCATTGGAATGGAAAAGTTGGAATTGCACGAAACCAGTACATGGAGAGCAAAACTGTTTTCAGTTTATAAATCAACAGACCAAAGAAATTAAGGACCCATTAATTTCTGCAAAAGAAACTTGAAAAACAATTGTTTGCTAGTGTTATTGGCAGTTCGAAGCGCCTAAATAGTGCGCAGTATGTAATTAAATTCGACAAATCACTTAATTTGAGTTGTTTATTCTCATTGCCACCACGATACTCTGGGAAAAGGTCTATTAGTTCATTACTGGAACAGCAGTACGCAACAAATTCATTGGAGACCAAAACGTTGGAGACGTCGCCCATACTGACACATCCGAGGTAGTCGTCATATAGTAACATAACAGTCCCCTAGGATTTTGCTGTTCATCATATTTCCCTCAAATTTTTAATTGGAGCTTAATATACTGAACATCTTTGTGTAGGTTTTCTCAACTTTTGTTAGCTTAACGAAGAATAAAATCTTTATATACCTGTTATTAAATTTACCAACTTTGTCAGTCAGAGTCATGAAAATTAAATAATTTGAACAGAAGTACTATTATATTTATAAAGCGATTTTTAAATCCATTATTCCCGAAGTTCTTTTGAACATTTAAAGCTAATGAGCTTTGAAGTATGGGTAGTGATAAATGCTAGGAAAGAAAGGAAGTGATAAAAATGGAGTTTCACGTCAAATGCTGTTTTTATCTAATGGCACAGGGTTAATTAAGTCAACTTCAAGCTTTAAAATTATTGATATTCAAACACCATCTCTATAGCGTGCAATTGCGAGTTTTAGGCTTAATGTAATGCAAAAATTAAAAGGCTCGCTTTTTCGTTATTTGAGAAATTTCGTTTTTACTAGCAGAAATTAAAGCTGGTGCCCTGGCTGACAGGTTTCTTGCCCTAGGTGTTCCGGCTAGACGGGTCAACTCCGCAGCCTCTGCCGGCCTTGCACTGACGCCGTACTCTGCCACTGCTTTGGGACAGGAAACATCACCACTTCCTGGATGTTATGCGATCTCAATAGTACCAGACTCTTCATGGAAAAGACGACGTGCCTCAGGAATCACACCGTAGCCGATCGGTGGTTATCAGCAATCTCCATATCGCCGAATCTCTGCTTCACAGATCATTGCCGTCACCGCCACTTCCCAGAACTCACAAGCCGCATTGTAGCCCAAAAGGAGCTCTGACTCGTGTCTACAGGACGTTCAGGATACCGTTCATAGTCTGCAAAGCACATTACCACAGCTGTAGATCAAGAAAACAGCAACCTCCGACCTCTTCAACAAACAGCTGGATGAAGTACTCACCTAGGTATATTGACACTTCCCACTTCTGCAAAGTTAACCCCTAAACCCTAAAACCCCTATTCCCTCTGAAAATAAATTCTTTAAGAGACTTTGTTCAAATCGAAGTCAGTTTTAAGTCCTTTATATATTCTACCTGTCCTCATCTCTATTGCTTTCCGCGAACAAAACCTAAGTACAACATCCGTTTTGCCTAGCGCGGGACAAGAAACACAGTCGCCCCAATGTGACCACAGCATTAATCATTAATATAGAATACTTGTTTATATATAGGTGCTATTCGTCAATCGAGTCAGTGCGTCTTTTGTCATAAATTCCTTAGACCGTTGTTGACCACCTTCGACCAGCTGCGATTCTATAAGAGCTCTGTGGTGTCTCGCTGATTTGCACGCAAAACACTGCGACAGATTACAACACAGAGAAACCATAGTCAAATAGAGGAGAGAACAAAATTTAAAATAATAATACACATACATTTTCGCATATGAGATGAAGCAGTCACAAGTTTTATTTCGCAAGTATTTAAATAGCTATTGAGTTTACCTTTTCTTGCCAACTCTTACTTTTTTGTGAATCAGAGAAGTGACTAAGCAATTTATCTATGTTTTAGTGCTCAGATAGTGAGGTTTAGGGTAATGTTTGATTTTATTTTAGTGCCCTTTTTCACTATGTCGAAGGTGTTGGAGGCAATTTATGGCTAATTAGCCTTTTCACTACTAGCTGCATTTTTTGCTTTATATACACTTTACCTTTTTAAAATTATCAACTACGATTGTACTGTTATTTAATAAGTATTTTTATTTAACCGATATTATTAATACATTCAGCCTATGCTGGTACCAAGTTAAATGTTTCTTTACGGTATTCAAACAGTAGGAAATTTAAAAGGAACTTACGTCTCTTCTATATTTCACAGACGCATACATTTTGGAACTGCCTTTGCACGGAAACTGGCAGGTGCATTAGCTTTGAGTTAATTGTAGACATAACAGAATGTTAGCGCTGTAGACGGGCTGTAAAGAGAACTTTATTATGCATGTGCAAGCAAAGGCAGCTAAAGACCTTATTTGTTAGCAAGCCAGCCAGAAACTTCGCAAGCTCTTCTTACAGAGCAGACTCATTTTCTTTTAATGTTGACTTAAGATCGATGCACACTTTTCGCTCATCAGTGCTCCGTCACGAACTGGCGACATAATAGTGGATTATTATTCTTCGTGTTGAATAACGTCAGATATACCTTGAGGTGATTAAACATACTTGTGGATATGCCAAAGGTCTTAAGTCAACAGTGTCGCAATGCGCCAGGCGATATATGCTGTAGGAACATTCATTTGTTTTTCACGTAGAAATGTAATTTTCCTAACGTTGCCGCGCAGGCCTTTTATTACTAGGTATTTTCCCTACTTTTATCACTTACGTTTCAGCTCAACTGAACATAACATGGGAAACATGACTGATCTTTCTGTACACTCAAGCATGTGACTTCCGTGTTACAACCATCACAAGATACTGTCGTGAAACTGTTATTGAGATAGCGCGGCTTGTGCACTCCAAGAAACTGATAAAGATAGCACGGAGACAAAGGTCTGCCGAAACAAATAAATTTAGATAAATGGAAAATTCTAGTGACATCTTGTTTGATAGACAACATTCGATTTCCTTTTTGTTAAGAACAGTCTAGAATTATCAATGGAAGTATATATAAGAGATTGCGACACCCAACGGAGTAGTTGTAAACAGAGTCGTAACGAGAGTTGTAAACGGAGTGTAATCAGAACTGAGTATCGTGTGGCTGCAATTGTGTTTTCAAAGTGAATGCTTTTGTTTGTGGTCAACGACCTTGGAAGATTGCATTTGGGTATGTTACGTAATTCTGCTACTGTAAGGTTTGACCAAAGTGTGTTACTATGCAAATAAAGAACGTTTGAATTTCCGCAACTTGGACTATACGGTTTGGTGTTAAAGTTGCGGTTGAATTGAGCACCGCAACAAGTTATATTAAATTGTATGAAATTAAATGATATTGGGCACTGCAGCCCCTGCTGAAGCCGTTCACTGGATGTGTGACATTAAAATTAGAATATTTTCCTTTTCACTCAACATAAAAAATATGTTTATCATAGTACATATCAAATTTGTGTATTGTGTATTGCTTATTGTGTATTGTAATTTGTTAATATCACATATTAGTACATCAAGTAGCATATCCACCTCCGTAACGTAGATGGTTGCGTATGTGCCTCACGTTCAATAGGTCCTGAGTCCGAATCTCGGTCAGGATGATACCTGGACAAATTTTTTCCGGGTTAAGGGATAAGGTTGTTTTTTTTGTCCTGAAAGACGAATGTGGGTATTATAAGCTCCAGGGACCCCGGACTCATTTGAACATCACTTCACCCATTTTATTCATCGTCCGATATGACTAAATGTTGGAGGACGTAAATTACAACAACAACAAAAATATCATATAACATCAACAAATATGTTTCTATGGAGATAAACAAAGGACAATCTATTAAATATACTTCATTTATATTAATGAAAACGATGAAAATAAAATGGCTCTCATGGGAGATTCAAACCACAGAAAAAGTTTACTACGTTAAGCCTACAATTGTTTTATTTAACAAAGTAACCCCGTATGCTCAAGTTAAATTGCCTGCAAAGGGGTGCAAGCAATAAAAGGCAAGGCAACAAACCCTTACTGTGTTCTCTACGGTAGTCACGACAAGAATGGTATACACGATAATATCTTCCTGGTTTGCAGAACGGGCATGAGAGAAAAATTGAAGCAGAAAGTCTTACAGACTTACAGTAGGAATGTCCAGCTGGAATTTTTATAATTTCTCCACTGTGTGACTTTGATATAGAAAGCATTACTTTCCATAAAACGAAAATCAATATTGAAATGTCATATGAAATATACTTTTCAAATCCCTACATTAAAATTATAGGAACGTATGTGAACTTTAAGTAAAAAGCTTTAAAACTGGAGGGTAAACACTGTCGTGCAATTCCCACCATACTCTGTTGAAAAAGGAAAGAAAACAATGATATGTCATTATTTTAAAATGTTTCTAAATGTATTCATTTATTGTTGCTCCGACATATGCTCAGTCATATGCGACACTGTATTATAACAATTATAATGAATGAATAATTTTCATAACACCAGTATAGTCTCAAAGTGCGGGTTATAAACTGCCTCTTCCATCGTCAAAGATTTTCTGTCTTTTCCTGAATGAGCCTACAAATTTCCTCCCTCTCGGACTATATTTCCACATCTATTTCGGCAATTTTGGTTGTTTGTCATACTTTATAGGTATTATTTACGATACCCAGACATAAACGTCAATGCAACAACCTGAATGTCCAGTTCATTTGATGACCTTGGTCATAATCACGTATACTTAAGCTTCGAATTTGAATAATCCGAATTCAGAAAAATTATCAATGAAAATAACCAGCATAGTTATATATTATATTTAAAACTGCATGTACTGTGTACTTACATTTATAAGTAAAACAGACAGAGAAGTCATAGCGGGAAATTGTAACCAATTCTTTTAAATAGGTTTAATATTTAATTTGTTTCGAATTGCTGATACCACGTAACAACATTTTTATCCGTGTATACCTACAAGTTCATTAACTGTTTTTAATCTTCAGTTCTTCTATAACAAGGACGCCGTTCGCGTTACCACATCGTTTCCCTTTGATGGTGCCTTCGCATAGCTTGACAAATTTATGGCACATGTGTCGTGCTGTTGTAGATCATATTATAACCCTGTAGGATAGGGGAGGGCTGACTATACTACACCGAAAGGTGTAAAATCTTGTATAATACCATTTTTGTCAACAACAATAACAATAATAATAATAATAATAATAATAATAATAATAATAATAATAATAATAATAATAATAATAATAATAATAATAATAATAATAATAATGATAATGATAATAATGATAATAATAATAATGATAATAATAATGATAATGATAATAATGATAATGATAATAATATTAATAATATTAATAATAATAATAATAATAATAATAATAATAATAATAATAATAATAATAATAATAATAATAATAATAATAATAATAATAATAATAATAATAATAATAATAATAATAATAATAATAATAATAATAATAATAATAATAATAATAATAATAATAATAATAATAATAATAATAATAATAATAATAATAATAATAATAATAATAATAATAATAATAATAATAATAATAATAATAATAATAATAATAATAATAATAATAATAATAATAATAATAATAATAATAATAATAATAATAATAATAATAATAATAATAATAATAATAATAATAATAATAATAATAATAATAATAATAATAATAATAATAATAATAATAATAATAATAATAATAATAATAATAATAATAATAAAGCCTCGAAATTGTTTTCAATCTGAATAAGGTAACAGAAATTTTTCTTGCAGGTATTTAGCTCACTTGAAACTCTCTAGTGTACTTATGAATATATTTAAAATTTCCTGGGTCGCAGTACAAGTGCGGCGGAGGGGGATGACTTTTTTCGACCGTAAAAATTCTTAGATGGCTTACTTGGAAGGGAAGTAAAGCCGGTAATCCCGTGTCTATATTTATGGCCAATAGAATAACCTAAAGCCTAATAAAGAGATCTCTGAGTGAAATTAAACGATCTTTCACGTTCAATATAGAATTTGAATGACAGCAGTTAAAGAGCGTCCGTATGTGGCATTAAAAACAATCTGAATTTTTCTTTAGCTTTCGAACCTTTCTACTTCACTTTAAAAATGGATTTCATTTGCGATTATAAGAAACGTTTCTTTTGCCTATCTGTATATAAGGAGTTAAATGTAGGAGACACTTCATGACGGAATTTAAAATTTAAATAATAGGTAAATATATAATTCCCTAATATTTTATACCGGAGAGTGGGGTATAATTGATTGAGAATGTACATGAAAAGAATCACAAAATATCCTATGTTGATCTACAAATATTCTAATAATCCTTCACATAAAACAAATTGCAAATGAATGGAATTTAAGAACCTATATGAAATGTTTAAGCAAATATTTCAGTGACAGTTTTTTCGCTTACTATCGTTTAATCTTCCATATTGGTTCTCCCACAAGGCGAATTAGGTACTTTTTGCTTGTTTTCATCTTGTGCTGAACATATTTTTTCCAAGAATCACCGTCGAGTAATTAAGTCTAAGGTTTAAGGACCCGTCGTCAGCTAGGTCATTGGGTTTCATTGTCAAACTTGAAAACTCAGAAAACGTATAAAATTTATTCGTGAATAGCTAAAACAAGAAATTAAAGCATAAAATCAAGACTAACAACCTAAATGTGTAAAATTATAAAAATTACACAAGAAATCTTAAAAACATAAAACACTCATAAAGCGAAAATACCTACAAGTTTGATTCGTACATTGAAACCAAAAGAGATCAAAGTAAGATCTATATTTTCATTTTCAGCTTGGACTACTTCGGTCCTACCACTCTACAATCCCCATCCTATTGCGATTTCTCTGATGTAGGAAGTCCGAAATCTCCTGCGGTTCGCTGAACGAAAACAGGACTTCATAGAAGGAGATTTCATAGACTTCATAATCGTGTGCGACTGCCCGACCTCTGTATAGGCGTGGGACGATTTCTTACAGCAACACAAGTTTGTTACTAATAGTTTTTGGCTTGGTGCTGGAATTTGCAGAAAAAACACATGAAGTTATGAGGCTATACGTTATAATCATAACCGTACGACAGCTCATATAGGGCCAAGGCCTATCATCCCGACTGCCGGCCTCATGCCCACATACGCGAGGTAGAGGTGGGCGATCATCTAACCGATACGGGGAGGAGATGTAGTCAGCATCTTGGCATACCCAGCCGGAAAGTTGGCTTTCCGGACCAGGGCCGCTTACTAACGTAAGCACCTCAATTTTCTCACGATGCTGAGTGGGCACCGGTTCTATGCGAGGACTTAAAACCCCCAAGGGGCGGGATCGGATCCGGGCCGCATTTCGTGGCAGAGAACCAAAGCCTTAGTCCACTATGCCACGGCGTGAGCCTATATTTACCTACACTAACTTTAAATTACAATTTATACTTCACTAAAACTTGAAACAGATAAACTAGCAATTTAACGCACAATTGAAACAGTTAATGAACGCTAAAGCCATTCAACTAATCCTCAGAGCAGTAGGTCAAACTACTGGCAACATGCTACAGCTTGGATGAAAGCGTGTTTGTCTTGGCGCCCATTGATGTACTTCATATTAAAACAGTAAAAAAAAATGGAATTTTATCTGATGCTTCTATTCTCAATTCCCTAATGATATATGTGAATTATGTAACAAACAAGATAATCCTGAACATGTAGTATTTGAATGTGGAAGATATGCAATTCACCAACAAGAAGAGAGGCATGCGCTATCAGGATATATCGTATATGACATAATTCGAGATCAGCAATTGGTAAATAAATTACAAGTTTTGACTAACTTTGTAAGTAAGAAAGCATGGGAGGTAAAAATATTCAAAGGAGAAAGAGTTGATAATAGGCGAAGAATAGTACAAGATCCAAGAAGGAGTTCTAGAATACAAAATAGGATAAGACGGGAAGAATTATTGAATAATCTAACAATGGAGCTGACTGCATGGGCGGCGGAGGGAGAGAGTGATGGCAGAGGCCATGGTGGACTACAGAACTAGTAGATTTAGATATAGATTTAGGAAATAAGGATGTTGTAATTTTTATAGTTGTTTTCTTTTGTTTTTGCTTTTTTTGTGTTTATTTCTGTTATTATATTTCATTTTATTTTTGTAGAGTAGTTTTCTGAGAGATTTGTATAATTATAACATTTGTAAGGATTTTATGGAAAAATAAAGAGAAAATTTGGATATATGCCCCGGTATAGTTGTCTAGGTGCCGGGGTAGAATATTCAGATTTTATTTATTTATTTATTTATTTATTTATTTATTTATTTATTTATTTATTTATTTATTTATTTATTTATTTATTTATTTATTTATTTATTTATTTATTCATTCATTCATTCATTCATTCATTCATTCATTCATTCATTCATTCATTCACTCACTCACTCACTCACTCACTCACTCACTCACTCACTCACTCACTCACTCACTCACTCACTCACTCACTCACTCACTCACTCACTCACTCACTCACTCACTCACTCACTCACTCACTCACTCACTCACTCACTCACTCACTTACTTACTTACTTATTTATTTATTTATTTAGTTATTTATTTATTTATTTATTTATTTATTTATTTATTTATTTATTTATTTATTTATTTATTTATTATTCTCAATTCCCTAAAAGTGTTCTCTGCGTCCACTGTAGGCACAAAAGCCAAAGGTAACATCATATACTTTATATCCCTGTGTCCCGGGTTGTTGTAAGTAGTTTGTAGTCCTTCCGATTGTATTCCAGTGAAGAGAATGAGCAACGCCTTTTATCACAATATCGTCCTTCGGTGACCGCACACGTTTTACATTCCTAGCGTATTCTTCACTAAAAGTTGCTTCCAGATTAACCTTTATTCACTGTGTCATATGGCTCAAATGTCCCATCTTTCAGGTAAGCGCTTTAAAACAGCTTCAGAGCTCAACAGGTCAATTCCAGATAAACATACGCAGTGGCCCTCCTGAATTTTGTTCTCTGTGAGGACGAGAGGTAGATCTCAGACTTGCACTAGCGTGTATAGTACGTGATATGATAATAGACAAGAACAGCGTAAACAACCGAAAAGACCATTTTTGTACCTATGTTAAGGTACCTTAATTTTCAAGAGAATAAACTCACATTTTAGCATAACAAATAGTTGAGGAATTTTATTAGTCTTGTTCGTGGATAACCATTGCTATCTTTACTTTCCATACTATGCAATTGCAATTCCACCCCAAAGTTCTCGTAGCTCGTATCAGAACAAAATTCGATCACTTACTGTCGTTCATTTAATTGGATTTGCCCCGTTGCATTCTGCAGCTATTTTAACGCACTAAGGGGTCTGTTTGCCTGAAAAACTAGGCAGTTTAGTCACCTGCTATAGTAATACAGATCAAGAATCTTTTTCAGCCAGAATTTATCATGGCTGGCGGATTACTTTGTATTACATTCCCATTTGAAATTTTATTAGAAACTGTACCCCAAGATTGACATAAAATTGTCTATTTTTTGTTTGCAATATGTTCATCGATATAAGAAAGAAGCAGATAATCTCAAAATTTCCAGATTAGAAAATATATTAACTAGATTCGAGGAAGCCCTTATTTGTATTAAAGGTCATTCAGGGTAATGGCTTCGGGCAAAGGGATTTGAGGAAATGGATTTCCGGTGAAGTTCATTCAGAATAATTTCATTCGGGGTGGAAGTGTTGTGGAATTCCCGAGAGAACCAGCTGGCAGGTAGGGGCCAGACGGGAAGCATTAAGACCACGCCTACCCATTTATCTGTGTAGCGCTCAGGGAGGGGATGGTTAGAAGAGTGGCAAGAGTCTGTTTCGCCTCCCCCTGGCGTCTGGTAGGGTAAGGTGACCTAATATGGAATACTTTTTATATGCACTTAATTTATTGCCCTTAAATTTGATATATAAATCTGATAACTGATAAAACAATTCCTCGCTAACTTAGGAATATAGTATTCAAAACACAAAGCAGACAGTCTGTAAAGTTAATCATAACAAAAAATATTCTATAAATGCACACTTGTTTCCTATTGGGCACATAGTGATCCTAATATGGAATACTCTAAACAACATATGAGCAAATAGAATATCAACCAATTTTGGTCAATATATGCTTGAAGTAAGCGACCATTATAACAGAAAAACACGTTTAAATTGATATTCTGTTTAGAATTTTATAGTCAATTGTCAATATTACTGTAAATTAACATTTATACTTGCATAGCACATTATTTTTCACGCACTTCCCACAATTGAACCGCTATTTTGGGTTTCCAGCACACTGTTCATGGGCCCATAACTTGCATGTTTGGCACTGAACCCAGTCATCATCAACACTTTTTGACTTGCCACAGTAGATACATTCGGCATCTTCCTCAGACAAGATTTCACTAGACGTCTTCTCATCTTCAGAACTGGAGCATGTTTCATTGTAGAGTTTCTTCGCTCTCTTACTGCTTCCTTTTTTTCGGGAAAAGCTTGCGTTTACTGGAAATCGGTTTATTTGTAGTGTGATTTAGCCTGTTCCAACTCTTTCTTGTTTGGAGTGGACGTAAGTAATTTTGCTGACCCAGGTTTTGGACCTCTTTTGTTTGTTGCACTTAAACCTAGGTGGGGAAGCAGGCTTAGTTCACATATGCTGGTGCTTGATTGTTTAGAATTATCGCCAGCTTCTTTGCTGCTGAGTACTCTGGACAGTGATGTTGATTCAGGTGTTCTCAAAGATATGGAGGGATTCCTCTTTAGAAATTTCTTGAACCACTTTCTTCCGGCAGACTCATTTTCTCTGTTGAATGGGTTTGCTATGTTGTTGGCACGAGCAAGCTGAAAACCAAGTCTGCGTACATCTTTGCTGGACAGCCCAAAAAATCTTTTTTCCATCTCCATACAATGAGCCGCAAGTTCCTTTTCCATATTGAACGGCAAAGCGGGCTTTCTTCCTAACGGGACGTTAATAATGTCATCAATATTTAAATTTCCGTCATTGTTTAACATTTTAATAAAACGGAAAAGTGTCCCTCGTGGTACACAGTATGTATTTTGGGCTCTAAGAAAACCCATCTGTTTGTAGCGCACAGCCTCTATGGCTGCTTTCATGTTTGCGGCATCCCATGTACGTTTTGTCAATTTTCCCGGCATCTAAAACAAAACACGCAAAAATTCTTGTTAGAAAGCACATCTTTACAATGGTAGAAATGGTTTTGAAATATTTAAGTTAGAGCAGAAGAAAAGAAATAAAGTAATAAAATAAAACTACAAATTTATTCTGAACGAATTTCGAAGTGATAAATGTTTAAATCTCATTTATGCATCCTGACCACTAACTGAAGGTGGTGAAATTAATACTATTTAATTATTTTGGCTTCTATGTGCAAAAGCATTATAACAATTATTACCATATAAAGGTGTTCCCAATATGGAATATTCAACATTGAGATCAATGCGGTATTCCACATTAGGAACATTTTCGCAATTTTGTTTTAACCATTCAGCACATGAGCCAGTTAAGCAGCCTTTTAGAAAATTATTCAGGTTATTCCCACTATGATTCATATATCAAAATATAAAAAGTAAATGTTAATTATACTTACTTTATCCAGCTGCACTGCCCATTCAATCGCCAAGTCAGAAAAACTCAAAACTTGGGCAAACCTTTATGGTGACACAGGAAGGCCACTGAACCTTAGCAAGGAACAAAGAGCACTGCCTTCTACACTAGCGTTCCTGCGGTAGCAGTTGCACTCTTTTCCAATAGATGTCACTTTCATACAGAGTGAGAACTTAGGTATTTCACATTAGGCACGTATTCCACATTAGGGCACCTTACCCTACAGTCCGGATGATGTTCAGGGCCGCGAATCTTCCAGAAACAGTGATCTTCCTATATAAGGGCTGCAGTGGGCGAGTCAGTTCAGTTCTTGGCAAACAGCCGTGAACAGCACAGTGCTAGCGAACGGACTGGAAGACTGTGTACGTGTATCAAAGGAGTTGTACGTAATTGTGTGTGTATGTGTGTGTGTGTGTGTGTGTGTGTGTGTGTGTGTGTGTGTGGTGTTTAACGCTCGCTTTTACTACATACGGCACCGCAGGCGATAACACTGATGATACATGAGATGAAGATGGAGCACCGGTGGAATGAGATGGCAGGGGAAGCCGGAGATCCCGGAGAAAACTCGCTCCAGCGCCGTGTTGTCCATCACAAATAATTGTGAGTGTGAAGTGGACCTGTGACAGAGGAACTGGTGGATTGTAATTACGTGAGCTACGTAATTCCATGTAATCGGCAAGTGTTCCAACTGTAATTCGATGGAAATAAAGAACATTTTGAGTTTGTGCAATTGAACTTTTTTTTTCTCGAACCCACAAAGTCACAATATTATTAAATATTACAACGAACATAATTATAATTGGATGTGACGTGAACCAATAGAAAGACGTTGACTTGCCATTGCAACAACAGGACCATTAGCACGAGATTGATTTAAGCTAGCATCTATCTTCTGTGCTTAACCGTTGTGAAGAACGGACATATGTGTGTGAAGTTCCGTTAAGTCTGCAGAAACTGACGCGGTGCATAAAACATATTGAAAGCTACATAATAAATTAAATATTATATAATATCGACGTTCACCAAAGTAATTATTTGTTAATTGTTTAAAATAGTTATTCAAAAGATGTTAGTTAAATTAAAATAACATTTAGAAAAGAAAGTTGTAAAGGTTATTTCATCTTCACACAAAGCCACCATCAGTTCTCATCTGAAACCGAACTCTGAAATTGGATCTCATGCTAAGACAATAGTAGCCGAGTTAAGTTCCAGTATCCAGCTACGAGAAAATCACGCTTTTTTTTAGTCATATCGGACATGAATGAAATGGGTGAAATGATGCTCAATGCGTCCGGGGTCCATGGAGCTTTGAGTTAGCCGACATTCATCTTTCAGATTCGAAATCGGGACCTCTTGAACGTGAGGCAGATATGCTACCATCTACGTTACCAAGGCGGGCAATTCACAGGGTGCAGCATTGTACCACATCATCTCCCGTGGAATAGAACTGCTACAACCACTACACATTCATTATGTTATTTGCGATTTTATTGTGCACAAAAGTTTGTAATGGAATACACCCACGCCATCTCCTGACCTACTATTTAATTACATCAGTCGTTTGTTCTATTAGAGGAATTCGTGTATTGGTAATGTTTTGTCTGTTTTTATCTCAGTTTAGTGTTTAATAACATTTCATTCATTCATCATCCTGATGATGGCAGATATGTGTTGTCCCGAAATGTCGGTGTCTAATCGTCTTTACACCTTCGTCGAAGTCTGACAATATCTTGAATATATTTGTTACCAGGAAAGTTTTAGGTCTTAGCCCAATCATTATTTCAGCAAACGTGCTTGTGCTCAGCAATGACTAATTTGCTGCTTGCCGTTGGAGCTTCTTACAAATTCTTTGCCACGGATTTAGTTAACATCTGCTTCTTTAAAACAATGACAAGTCTGGATACAGTTTTATAGTAGATAATTTTGTTTCCTCAAATGTTTACAAGTTAACTGTTATAATTCAATATCTTAGTTTGAACGCACTATTGCCAAAAAAGAAGAGTCAAAACTCATTGTTATAACTAGGGGTGGTGATTTTTCGCAAATGCGATATAGCGCGATAAAGTGCGAAATTGACTCAAAATGCGATATAAATACGAAATCGAAAATATTCCTAAGAAAGTATTTTATCCCAGTGCTTTTTCTTCTGGAAGCTTTAGCTGAAGAGTTTGTAGAACCTTTGCATGTTTAGAAAATTATTAAGTAAGTGACCACTCTTCGGGAATGTGAAAAGCAACCCTTCCCACTAAATTAGCCCATTGTTTCACCCTTGGCCATATTACGTATGTTTGGTACTGAAGTGAGTTCAGTTGTTTTGCAAAAGAAACCTCTCTCACCGCGCCTAATGACTGTCATAAATCTATGTTCACAACCCAACTAACGTAAAATCTCAATTCTCTGAAAACCAATATCAATCCTAAATTTACGGAAGTGATAAATGCATGTAGTTGGATTTCTCAGTTGCCAAAGCTCCGATTTTCATTGTTCTGTTCGGTTTTAAGTGCAACTTTCGTTCACTCTATGCGTAGGTCACGTCAGTATGTGCGAAGATGGTGAGAGCGAAAATATCGAACGGCGGTCCTACCAACGGCGTAGATGCTGAAAGATATTTCAGTAAATACAATATGATTGTGACAGGAGGAGTCAAATAACAGAACAGAATGTTGAAATGTGTTCACTGCTTTCATTCAACAGCGTTACTGAATCATAAACTTATGAGTGATAGCGTGGAGTAATTTTGTTCAGTTTCTTTTTATTGTTCTAGTTTTACATGCAGTATGGATTTATCTTTTTTGTGGTATGCAGTATGCTCTAGTCTGTATCAACTTGTTCTATATTTCGATGCATTGCTTTAACCTATATTAATGTAAAATAAATTGATGCTTTATAAACATTTAAGTCAATGCCATTAATAACCCTCCATAAATGTGTTTGAAATCTCATATAAATAATGTTAATATTTATAATTAAAAATATCAAACTAAACTTTTTTGTTAAAAATTCTATAAAATGCTAAATTTGTGATTTCAAAATGCTAACTATCACTACCCCTATCTATAACCAAATTGTAATTAAATTATTTTATTTGTAAAATATAAAATATAATATTAAAGTGACATAAAAGGCTTATAAGTTACGCGTAATAAAAAACTTAACCGCTGTAAAGAGAGCAACGTGCTTACTTTCCGTGTTACCTCTTAAGATCTTATATTGTCAATAACTTTGTTAAAGTATTTAAGGAAACCGATCTGTGAATCCTTCAAACACTCACATTGTTGAGCTTCTTTAAAATTTCATCTCTGCTTGTTTGTATGCGGAACTGCGATTGTAAAATTTATTGGTAGAGGTGCATTTTACGGAGTAGAATTACGTTGGTATGGAATACGTCACAGAAAAAAATTGTTGCCAACTGTGGAGTTCTGAAATCGCTAATACAAAGAAACGTTGCCAACACATTTTCTTTTTCTTATTATAAACTAGCGATTCTGTAAAGAGTATACTGCTCAGTAAGTTTAAGATGCAAATACAGAGAAACGTTACCAACAAATTTTCTTTCTCTGCTATAAACTAGCGATACTGTAATGGGAACACTGCGTAGTAAGCTTAATACGCGAATACAGGTAAACGTCGCCATCACATTTTCTGTTTCTTATTATAAACTGGCGATACTGTAATGCGTAAGGAAATTGGCAATGTGTAATAATGTAAAAGTGATAATAATAATAATAATAATAATAATAATAATAATAATAATAATAATAATAATAATAATAATAATAATAATAATAATAATAATAATAATAATAATAATAATAATAATAATAATAATAATAATAATAATAATAATAATAATAATAATAATAATGATAATGATAATAATAATAATAATAATAATAATAATAATAATAATAATAATAATAATAATAATAATAATAATAATAATAATAATAATAATAATAATAATAATAATGATAATAATAATAATAATAATAATAATAATAATAATAATAATAATAATAATAATAATAATAATAATAATAATAATAATAATAATAATAATAATAATAATAATAATAATAATAATAATAATAATGATAATAATGATAATAATGATAATGATGATAATGATAATAATGATAATGATGATAATAATAATGATAATAATAATAATAATAATAATAATAATAATAATAATAATAATAATAATAATAATAATAATAATAATAATAATAATAATAATAATAATAATAATAATAATAATAATAATAATAATAATAATAATAATAATAATAATAATAATAATAATAATAATAATAATAATAATAATAATAATAATAATAATAATAATAATAATAATAATAATAATAATAATAATAATAATAATAATAATAATAATAATAATAATAATAATAATAATAATAATAATAATAATAATAATAATAATAATAATAATAATAATAATAATAATAATAATAATAATAATAATAATAATAATAATAATAATAATAATAATAATAATAATAATAATAATAATAATAATAATAATAATAATAATAATAATAATAATAATAATAATAATAATAATAATAATAATAATAATAATGACAACCAATTTTCTTCATTATCGTGAATCTGTCGAGACTATAGTGGGTAAGCAATGATTCACTGCCACAGTTTTGTTACGTATTACAGTATCGCTAGTTTACTTACGTAGTGTTGGTATTTTCAGCTAAAGCATGCTTTGAATGTTGGCAACGCTGGAGATATGACTTTACGCGCGGCTTATTGATAGACCGTTAATGTACACCTTTAGCAGTTATTACATAACATATCTTTAATCGTTCTGAAATATGCGCTTTAAAACAAATTTAAATTGTTGTATAATAATTTTCATAATTCAAATATTTCCTATTGTTTTCTTGGCTATAAAATGAGCTTTAAAATTAAATTTTAAATTGATTTAAAAATAATTCTTGTTTAATGCGTCTGTTCTTTTCTAAAATGCATAGTTATTAAATTTCAGTGATATTGGTGCCGTAATAAGGTTGTCTTTCTTACACTAATAATTTAAAGTTAACCTTAAGATGTAATTTTCTCTATTTCCAAACTAATTCCAAAGTGTGAGTCCGGTAATTTAAAACTTGCATCGCAAGAAGCATTTTAAATGCTGAAACACATCTAAAATATTACAAGCAAGCAAACTGTGTTAGAAACTTTTATCATATTACCCAGCTTGAAAGTCTAGTTATATAGTGCATGTTGTTAGCTAAAATTCATAACTTGGAAATTGTGCGAGTGTCGGCTGAGAAGTCGCGGCCTCAGAATATTTTTTGTTTTTATTTTTCTTTATTTCTCAACATAATCTCCAGACAGGTTAGTGCTTTTGTCATATCAGTGCTCTAATTTAATTAGACCATCTCTGTATGAGATTTATGATGGCCTTCAAAGTAGCTCTTTACCGTAAAAATTACCTCTTTGTTGATGTGAAATATTCTTCCTCCAAGAACATTTTTGAGGTTCGGGAACAGATGGCAGTCACCCGGTGTCAGATCTGGCGAATAGGGTGGATTGAACATATGAACACATTTTTCCCATTGCAATGACCGGACGATGGGACGGAGCATTGTCGGGAAGAAAGAACACTTATTCTGTGCCAAATGAGGTCTGTTTCTTTTCCCCTCATCACTCAAACGCTGCAATAAGCTTGCGTAGTAGTCATCAGTGACACTTTTACGCTTTTCCAAGTAATCAATTAAACAACTCTCTGTGCATCCCAGAAAACACTTGCCATAACCTTGTTATCTGACAAAATTGACTTCGCCTTTTTTGGAGTTGATTCACAGGCGCAATCCACTATTTTGACTGTGATTTACTTTTTAGAGTGCAGTGATGTATCCAAGTTTCATCGATTCCAATAAGCCGTCTAAAAAAATTCACTGGGATTTTTACCGTAGAGCTCCAAATTCTTAACAGAAACAGTTTTTGTTTGCAACTATTTATCAGGTGTCAATAAATCTTACACAGACCTTGTGAAAGACCAAAACATTATTTA